>JARHVA010003790.1:1230000-1435000 GCA_037957365.1 Torreya grandis
ACCTACCCCTATAAAGTAGTAATCTATCCCTAAAAGGTGGCCACATAGCCCTATAATGCCACCACCTATCCCTATAATAAGGCAACCTATGCTTGGGTTACTACTAAAATAGCCACCACCTGAGGGCAACCCTGTGCCTATGCCTATGTTGGATCCACATCCATGGCTTGTTGCCCCTCATCTTCCCAACCAAAATCCACTGTGGTATACCAATCATGATACCAATTAGAGTATCCATCAATAATCCCCCACATCATCAATGTGAGACCCCATTGATAATTCCTTAAAATCCCAAACTATGTCTATAAGTTGTGGCTCAAGTAGTAATAACTCTCCCTCCTCCCTCTGGTACTACACTATGTCTATAGGAATCCCCTACACAAGCCTGAACTATCTCCATACACAGTCAAAAGGGATCATCTCTATCTCCATCTCCCACCAGTCGTATATCTAATGTCAACTCTATAACCCTATCATATGATACCTCAACCCTACCCACTATGGCCATCCAACATATGGTTGACATATCACATCACTAAGAATCAAACCCTTGAGAGCATCTCAAAACCAATCCATATCCCTCACCCTACCTCCTGCTCCTATGTAGGCAGATGACCTTATCCATCACATAAAACTAGCCACATAATCTATCGACACATAAGTATCATCAAGTACACCTAGGGGTCTCAATACCTTAATATGCTTATATGCCTAGCAATGTAACACTAGGTTGATACTAATCCCATAGCACCAATGTGCCATAAAAGCCCATAGCTCCTTATATACATGTACTATACAAACTTATGCCCAACCAAACATAGTCCTCCCTAGGAGCATCTCAACTAGCACACTGAGTAACACATAGGGAAACTACCCACCAACTAAATCTGGTAGCATAAAGCTCATCAAATCCATCATCATCATCATCATCATCATCATCATCATCGTAGATAGGCACCTATCATTAGAAGTGATCTGATACATAAGACCATACTTAAAACCACCTGCATGAAACTCTGCATGTCTCTGATGATCATCATAAATCTAGTTCATATATTAGTCCCACTCCTTACTCTCTATATGGTATATTAGATCCCCATAGATGGGTAACTAAGTGATCTTAACAACATCCTCTAGTAGTATACTAACCTCACCTATCGATAACCAAAATATGTTGGTTATTGGGTCCCATCTCTTGATCAGTGCCACTAACATCCTAAAATCTTGGACCATATGTTGATAATGTTGTACTGAGCCTAAGCCTATGGCCTCCATGTGTCTCCACTCCTCATCACATCTCATACCCATACAAAGAGTATAGGAATGTGATCCCTTAGGTAAATCTACTCTTGGGCTTGCATTCCGTTGAACATGTTAACATATATGCCTAAAACCACTATCTATTAATTCTATCATCTTAGCATATTTACAAATAGAATTATCTCTACCAATTCTCTTATTAGTGAGAATTCACCTGAGCTATAATCCTATTTTACATTCTACCATATCCTATCTTAACAATTCTAAGCATCCTCAAGGCACAAACACCCTATGTTGCTTCCTAATCTTATATTCACCCCTTATTTCACATTTAGGCTCCTACAAACAAAACATGATTTTCTTAACAACTTTTAGGCAAGGCTAAAAACCCTTCTATTTAGCACTAGGGGGAAACCATCAATGGTTTTCCCAACCGTTGATGATCTCCTAGGCACTTTTTGATTTGAAACCTCAACCATCGATGGTCAAGGTGACTAATGACAGTCACTGTGTACCATCAGGCCATGACCCTCCATACCTTAATCATCCCCAAATCCACACCTATAGTTAAAATTTCACAACTAACATGAATCTACACTACATTCCCATGCTCTACCTATTTTTTTCATCCACCCCAATTCTCTGATTTCACCAATTTTAACCTAAATTCAAATCTAGGGTATTCCCATGTAAAAAACCTAAACTTAACCCTAAAATTTTACCTATATCATTTACTAAATTCATTTTCACATTTACCTAATCACTTTTTTACCAATAATAACAAATTTAAAACATCCCCTACCTCATTCTGAGACCTGTGTCATAGATGGAACTCGTGTCCCTCTGCTCAGCCATGCCCTCATCCTCTGTCCATCTCACTCAGTAGTGATCCCACACATGAAATTATCCAATCACAAGAGAATCCCCCTCTCAAAGTCAACTAACAACAAAATCTTCCAAAAAAAAAGATAGCACCAAAAAATGAGTAAAGCAAACACACAATAATAATAACATTTTACTTTCTACCTTTTATTCTCCATGGTTTTATGGTTTCACCCTAACCATCAATGGTTACCTAATCATTGATGGTCAACCCTGACCATTGATGGTCAAGGTCCCCACACTGCACTACCACCCACACTTTTTCATCATACTTATTCAACTATCCCTTATCTCCACCTCATCTTACCTTTAGCATCACATTGCCCAGGATATTTTCAGACATCATCTTCCTTACCTACCTATTTTCAACACCTACCTTACCCATTTTTATTATAAAATATGCTACCTTTCTAAACAAGAACTACATTTGGCCTAAATATGGGGTGGGCTCTTGTATCCCCTCACCTATGTAGGCAACATCTACTTACCTAGTGCATATAGAGTCAACTCAGCCCACATCCACCTTGATGTTGATCATTTTTTTCCTTAGTTTTTGTGCATAATTTTTGATCCCTATGCTTTGGTTCTTTTAAATTCACCGATCAACTTTGCCATGTTACCTATACACATTTTGCACCACTTCATACATAGACCTAAGCATTTGTGTCTTCTCAGAGAGCACTTCCTACCTTGGATACCCATGACACTCAACCTATTATTGATTTCACATGAGATCACTTCCTACTTTGGATACTCACAGGACACACTAGACCTACTTTAGAGACTAACAAGTGTATCCCACTGCTATTGTCTATAATAATCACGTGTTACATTAGTCACTTGTCTTCTTATCATAACCTTTACTTTTACCAAACATTGGCAACTTTAATCTTTGCAATGATTTTGACTCTCTTACTTCATTATATTTTATACATTGACTCTACGTTACAAATGTCCAACCTTATCTCACCACCTACCCATCTATCCAACCCTAACCTGATTTCATTTTACCTCATCACCTCCTAGTTTTGAGGGGGAATACCTGATCCTAAACTCAAGGCAACTTTGACCTTACCCATCTTTCTATTTTTGTTTTGTATCATGTTGATTCAAGTCACCTAACAAAAAGGGGAAAATGTAGACACCATAATCTTGCACATCAGATTTTGACTGTCAAACCCCTAAGCAACTCTTTGGACCTTTTAAATAAACCAAAACCCATTTTTCTAACTAATTAGCTAATCAAGCCTAAAACACCACTTTTTTTTACCCACTTTTAGCTATTAGCATCAACCGTTGATGGTCAGGCTAATCGTCAATAGTTAGGCCCCACCGCCTAAACTTTTCCATGCAAACAAGCATGCAAACACTAGCAAATGAATACTTACCTTTTCTAAATATAAGTTTTGAAAATCCTTTTACGAGACCTTATATGAGTAATTTATGATTAGAAGCACCTCTTTAAATTCCACTTTAGCCTCTGGCCTTTGCCTATAAGAAGAGGAGAGCAACAAGAGATCAAGGTATCTATAACTCTTATCAAGAGCTCAAGTACTCAGAGTTTTTCTTATTATAGGTCATCCAACATTATCAAGCATCATTAGCCATCTATTTAAGAGAGCCAATCTACCATTGCCTCTTAGATCAAGTTTTTAAGCATCATCATTCTACTAGAATTGAACTAGATTCCACCTACGAATCAACAACATCTACCAATCAACCAATCCACTTATGGTAAGTCAAATACTTGATTATTGTCATTTATCTATTTTTATCCCTTTTGATAATTAATAGACCCTACACCAAACTCTCGAGATTCATTTCCTGAATCCTATCACTAGTTGTTGACAAGTCTAAAATTGGACAATCAATCATCGATGGTTACTTAACCATCAATGGTCAGGCATAACCATCGACAGTCACCCCAACCATCAATGGTCACCTATGGTAGGGTAAAAACTAGAAAGCTGAAATTCCCTTTATTTTCCAACTAGATCCTTCTTCTAGAGTTTCTACCTATTCTTCAAACTCTACCAGATTCCCTGAATCATACCTCCACCCACTAGTACTAATCAATTTCTCACTAACTAGATCATTTCTAGTCTATCTACTTTATCAAGCATATCTTTGTTATTCAATTTCAAATATCTTTTGATTATTAATGCAAGTACCTTCTATTAGTTTTATAATCTTAATTGTTTTTAAAATGGTGACTTGACAGCCCCTAAGGAAGCCCACGCTTCCAGAATCTAGCCAACACTAGGTAATCCACCTAACTACTTATCTAATGAACAAATTTTCTTTAGTGTTGTCTTATCTATAGGTTTTCCTCCCTAGACAAAGAGGAGTTCTTCATAATCTTCTAATTTAACATGTGCACCTTTTATCAAGTGTTTCTACCATAACCTATATTTCTAATTTTACTGTCTTATTTTGAATAATAACAAAATTTGAGTGAAACAATCATCATCAACCAATCAATCATGTTTTTCATAATCAGGTTCCAATGATTAAAACCTCCTATGGAAAAATCATTATCCATTGTCCCACCTACATCTCTTAATGATTATAACCACCTTTGGGCAAATCATTATGTTATTACCAATCTACTTTATTCTACCCAACAAGGTCATATTATTATCATGTTTTTATGTTCTAATTGGGGTAACTCCATCTCAATGATTATAATCACCTTTGGGAAAATAATTGTGTTAGCATACCATGTTGCCACTATTGGGGTACAATGCCTATAACCACCTTTGGGCAAACCATTGAACACCATCCCACTTGTATTTTCACTGATTTCGATCAACTTTAGATAAATCATTGTGTTATCACCCCATCCTTTTTTTTGTTTTAACCACTCTCTTATTTATTTTGAGGGACCGTTTGTCAACCATTCCCTTGAGGGGTAAACTATAGTTCAGTCATCACCGTTGAAGTCATAAGTACAAAAGAACATTTTTCTTTGAGAAAACATTACTATGATTATAGCTTGCAATGCCTCCTCAAACATGGTTAAACTATAAACACCTAAAATTGGCCATTAGTGGCTTTCTATCTGACTTTAGACTAATTTTTACCAACCATTGACCATTTACCCTAATATTTTTTAAATGTCTCGAATTTAGCTTTATAACCATGCAATAAATCAATGTGGCCTATTAATCAATTAAATTAAACAAATACACCATCAATTAATTCAAAATCATTTAAAGATCTAAAAAAGCCTAAAAAGGGTTAATTAGCACCAAATCTTAAGCAAATCCTAATCAAAGCCTAATTAAATTCATCCATGAGAAATTAAATCAATTAGCAAAAAGGAAAATTCAAATATCAAGAGCATCTTAAAAGCTAATCATTGCCTTTAGTGAGTTGTCGCTTTTGGAAAATATCAAAAGAATATCTTAGAAATGTGTCAAACACACCTTTAAAACTCAATCAAGGTTCTAATTTAACCCATTCCAAGTGATTTTTAAGCCTATAAAAGCAAGCCTAGAGCTCTTCATTTAGAGAGCTTGAAACATAGTAAAGTTATAATGCTAGAGTTGATCCATAAAGCAAATGCATAGTGTTATAATGCCAAAATCAATCTAATCCAAGCCAATCATAGTGCCAAGAGGATATGGAGATAGCCAAGCCCCATTGATGAAGACTTTTTTAGCACAATCTGAGTAATCTAATGAAAAAATCATTTGGAGATCTCAATGAAGGTAATGATTATTTTTATTTGCATTTTAGTTGGGTTTTTAATTATTATATGTTTATTAATCATCCCCTAAGATCCATGCCTAAAGATGTTAGTATGTTAGTGTGTTGATTTCATAGTTTTATGGACTAACACTTGATCTAACCTCCTCTCTTTTTCAAATTCTTTGATCACACTTGGAATAGTTCACCAAACTTTTGAAGTATTTACCTCAATACTAAGTAGATGAGAGGTTCATAATTATAAATTTTATCATGAGATTGAAACCCCATATTGGTGGAGAGGTGGATGCCCATGGACCAGGTCTTCAATAAGGCAGTCAAGTAGGAACAAAAGTTAAAATCTCTTGCTCATGCCAGGGATAACTTTAAGAAAAAAATTGGAAGTTCTAAACCAATTTTCAAAAAGAAGAACTAGAAGCAAAGGAGTGGAGACTCTAAGAGTCATTTTAAAATGTAGAATTATAAATTCAACAATGGTTTAAGCACCAAGAAATTGGACAATGGTTTCAAAGGTATTTTCATGGGAAACCAATAATCTGATAGGAAGGGACCATCTGGAGGATGCTTCATTTATGGAGGTGACCAGTATACTTGTGAGGTACCCAAGATAAGTCAAAGAACAAAATTTCTACTCCTCAGCAGGGAACTTTATAACAATGTATTCATGTGGTAGTTGATAATTGGCAAGCTGAATTCCAAGCTTCACCCATAGAATTGTCAGGTATTCTATTTGAACATCTAGTTTCTATTTTTATAGATATAGAGAATAAAAAATATTTTATAGCTCCTAAAATACTAAATAAGTTATCTAGAAGAGATAGAGTAATTTCAAATGTATGGTCGATATAATATGGGAATGATTCAAAAGTCAAAGTTGACAAGTGTTTATTTGAAGTAGAGATTAAGTTTCCTGAATTTACAATAGTAGTGGATCTTTATGTAGCATTACTAGGGTCATATGATGTGATCCTAGGATTAAATTGACTTGCAAAGCATAAGTCCAAGGTTGACTGCTATTTTAAGAAGGTTGAGTATCTGGATGATTTTGGAAATCAAACACAAATTCAAGGTGAGAAGAGAGAGTTGAGGCTTAGGAATATTTATGCAATGTAGCTCATGAAGTCTCAAAGAAAATGGTGCAAAGCATTTATTGTCAAGATAAATGAAATGGATAAATCTAAGGAACCATCCTTTGAAGGTAATCCCATTCTTTAGTAATTTTTATGATGTTTTCTCAGATAAATTATCAAGATTGCCTCCTAAACATGAGTTTGATTTCTCTATCGATATCATACTTGGATTGGAACCATAGTCTAAAGCTCCATACATGATGATAACCACTAAATTAGTTGAATTGAAGAATCAACTCCAAGAATTATTTTCAAAGAGGTTGATTAGGCCGAGTGTTTCACCATGGGGTGCACCAATTGTTTTCATCAAGAAGGATGGTACTCTTTAGATTTACATAGATTATAGAATGTTGAATAAGGAAACCATCAAAAATAGATAGTTGATACCTCATATAGATGATCTTTTCAATTAGATGCAATGGTAAATAATATTTTATAAGATTGACCT
This sequence comes from Torreya grandis, assembly GCA_037957365.1. Lineage (NCBI taxonomy): Eukaryota > Viridiplantae > Streptophyta > Pinopsida > Cupressales > Taxaceae > Torreya > Torreya grandis. The sequence goes on from JARHVA010003790.1 coordinate 1,237,432, forward strand.
TAGATCAGAATATCATTAGCTGAGGATAAGGGATGAGGATATTTTAAAGATAATGTTTAGAACTCATTATGGGCACTATGAGTTCACAGTGTTACCATTTGGATTGACAAATGCTCTGACAAAATTCATGAATCTCATGAAAAATGTGTTTATTAATTATTTAGATTATTTTATTTTTGTCTTTCTTGATGACATTTTTATATAATATAAGAATGAAGAGGAGCATTTTAAACATTTGGAAAGAGTTTTGCAATAATTACGAAATCATAAATTATATGGCAAGTTGTCCAAGTTTGCATTTTTCCAAAAGAGAGTACAATATCTAGGATATATTATCTCTATGGATAGTATTTTAGTAGATCCAAAAAAATATAAGAGTTATTTTGGAGTGGCCAGCACCAAAGAATTTGCATGAGGTAAGGAATTTCATGGGTTAGCAGGTTATTACAAGAAGTTCATTCTGAATTTTTTAGGATAGCTAATCTGATTACTTATCTAAAATGTAAGAACCAAAGTTTTGTTTGGTCAAATAAGTGTGAATTAGTTTTTAAAGAATTGAAAACAATGCTTACTTCAACACCGATGCTAAGATTTTCTGACCCCAATGGTCGATTTTCAGTGATCATAGATGAATCAACGGATGGATTTTGAGGATTCCTTGTATAATATGGTGTAATGATAGCCTATGAATCAAGCAAGTTGAAGCCTTATGAGGTGAATTATTCCCCTCATGACATACAACTTACAACAATTGTGCATTCCTTATAAGTTTGGAGGCATTATTTACTGGGAAAACCATTTGAGATCAAGATTGACAACTTAAGACTCAAGTACATCTTCATCCAACTAAATTTGAATGCTCGTCAGAGACACTAATTATAGTTCTTATCTGATTATGACTTAGATATCAATATATCAAAGGTAAAGAAATCAAAGTAGCTAGTGCCATAAGTTTTAGGAGGTACATAGTAGTGATGGATACTATGAGGAGTAATTTTAGAGATCGAGTAATCAAATTCTTCCTAAGAGATGAATTCCATGATTAAGTCAGGAAAGTATTATTTGTGAATGCCCAAAATTTTAAGTATAAAATCTTTAGATTAGAGAATGATGGTATTTTATGATATAATGGAAAGATGTATGTACTAGATAGGAAGAATCTGAGGAGGACAATTCTAAAGGAGGTTCACAATGCCCCATATTCAGGACATCCAAGAGTAAACAAGCTCATGGTAGAGCTTAGACCACTTTATTTCTAGAAGGGAATCAAGAAATATGTAGTGGACTTTGTGTCATGTTGTTTGGAATGTTAGAGAGTGAAAGCTGAAAATGTGCATCCATATGGATTGTTATATCCATAGGTGGATGCAAGATAATGGGGGATAAAAGAGAGGTATAAAGCGACACCTTTTTTTTTTTAATAACAATAGTTGAACTTGGAGAGAATGTTAGAGATATTTTGAAAAGGAATTTGACAATGACATAAAAATATGAATTGTGGCATTTTGAATGTAGTTTTTAAATATATAATTTTTTCTAATACCTAAATGATAAAATTATTCAAAATATATGCATTTATGATAATAGGTTGATCATTTTTTGTAAAAAAATAAGGAGAGTGCATGTGTATGAGCACACTTTTTTTTAGTAAACGATTTAATTTTTATATAAAATTTCATACATAAATAGGTGAAATGTCAAACATTTTTGAGAATATTTTTTATTATATATATAATTTTTAAATAATTTTACAAGTCAAGATAGCTATAAAATTGAAATTGCAAGTGTATGAATACAACTTTTTGACCTTAACTTCAGAAAAAACATTATTTTTAAAGCATAGTTGACAATGTGTAAATTGTTGATATATAAGTTTTATAAGTGTTTGATTAATATTCAAAAATTTATAAGGGAATTTGTGATGAGATGTATATAGACTATAACAAGGTATGTTATGTAAAAATTAAATAATTATTATAAATAATATTCTAACATTTAAAAAAATTATATATTTGAAAACTACGCTTTCCCATCTACAAACACATAATTTTTTTTTAAATAATAAAAGTTTCCTGATCAGATGTGTCAAAAAAGATGAAAAAGACTCCTAAATTTATTAGAAACTAAGTGGTCTACTCCATGACCAGTTTCAAGGTAGGATCAAACCTCTCCAAGCGTGTACGCCCTTTTTAGATTGCAAATTTTTATTTTTTTGGTAATTTTATTTATTGAAAGACATATATATATATATTGTAATTAGAGGTTGTTAGAGGATATATTTAGTAAAATAAATGTTAATTATAAGAATACAAAAGTATTCTTATACTTTCAATTTATTTTACTAAATATAATAAATTAGGGCCACTCAATATCTTATGAAATTGATTAGTGATTTGTAGGAGTTACCATTTAGAAGTTAGTTTTTCAAATTCCATTCTAGTTAATACTTAGTTTTAAAAAATTTAAGATCAAAAGATAAAATGAGAAATGAGGTTATAAATCATGTTACGTATGTAATATATCTATATCATAGATTATGCCCCATATTTTACCTAATTGAGTATGCCCTACCTACTTTACCTAGTTGAGTATGCCTTACTCGATTGAATACCCAAGATTAAAGGTGGATTCTTAAATAATTTGTGGGTTTTTCAATCAATGGGTCTATCAATATGCATAAATGATTGCCCTATATCAATATACATGACATCTATCTGTAATCATGATATATGATAGCTTACACTAGACATGAATGTAGCTAATCACCATAATAGACTCTATTAAAAATAGAATAAATCAAAAAACCATTCAAATTCATTCTAAAAAGATACCATTCACTCTAAAATAAATGTCAGATAGATGGTCAATCCATACATTCTTCAATTTCAATCTCATGCATTATTCCAAAGTCACGTAGAATAAAGTCATATTCTAGCACTCCATATTCACATAGGGCACTCCCTTATTGACTCTCATCATCCTTAATTGGTTCTCATTGTCCCTCATTATCCCTAATCACTCCCTCATTGGCTATCATCATCTTTCATTATTGCTAATCACTCCCTCATTAACCCTCATCATCACTAGTCACTCCCTCATCATCCCCCATTGTCATTAATCATCCCTAAAGGCTCCCTCATTAAACCTCATCAACCCTAATCATACCTAATAAATCTCGATCATCATCACTAGTCACACTCTCATCATCCCTTATCATCCCTAATAACTCCATCATTAACCATCATCATTTCTTATCGTCCCTAGTCAGTCCTTTATTAGCTTTCATTGGACACCTCATCATCCCTAATCACTCCCTCATTAACCCTCATCATCCTTAATTATCCTTAATCCCCCCTTCCTCATTTATCTGCATCCCTCATTATCCCTCATCATACCTAATCACTCTATCATCATCCCTAGTCACTCCCTCATCTAGTAGAGTGTGTTCCAATCTAGTAGTTAGTATAAATTTATTTCAGACTAAATAATATATTTTTTAGATGAATCTTGAATGGTGTTTCAATTCCTTTTATTCTTATTATAGTGTACTAGGGTGATTATTCTCATTGATGTCTAGTAGATTAGATAGGGTCATGATGGATTACTCTAGGGAGATTTTTGAATGATTTACATGGTGGAAATAAGATAATATCCTCTTTGTACTTGCATGGAAAAAAATATTTTTTAATGATGAGGGATGCTAAAAAATCATGATATCTCAAAAATTACCTCTTTGTGCTTGATTTCTATGAGGTGAAATCATTCTTCTAAACACAATTATTTCCAAATCATTGAGTAAAATGGCCAGAGCATTTTGGATTTTCTCATGTTTGTGAGTTATTCTCAAAGAATTATGTGGGTCATGAGTATAAATTATTAGCATTTGTTCCACTGACTTTTATATGGCATGTTTTCTTCTTGCATTGAAATCTTTGCACTTGTGTAGGAATTATGATAGGAAAGTGGAGAGGGGGTTGAGTTGAACTACCAATGCTTGCATCATTCCTCTATAGTGTGGTCTCCATAATGTGTGTTTAGTCTTTGTCATTTATGTTTCATTTCTATGGTTTTGGGTTAAGGGTTTAGGGTTCAAAGTTTATAGTTCAGTATTTAGGTTTTAAGGTTTAGGGTTTGTCCAATTTTAGGATTTATGGTCTATGGTTTTAGGTTTTAGGTTTTATAGTTCTTGTTTTGTGGTTTAGGCTTCAAATTTTAAGGTTTAGGGTTTAGTGCTTTGGGTTTTAGGATTAGGGTTTAGTGTTAAGAGTTTAGGGGTCAAGGTTTAGGGTTTGGGGTTTGGTGTTTAGGGTTTAAGGTTCATAATTTTGAATTTTGTGTTTAAGGTTTAGTGATTAATATTAAGGGTATAGGTTAAGATTTTATGGTTTAGTATTTAGGATTTAGGAATTTAGGCTTATGGTTTGGGATTCAGGGTTAAGGGCTTAAAGTTTAGGTTGTAGGGCTTAGGGTATAGGGTATAAGGTTTAGGGTTTAAGGTTATAATGTTCTATGTTTAGGGTCTAGGTTTTGGGGTTTAGGTATTATTATTTTAGGTTTAGGGATAATGTATTAGGGTTAAGTGTTTAAGGTTTATGGTGTTCAAGGTTTGGGGTTTTGGTTTTAGGGTTAATGGTTTAGTTGTAAATGGAGTATACTAGGGTGATTAGCTACATTTGTGTCTGGTATGAGTGATTGTATTGTGAATAAATGAATATGCCATGTATGAGTGACAATATACATACATGTAGTATTAGGTATGAGGTATATGTACTATTTAAATGACTATATCATTATTATATGTATGTTATAGGTTGAATGTTATATCCTAGACATTTATGCATATTGATAGATCCATGAAGTAAAAAGCCCACAAATTATTAGGAATTCCTCTTGAGTCCACCTTCAATCTGTTTACACAAATGTACCTAATAACTCCTTTCTCTATGTAGGTTAGAATGACCCCTATCCTTTCAAGATATGGTTTAGCCAGTGCCCCCTCTCCTTTATATATATAGGTGATAACTCAAGATTAAGATATATGGATAGAGGTTTATGATTTATAAATTTAGGGTTTAAGGTTTATGGTTGATGGTTCAAGATTCACAACTTAGGGTTCAATGTATAGGGATTAGAATTTAGGGTTCAAGTTTCAATGTTATGGCTTAGGGATTAGGATTTATGGCTTATAATTTATATTTTCTACTTAAAGGTTTGGGATTTAAGGTTTATGGCTCAAGGGACCAAGAGTTTAGCTTTTAGGGTTTGAGGTTTGATGTTTAGGGTTACGTTTTTGGGTTTATGGTTTCACACTTGGGTTTAGGGTGTAAGGTTCAAGGTTTTAGTCTTGGGATTTGGTTGAGGGTTTGGGATTTGGAACTTAGTGTTTAGTATTTAGGGTTTGGGATTTAGTGTTTAAGGATTAGGGCTTAGGGTTTAGGATTTGGGGTTTAGTGTTTATGGTTTAGAGTTTATGGTTTGGGTTTTGGATTGTAGGGTTTTAGGTTTAGGGTTTAGTATTAAGGGTTTAGGGTTTAGGGTTTATGGATTTATGTTAGTGTTTAAGGTTTTGGGTTTAGAATTTTTAGTTTAGGAGTTAATTTTTAAGGTTTATGACTTATGGTTTATGTTTTTAGGCTTGAGGTTTAAGGTTAAGGGCTTAATTTTAGGTTTATCTTTTGGGGTTTAGGGTTAAGGGCTTACATTTAGGTTTAGTGTTTAGGGTCTAGGGTATAAAGTATAGGTTTTAATGTTTTAAGTTTATATGTTTAAGGTCTATAGTTTAGGGTTTATGGATTATTGTTTTTGGTTTAGGGCTAATGTATTAGGTTTAAGGGTTTGATGTTTAAGGCTTAAGGTCTAGGGTTTAGGTATATTATTTAGTATTCATGGTTCAGGGTTTGGGGTTAAGGGTTTGGGGTTTAGGTTTTAATGTTTAGGGTTTAAGGTTTAATGTTTAAGGTTAGGGGTTTGGGGTTAATGGTTTAGGTGGAAATAGAGTGAACTAGGGTTATTAGTTGCATCCATGTCTAATATGAGTGACCATATCATGACCATATGAAGATGTCGTGTATGAGTGACCGAATACCTATATGTAGTACCATGTATGTGGTAGATGTAATGTATGAAAGACTATATCATTACTATATATGTGTTATAGGTTGCATGCTATAGGTTATTCATTTATACATATTTATAGACCCATTAATACATCAAGGTTGAGATCAAGGTTGTTAAGAAGATTCCAAGGCAAAGAAAGCAAACTCCAAGTTTAATACATCTCCAACATTGTTGGTTGAGTATAAACCTCTTATAAAGGTCAAATGTTATTATGTAAACACTATAGAGTACTTACAAGTAAATTGATTCAAAGCATTTGACAATCAAGCCAAGTCAATATCCTTTTAACTAAGCAGATTAGGCCATCCGGGCCTAAAGAGTAGACTTTTCATTGAATTCTAATTATTAAGAAGTAATAAAGGAAATTAGTTTCTTATCCTCAGATATAGTCTCCAAACATCTTAATAAATATTTATAATAATACTTTGATGAGCTTAGATTAATAACACCTTTTCAAGACCAAACACACCTATACATAATATTATAGCAGTGCTTAGGACTTAATCAACTTTTTGGGCACTTTGGTGATCTAATTGGTATCTTGAGATTGTGTAAAGACACCTATGAGTCTTGTATCATTGTCTTGATATTTTCATTGAGTTTTTGAATTGAATGAGTCCAAAAAACAAGGTAGTTGTAGACCTCTTTTTATCAAGTCCTTAAGAGGTATAATTTGGCCTAATAGGCATATAAAGGGTAGATTTTTTCTCAGCTAAGTTTTGAGTTGAATTTCTTCATGCACTAAGAAGCTTGAGTCAAATAATTAGTGAAACCTTCATATTATTGTTCAAAGAAGTGAGGATGTACAATTGAGTGCTTTAGGATTCAAAGAAAGGTTTTGTTTGAAAGTAGATTACTATCATGGGATTGAGTACCTTATTTTAAGTCATTGAAAGTGTCTTTTGATTTGAATACAGAGACTAAAAAGTCAAGAGATAATACTAAAGAATAAGGTCATTAGTATTTTAATACCAATACTCAGAAGGCCTTTTGTGATATATCAAGATATAATTTATGGTTAAGAAGAGACCTAATTTCAAAAAGAAATCTAGAGGACCTTTGATTTCATTATATTATAATTAAAAAATAATAATAATTAATGATTTTTTAAGGATCGAAGATCTTTGATTTTCTTGCTAGGGTCAAATTAGAAAGATATAAATGGTAAAAGCATTATACAGGAAATAAAATAAAGAAAACAAATATTTTTAGTTTTTGCTTTGGGGTGAATTAGAATAAAACAATGATTAAAGAATTTTGGGGAAAAAATGAGCTTTTGCATTGGATAAAAAATAGTCGATGGAGAAAGGAAGTTGGCGGTGTAGGATAAGAATAAGAGGAAGAAGTGGAAAGAAAGAGAGGGGATGGGACACAGGCAGAAGATTGGCATAGTGGGTATGGTATAGAACATCTTAGGAAGGTTATAGCTTTGGCCTTTATTAGGTAAGTTTGATCTACATTCACAAAGATATATACAGTAAAATTTGGTATGTAGAATAGTTAATGTTTTTAGATTGATTGAATGGATGCACAGCCATATAGATAAATCAGTATCACTGCACCAAGACCTTGATCTTAGAAATAAACTCAATGTAATCTATAATTGGTATGTCGTAATTATTTAGAAGATATATATTTTTTGTTAAGCACCTCTATAAAACCACAGTAAAGGTGAAATCAGTGGGTGAAAATCTATTAGATGATGAAATCTTTGAATAATTTAAAGAAATAGTATATTAAGTCAACATGAATTTATATATTATACAATAGGATATATATTTACCCAAAGAAATAAAATTTATAATGTAGTTATGTAAACAAATTACATAATAAATAGAATTCAATGTAGATAATATCATAGTAGATAGAATTATATGATAGTGTTTGGTGAAACAAAACTCTGTGTAAATGATTTGTTAACAAATAAAATTATGTGAATTCAACTTGGGTAGTTAAACCTCCCAATATGAAGTTTGAATTTGTCACTTAAAACTGTAGGGATTATATATGTTCAAACTATATGTATATTCATCATACAAAAGCAATGATGTCTATATTGTGTGCTTTGACATAAAAATATAATGATATAGATATATGTATGAACTAATGTTAATTGTTATTCAATCCATGAAAATATATGACAGTATAAAAATAGTGATCTATGTGTCATATTATTCAAAAAATCAAACTATGTAATTATACTCAATTTGAATGTCAATTACACATAGCCAAATTTACATAAGTTCATAGTTGGGACATCAAGTTATACACAGCCCAATATTCTTTTATGTTTGTTATTTTGAATAACATAATACATAAATCACTATAATTACATAGTTTGATTTCTTGTGTGTGTGTGTGTTTATATATATGTTTGAGTTTACTTGTTACAAAGCTATGATCTTAAATACTAAGATTGAGTGTAAATTCATATAAAACTTAATTCGACAAACTAAGTCTAAATCAATTAGCTATTAAATAGAGGTATTCAATAGCATATACCAGTAGTGATTATTAGTATCAACTTGATATCTATATTACTAGAATTTTGTATTCATATTATTCTGATCATGAGACTTGTGTGGAAACTAATAATGTGTATAAGTTTTAATATATATTCAATAAATCAACAGGGTTGAACTTGATTTGACATTTTTGATATATATTGAACTGAGCGTAAGAAGTTCAAATGCTTGTAAGGATTATGTGATGTGCAATGCACAATAAAATTGAACTAGATGTCAATTTGATTTAATTCATACTATGATAACATAGAGTAAATAAAGGGAGCATAATGTAGCTATAAACAGTCTATTAACTATAGTAACTGATTTATGAACAATACGAGAATATTAATATATTATGATGGTTCATGAATGCATTTGTGAATATATTTATTTACAAGTGTTTGTATATATGAAAACTATTGATATGATGACTTAGGTACTCATATGCATATATATAGCATATATAGGTGTGCCTATATCTATATCTTTGTTAAAAATAAGACATAGGATCATGAGGGTCAAGAAACTATAACTACATAAATACAGTGTCTTAAAACATAACAAGATGTATAAATGAAAGATTATATTCATACGAGATATAATCTTGGTTTATGAGTTAATTGATTCTTTGAAATTATTATGAGTGGTTGTTTGTAATTGAATAGTTGGGCTTATGAATAATGGACTATGATATTATTGTTCATCATAAAATATATTATATTTGAATCTACTTATAGAAATTACAATATGCAGTCTAAATATAAATTATACCTAGTTGGTATAAATTGTACTTGTTATACTTATTATTTATGTGATTAAATAATATAAGGGAGATTCATTCATATGTTTGACAGACTAAATATATGCATTTGATTATTCATGTGTTTAACATATTTTATACTTGCTAATAGGAAATAATATGTATAAATTTGTTAGTTATATTCATGTTAATCAAATCTCATATTGTTGGTACTAAGTAAGTAGTGAAATAGACTTCACTAACCTACTTGCATTACCAATGTTAGGTGAAGGTAATCCGATCAAGTGGTATGTGTGAATTTGACTAATCCTAGATATCAACAACTATTTAAAACTTTAACCAAAATAATGTCTAGTTAGACATTGTCATTTCATATGTATGATTTACATGTTTATGCGATATCATGTTAGAATGTATTTTCTTTATGATACACATCATGTATTAGAAATCTTACAGCATACATGTACTATCTTGTCTCTTTATATTATCACATCGTCACTATCTACTCATCCATGAAGGGAAGGCTATTTCCCAATGAAGGACTGTGTAAGAGATCGATGGTCCATGGTTGGTGTGAAAAAATGCTCAAATGATATTCTCTCTCTCCATAGTAGTACTTATTTGGAGATTACACTTGAGATTGCCATAGATATTAGATTTTGAGAAACTCATGCTTCATGGAGTTTTGTGTCTTCAATCTTGTCTTGTATTTTTTTTGAAACATTATCCCTGATGAAATGTAGTGATTTTTTCATTGTACATTGACAACAGTGGCTATATGTATGTGACAGTTATGGTTGAAAGATATATAATTAATTTTCTTATTCGATTATATTTTGTTTTATATGATGCTAATGATTAGTAACATGTAGATGTTACATGCTTATTTTATAGTTAACATACTTAGAGTGTTATACTTGGATCACTAATTATATTCTCATGATAAAATCTAATGAAAGAATATGTTGAATTAATAAAAAAATCATCACGTTATTCTAAGTAGATACCAATGGGAATGTTACAAATAAGAGTGAGGAGATGACAACCATAGAGGTTGTTTAAAATGGACCTTTGGGAGTCCATGTAAGTGGAAGCTATGAGAAGCATGCAAGCAAGGAAGAAGAGTTAGACAACATGTCTATAAGAAATGATAAAGAGGTTGAAGAAGTGTTTGTTGGAACTCTTGATTCGCTTAATGTGTTTATTCAATGTGCAAGTCCACCTATGGAGAATATGGTAAAGAATAGGACAAAGTGGGGTTCAGTCTAGCATACTCATTTATATGAGAATCAAAGTGAGGAAGTGGTACAAGAGGATGATATGGCAATGATAGTTGAAGAGATGGTTGGTAATGATATACCAATAGTAGAAGATTGTCTTCAAGTCATCACGGGGACAAGATAGAGTGAGAAAATGATGGCAGAAATTTTTTATCAAGAGGACATACAATATGGATTTAATTTGCAACAACTAGAGGTGGGGAGATGACAAACTTATAAAATCAAGTGAATTAAAATGTCAAGAAGAAGACCTTATCAAAAGGACAATGGTGGATAGATAAGGATGTGCATCAAATATCTATATTGAGAAATGGATAGAAGGTAGAATGGTGGAAGCCAAAGTTAAAAACTTGGAAATAGAGATTGGTCCAAAGATCCTTTGGACAAGGAAAGATGAAGAATGTCACTCATGTGGCATAGATGCAAGCAAGGATATTGAGATGGTGGACTTATTTCTACCAAGATGAATGGAAAATGAAGATGGTGTTACATATGTGGGAGAAGTTAAGGTAGGTGTTGAGGAAGAGACTCTTGTGAGTCAATTTATGCATTATTCTCATATGGACAAGGAGACTGTAAGGTTATTTGTAGATGGCATGGAAGTGGTGAAATAAAGAGATAACAATCAGTGTAGCATTGGTATGAAGAGGATGAGAATGAAATAATGGAAGCATGTGATGGAGCAACTGAGTTTGTTATCAACCTAAGAATGTGGAGAAGAGTATGAAGTCATAGTAGAGGAAGATGATGTTGCAATAGAGGTGGAGTTACTTGACATAACAATGAAGAGTGCGAGAGATGAGGAGGGGAAGACTATCCTAGAGATAGTATTAGAGGCTATGGCTGAGCATTTAGATGCCTAAATGTATGTTGAGTGTACTAAGGTAATATTGGAGATGAGAGAATATTTGAACCTCAATTAATGTGATCAGTTCAAAGCTATTGAAAGCTAGATTAGTAGTGATGGTGAAGACACTTGTTGGAGGTGGTTGGACGAAGGTGGGTCCCAACCCACAAGAGGATGGCAAGAAAAAAAGATAAGCATTTAGCAGTGGTGTTCAAGATATGGTGGGTCTAATCCCACAAAGGTGAAAAGGAAGTGCAGAGGTAAAAAAAGAAGAAAGGATTTGAAGCCAACAAGGAGCTAGAAGAAGAAGATAAAGAGTGAAAATCAATTGAAGTACTTGTTGTGTTGGAAGGGAATACCATACCCATTATACTTTGTGATCAAAAGAGTGGGTTTGACACTTACTTCATCCATATGAGAATGATCACACATTTTAAAAACCTCAGATTTTTGATATAGGGGCATCCAAGAGTTCATGCATCACTATGCTTTCCACCTCACGCAAAATAGAGATATGTAGAATCCTAGAGGTCATGATTTTGGAGGAAATGTCACTTTATAAATGACTACTCATCCCAAGGTCGATCCCTCCACAAGGAAACTTTTTTCTTTTTGCTACACATTTCCTCCTTCATTTCTCAATTTCTTCAAGGTCACCACCAACGGGTGAAGCAGTTAGACATCCCCATTCACTCTATTGCTTCAACTCACGTTCATCCACTACATCACCATAACAAGCAACTACACCATTATTCCATCGATGCATATTGTCGATCTAATGGAAATGATATTGAGCAACAGTTCCATAATTGTTTGCCACACTGACAAAGTGTCTAGATTGGGTGTAATCTTGTGTCATGCAAAGAAATAATAGTGAAGTGAAATGGTTTGAAGTCCCATGCTTAAATTTCATCCACATTGTCAATGCATGGGAGGAGGGTGATGTTGAGGTCATTTTAATTTCCAAGAATTCAGAGCATGCGGAATTCATTTTAGAAGAAAACTATGATCAGGATATATTGGAGTTTAGGGAGGAATTTTCAATTTTTCATACTGGTAGGGTATTCAAATTTTAAAAACAAGTCACCTCAAGTATGGGGGGATGCACACAAAGGGCTTCTTCAAAGGCCCTTTTTCAATTAGATTCCTAATATCGGCCATCTGGGCAGCCCCGATGGCAGATTCAGCTTCGCTCTTTCTTTTCTCCTCTGCTTGCTGAGCATGTTAAGGGATTATATGCCAATGTCAACACCACCTTTGTCGCTCTGACAACCAATGCCATTGTCCCTATTGAATGAGATTACCTTCTTGGTCGAGGGATTATATGCAAAGAAATCTCCCTCTGTAGCGCAATGCATCAAGATCTCCTAGTCCAAATTTTGATATTTGTTAAGATATTCCCTACATAACCATTCAATCTCCTGTCATGAGAATTAATGCTGAGGAATATTTTCTCCTTGATTTGCATGAAGGTTGCAGTAAGATCTTAGATCTTTTGGATCAATCCCAATCGAAACCTAAATTTGAGGGCCATATGGTCTATTTACGAATTTTAGTCATAAAATATAATCAATTTTTTTTTTGAGATCGTATTAGGAGAAGGGGGCTAGTGTTGACACCTTTAATTTGGGGTCTCACATTTTTCATATTAAATTATTTTGTGTTCTAAAAATTTAGATTTAGATAGTTTAATATTTTTTAAGTTTGAAAATTTTATTTGTCATATGATGATGTCTTCGGTAATATGTTATTTTTTTCTCATATTTTTGGTGTGAGTGATGGTTGGGACCAAAACAATCAATTAATTTTAAGAATTTGACCAATAATATTTTTTAAATTAACACATTAATTTAACATTGACATTCATTATTTTTAAATATGATATAGAAATATGTATACAAAAGATGTAATAAAAAACCTACATATCATTAATACAAAATCAAATCTCATTAATACAAAATAAAATGTCCATTTTAGGAAAGAATGGGACTAATAGTTGAATACATTTGTATTTATTATCTTCGGTATGATATGAATATTTGACCACTTAAAAACATAATGGAAAATAAAAATGACCTTTAATAAATACTAAAGGGACATAAAAGAAAACAAAAGTGACTATTAATAAACACTAGAAGGATCATTATAAATCTAAATTCAGCAATCATTCCCATCTTATTCCATATTTAATCAAACAAATTCAAGGCCACAAACACTAAAATAAAATATAAATCTTATACAATTTTAAAGTTGAATTTCAAACATAGAAGACACAGGTATGTTTTAAAGAGCAAATAGTAAACTTTGTATAAATCTAAAATTCATAGAGATATAATAATGTCAAAAATTTATCATGTATTGCCTATGGTTTGTGCATCCAATACATGAATTTCACTAACTTGCATGATAACCAAAGGACATCATCACTTATTATTATATAGCTAATCCACAAATCCCCTTACTTTTGTTTGATTGACCTTGCATATCATTGTTATAAGATCATTCCAAGTGCTCTCATGGGCAGCCAAAGATTGCTATGATATTATGTCAAGGACCACACTAGCCTCTTCAAATTTACCTTTGAAGGCACTTGTGCTAAACAACAACATTGAAAACAACATTCAAGTGCTTTGCCAATGGCTTGTAACCAAAATCTAACATCTGGTGAAACGTGTTAAGAGCTTGATTAGGAAATCCACATTCTCCATAAATTTCAATGATATCAATGAAAAGGCCAGGCGTGTATGTGTGTCCCTCCTCTCTCATTTTTTTGGATGAGATCTTCCATCACTTTCCATTGCCTTGTACGTTCTAATTTGCAGATTATGGTATGGTAGGTAGAATAAGTGTCCCTAAAATGAGGTTGCCTTGATGAAACTTCAAATATTTCCAGTGCCAACAACGGATCCTCCTACTCATAAATAAATTTATATACACGAGCATGGCTTAGAATTGCCCCACTCCTGACCTCATTTGAAGACCACGAACTCATAAACATTGAATATATAAATGATTTTTCCAATCCTTGGTATAGATAACATTCAATTCAATTATATTGAGTTTGCCTCAAAATAATTAGGGAGTCATATTAAAAATGTACTAGAACTTAGGAATATGATTCCAAACAACTCTAAAGTTAAAAATAATAAACCTACATACATTAGAGATAAAATGATGTGATTTTATCATCGCATAGAATTTACAAAGTCTAGCCATAATGTTTAGAAAAACATATCAAGATGAATAAAACAAAGACTTTACAAATCGATGAGATGTGGATGAGTTGGTAAAGTGACTTGGTTGATACAAGCACCACCTAGGTTCAAATCTCATATGGTATTGGAATATGGTCATGGCCAATCATTGATATTGGGTTGATTGTGGCCGTTGATGGTATTTTTAGGCCGGTTATGGTTGTTTATTTATAATCTCAAGTCAGTTGTGGCCATTATTGGTAATTCTAGTACTTGCATACTTGGGGATCTGGGCCCCTAATTGTGTTCCAAATTGGTTAGATTTCTAGTCAAAAGCATATAAGGGTAAAGATCCCACCAAAATCAAATCTATCTAAAAAAAACAAAGACTTTACAACATTTTAGGTATTTCTGATTTAACTCAAAATATTACAGTTATAATTGTTTGTTACTATATTGAAAGGAAATCAACTACAACTTGTCGATCTGGCAGATTTCATGTCAAGAAGACTAGCACATTGTAATACCAATTCTTTAAATTATTCACAATAGTAAACTATGTCAGCATAGACCTTCTTGGTGGGCAATCTCTGTATTCTCTACACTATACCTGGTAACAAGGAATTACATGATCCCCAGATTAAACTTCAATAACACTCTCACCAAAACTTTCAACAATATTGCATTCACATGCCCATTTTAGTATCTCAAAAATTGAGGTAAAAAAGGCATTACAATCACCAAACAAGCTCACTTAGTAGCCTCATATCCAAGAATACGAGGAAAAAGACCCTCTAGATCCTGCATCCAAAAACACATAAGTTTAATCATGTTTGTGTATGTCTATATTAAAATACGAGTTAAAAAAAATGAAAAATATTACATGTAACCCAAATACAACATATGCCTAAGGAGTCCTTCTTTGAGATTGCTTCCACAATATAAATGTATGGACAAACTATGAATGCAAAGAAGATCTTGAAACCAAGGTGCATAAAAGAATCCATAAGGTGTGTTGCTTCAATTCCAAGCACCTCCCCACAAACATTTTGATATGTGACACCGACCATGCAATGCATTTACATTGTTATTTTTCTGATGGAGGGGAGACATTGAGGGGTTTACCTTGTTATTGTGAGAAATTTTTTCACTAAAATCCACTTATCCATTTATTTGACAACATTTGTGTCATTCATAATGATATGAGAGGGAGATAGTGAAATAAAATTATGAGGAGAGGGTGAACTCAGTACAACAACAATCAATTTTTACCCCTAAGCATAGTGACCAAGGGCTCCACTAATGAAAAAGAAGGCACCAGAGTGTTAGAACTTAAACACACTCTGTTACCATCATCATAAGATGCCCTAAGATTCAAGATATTACATGAATTATAGGCCTCATTTGCCACTAAAATGACTGAATCCTTGCCTACATTTTAATTGAAGTCTACCCAAACAAAAGATAAAATTGCATTTAAGTTTAGTTTAGTGATCTAGTAATTTCACAATCCATAATGATACTAACTATTAGAAAATCTTTTGTATAGGTTTTTAATTTTTCTAATCATTTTCTAATAATACACACTACTAAAAAAAAAAATTGTATGATCACACACTACTCTTGATCTCAAATTTCTTACAACACCCAATGAAAACAAACCAAACCAGGACTAGTCTTACTTTATCTCCCCTAACACAATGATCACACACTACTCTTGATCTCAAATTTCTTACAACACCTAATGAAAACAAACCAAACTAGGACAAGTCTTACTTTATCTCCCCTAACATAAACAATGTAGATATTTATTGAAAAAATAATAACTTAGAGACATAAGTGTGGACGAGTAACTCATTAAGTTATCCATAGAGGTCTAGGCTTTTGATCAAATTCATTAGTTCATAATTATAACATATAATTAAGATGAAATATTAAGATAAAAATGCATACTTAGAATAAAGTGAGCACTCCTTTAGTATATCCTGCATGGAGTTTAATAGAAGCATTGAAAAAGCCATACATGTAAGCCTAATTGGACTTGGAACCTGCTTCCTGCAATCACCCATATCAGGATGATTCATGTGGGAGCTGATGGCCAGTGTAAATAATATACAACATGACATATTGACAATAGTATTTTACATGATGATTTATCCAGTGTGAAAGTAACATAGAAGTCATCTTGAGAAACATTTGGTGTTGAGAACCATATAAATTTGTATAATCTTATGAAGACTTCATAATTATTAAATGATTCATCAATGGTGGTGCCATTGTCTCTAGAGGAAACTTACTGTCATCATCACCAGCCATGATTGGTGTAGTAATGATTATCAACATATTCAAGATGAGTAATGCCAATGGAAAACTTGACATGAATTGGAAGGCCATATTATTAATCGCTTTAAGAGGCCTTGGATTTTTGTTTAAAACCTGCTTGGTGTTATAAGTATATATAGCAGGTGGAAGATAATGGACAATAGGTGAATCAATACTTGATCCATCTGGTGTGTAAAATAAGGTAGGAAATTTTGAGCAAATTCCAGATAGTATGTAAATTCAATAATATAAATTAGGTGCATCACATAGCTTTTATCTTATTTCACACTTGATAATGTCTACTATGGTTTATAAGAGGTCTAGGCTTTCAATTTAATGCATGTCTCCTAGTTGAAAGATGCTTGACATCTGAATCAGATGACAGACTCTTACTAAACCTTGCTTACCATTTTAAACAAGACCTGTTGAACTAATGCCACAGAGGAATATAAAATAGATATATCAACATCTTGCACACAGAGCTTCTCAGATTTCCCATGCAAAAAAACTATTTTTTGAGTAGCGAAGATGAAAATGGGAGTCGAAACTTTCCTTTTGAAATCAAAAGTTTGAAATTTAAAAAACTTGGAGCCCAAAAATTGAAATTTGAATAACTTGAAGGAAACTTTACTACCAAAAATTAATATTTAAACATATAAATACAAAAATATTTAAATTTTTAAAAGTATATTTTAAATTTAAATATGATATTAGTGAACGGTTGTTGGTTCAACTAGCTAAGTTGCTTGGCTCACAAAGAACCCACCAGAGATCAATTCTTACTACTTGTAAAACCTAATATGCAAAAAGGGATGAAGTTGGGATCGTGCCCTGGATGACTTGAACATAATGAATACCCCTCAGTGCTTGGCTCTTATCTTAAGATCACCACGTAAAATAATGATTCATCAAAAAAAATATGATATTAATTAAATATTCATTTTTATGAATATCATATTCATTTTTTTAAAATGATGTACATTGTAGTTTTAATTGCAATGCAAAAACTTATGAATAAGTACATATAATTGTATATTAAAATTCATATGTTTAACATTATTTAATTAAATAATGAATAAAATGTGTAGGTAATTTTTACAATAATTATACAAATATTAGTACATAATGAATAGGAAAAAGAGCCACAACTATTGAACACTATTTAATGATTGGTCCCTTTCTTCTACTTGAAAATTAAAATTTTAGGCAAACTGTCAAAAAAATTAAAAGATTATAATAATTTTTTTTTCTTAAATGCTTCTTTCTTTTACAATGAATTATATTAGCATTTAAAGCGCAGTGTTGAATAAATAACCATCATTAAAAAATTGATGATAGAGAAGGTTGGTCATCAAATTTAAACCATGATCACAATTTATTTTTTTAATTTTGTTTAAAAAAACATGTTGGCCATGACTATTGAAAATTTTAAATATTTTTATGCATACAAAACATGTCATTTCATTGTCTTGAGAGTACATAATTTAATCAAATATTTAAGTGTTACAAATGCTATAATTAATCTTTCAAACTAATAAGAACATTGATTTGTAGGTGGATTATGATATATTAGTTTATTTTTATTTTTATTTTTATTACATTGAGAGGTATCTTATAATAATATTTACAGGGTGGTGGTATATTGTAATGTAGTGAGTGTATTCAATTTTAATATCAACTATAAATTTGACATCCATTAGACTATTATCACTTTAAAAAATCTATTAAAAAAATTTGGCTAACATTCTTAAACCACATTATCTTTTATTAAAAAAATAATTTTATAAACAAATATTCTTCCAATTAAAATTTGACTAACATTTTTATAGTATATTAGCTTTTATTAAAAATATAATTTTATGAGTAGAAATTAAATACTTAAAACACATATTTTAAAATTTCAATCCACCCTCCACTGACACACATTAATTTTTTCTCCTTTAACATGTTGAGATTGTAAACTTATAATATTATATCATTATGATTATCCATAAAACCAAATTTTATTTCTATTTACTCCATATAACATGAAGTCTATTTAAATAATTATTTTTCAGTTTATACAGTAAAATTAGTTATTTTTATTTAAATTTCAAAGCAGAAATGTGTTTACAAGGAATCATTTATGCTTCCATCTAAGACTCCAAAGTGTATTTTAAGTGGCATTGCATTAATGTTCTCTAAATCTATTAAATGGTACTTATAAAACTAGATTCATTTCAATGTTAATATATATATATATATATATATATATATATATATATATATATATATTATTGTTCTACTATTGACTTCTCATATGAGTTTATGATTGGAATTTGAGAGAAGAAGAAATATTTTCTAGAGATAACAATTACATCATAGCAATCCCAAGTGACAATATTTTTTGTAAATTTAATTATCTATAACTAAATTAAAAAGAAAACTATGCTTAAGTTTGTAAACTAAATATGATTGTCATATGAGTCAAGGATTTATGTATGATTGTTTGTATTAAACTACAATCAAAATATTTTGTAGATGAATGTGAAATTTTGAGCACATCAAACTATCAAAGTATTAATGTATTTCCTTTACTATAATGTATATGGATAATGTTGAATAACAAAACTTTTAAACTCATTCAACCTAGATGAATCATATAATAAAATGATAAAACTTACATGTTTATTGTGAGATTTCTATTATGGATGAATTTGGAATGAATACAAATTTATAAAATGACTTCTAGTCCTCATAGTTATTGTTATAAATGATAGGTAAAGGCCTTATACATGGTTATCGGGTGAAACTATATGTATCAGAGAAAATATGAACCAAAACAAATAATTTAATTAAAAATATAAAAAATTAAATATTATATTAGTTAATTTTAATATTTTTTATATATTTATTTTTTATTTTAAATCAATAATTAACTAGCATACATATCTTAGATAAATATATGTAAAATTTGATGAGAGATATCATTCTTGACATGTTTCATTCTATTTATTTCATAAATCTAAAATCACATAAGTGCTTCAAAAATAATATCTCTCAACATATTTTACACAAATTTATCAAAAATATATATGTTAGTTATATAATATTTAGTAATAAATTTTTGTTCTAATTATTATCATATTTTTACATTTTTAAGGATTTTTTTTTAATTCATTCTAAAAATAGAATTTTTAAAGGGCCCAAATCTTTTTACAAAAAAAAATTAAAAAACATACATAAACATCAAAATTAAGTTTAAAATTAATTTAAATTTAAATAATATGTGAATGGTTGTTGGTTCAACTGGTGAAGTTGTTTGGCTCACAAAGAGCCCACTAGGGATCAATTCTTGTTGCTAGAAAAACATGACCAGGGATCAATTCTTGTTGTTAGCAAAACTTGACCAGAGAATGAGGTCAGGATCATACCCCAGAAGATTTTGATGGAATGGATACCCCTTAGTCCTTGGCTCTTAGCTAAAAATCATAAGATCATGCCTTAGATGACTTTCTCAGAATGGATACCCCTCAGTCCTTGACTCTTAGCTGAAAATCACCGCGTAAAATAGTGATTCATCAAAAAAAATGAAAGAATATTATATATTAATACATAATGAATAGGAAAAAGAGTCACAACTATTGAACACTATTTAATGATTGGTCCTTTTCCTCTAATTGAAAGTTAAAATTTTAGGCAAACTATTAAAAAAAAAAGATTATAATAAATAATTTTTTTTTCTCAAATGTTTCTTTCTTTTACAATAAATTATATTAGCATTTAAAGGACAATAATTAATAAATAACCATCATTAAAAAATTCATGACAAAGAGGGTCGACCATCAAATTAATACATAATTACACAAATATTAATACATGATGAATAGGAAAAGGAGTCACAACTATTGAACACTATTTAATGATTGGTCCCTTTCTTCTACTTGAAAATTAAAGTTTTAGGCAAACTGTCAAAAAAATTAAAAGATTATAATACATATAATTTTTTTCTCAAATGTTTCTTTCTTTTACAATGAATTATATTAGCATTTAAAGGGCAGTGTTGAATAAATAACTATCATTAAAAAATTCATGATAGAGAGGGTCGACCATCAAATTTAAACCATGATCACAATATTTTTTAAAAAAACATGTTGGTCATGACTATTGAAACTTTTAAATAGTTTTATGTATGCAAAACATGTCATTTCATTATCTTGAGAGTACATTTTTTAATCAAATGTTTAAGTGTTACAAATGCTATAATTAACCTTCTAAACTAATAAGAACACCAATATGTAGGTGGATTATGATATATTAGTTTATTTTTATTTTTATTATTTGAGAGATATCTTATAATAATATTTAAAGGGTGTTGGTACATTGTAATGTAGTGAGTGTATTCAATTTTAACATCAACTATAAATTTGACATCCATTTGACTATTATTACGTTAAAAAATCTATTAAAAAATTTTGGCTGACATTCTTAAACCACATTATCTTTTATTAAAAAAATAATTTTATAAACAGATATTCTTCCAAGTAAACTTTGACTGACATTTTTATAGTATATTAGCTTTTATTAAAAATACAATTTTATGAGTAGAAATTAAGGACTTAAAACATATACTTTAAAATTTCAATCCACCCTCCACTGACACACATTAATTTTTTCTTCTTTAGCATGTTGAGATTGTAAACTTGTAATATTATACCATTATGATTATCTGTAATACCAAATTTTATTTCTATTTACTCCATATAATATGAAGTCTAATTAAAAAATTATTTTTCAATCTATGTAGTAAAACTAGTTATTTTTATTTAAATTTCAAAGTAGGAATGTGTTTACAAGGAATCATTTATGCTTCTAGCTAGGACTCCAAAGTGTATTTTAAGTGGCATTGCAGTAATGTTGTCTAAATCTATTACATGGTACTTATAAAACTAGATTCATTTCAATGTTAAAAAAAAAATTGTTCTAATAGATTAATTATTATGCTACTATTGATTTCTCATATGATTTTGTGATTGGAATTTGAGAGAAAAAGAAATATTTTATAGAGATATCAATTATGTCATAGCAGTCCCAAATGACAATATTTTTTGTAAATTTAATTATGTATAACTAAATTAAAAATAAAACTATGCTTAAGTTTGTAAACTAAATATGATTGTCATATGAGTCATGGATTTATGTATGATTGTTTGTATTAAACTACAATCAAAATGTTTTATAGATGAATGTGAAATTTTGAGCACACCAAACTATCAAAGTATTAATGTATTTCCTTTATTATAATTTATATGGATAATGTTGAATAACAAAACCTTTTAAACTCATTCGAACTAGATGAATCATATAATAAAATGATAAAACTTATATGTTCGTTGAGATATTTTTATTATGGATGAATTTGGAATGAACACAACTTTATAAAATGACTTCTAGTCCTCATACTTATTGCTATAAATGATAGGTAAAGGCCCTATACATGGTTGCCAGGTGAAACTATATGTATTAGAGAAATATGAACCAAAACAAGTAATTTAATAAAAAATATAATAATTTAAATATTATATTAGTTAATTTTATTATTTTTTATATATTTGTTTCTTATTTTAAATCAATAATTAACTAGCATACATAACTTAGATAGTTCTTTGTAAAATTTGATGAGAGATATCATTCTTGAGATGTTCCATTCTATTTATTTCATAAATCTAAAATCACATAAGTGCTTCAAAAATAATATCTCTCAACGTATTTTACATAAATTTGTCTAAAATATATATGTTAGTTATATAATATTTAGTAATAAATTTTTATTCTAATTATTATCGTATTCTTACAATTTTAAGGATTGTTTTTTAATTCATTCTAAAATTAGAATTTTTAAAGGGCCCAAATCATTTTACAAAAAAAAATTAAAAAAAACATACATAAACATCAAAATTAAGTTTAACATTCATTTAAATTGAAAGAATACTTGAACGGTTTTTGGTTCAACTGGGGAAGTTGCTTGACTCACAAAGAGCCCACTAGGGATCAATTCTTGTTGCTAGCAAAACCTTACACACGAAAAGGAATGAGGTTAGGATCGTGCCCCGGGTGACTTTGGTAGAATGGATACTCTTCAGTCCTTAGCTCTTAGCTATAAATCATGGGATCATGCCCTGGACGACTTTGGCAAAATGGATACCCTTCAGTACGTGACTCTTAGGTAAAAATCATCGCGTAAAATAGTGTTTCATAAAAAAAATGAAAGAATATTATATATTAATACATAATAAATAGGAAAAGAAGTCACAATTATTCAACACTATTTAATTATCGGTCCCTTTCCTCTACTTGAAAATTAAAATTTTAGGCAAACTGTCAAAAAAATTAAAAGATTATAATAAATATATTTTTTTTCTCTATTGTTTCTTTCTTTTACAATGAATTATATTAACATTTAAAGGCCAGTGTTGATTAAATAACCATCATTAAAAAATTCATGATAGAGAGGGTCGATCATCAAATTAACACATAATTATACAAATATTAATACATAATGAATAGGAAAAGGAGTCACATCTATTGAGCACTATTTAATGATTGGTCCCTTTCCTCTACTTGAAAATTAAAATTTTAGCCAACTTGTCAGAAAAATTAAAAGATTATAATAAATATAATTTTTTTCTCAAATGTCTCTTTCTTTTACAATGAATTATATTAGCATTTAAAGGGCGATGTTGAATAAATAACCATCATTAAAAAATTCATGATAGAGAGGGTCGATCGTCAAATTTAAACCATGATCACAATATTTTTAAAAAAAATTGTTTAGAAAAACATGTTGGCCATGACTATTGAAAAATTTAAATAGTTTTATGTATACAAAACATGCCATTTCATTATCTTGAGAGTACATAATTTAATCAAATATTCAAGTGTTACAAATGCTATAATTAACCTTCTGAACTAATAAGAACATTGATATGTAGGTGGATTATGATATATTAGTTTATTTTTATTTTTATTATGTTGAGAGGTATCCTATAATAACATTTATAGGGTGGTGGTACATTGTAATGTAGTGAGTGTATTCAATTTTAACATTAACTATAAATTTGACATACATTTGACTATCACTTAAAAAACTCTATTAAAAAAAATTGGTTGACATTCTTACACCACATTATCTTTTATTAAAAAATTAATTTTATAAACAAATATTCTTCCAAGTAAAATCTGATTGATATTTTTATAGTATATTAGCTTTTATTAAAAATATAATTTTATGAGTAGAAATTAAGAACTTAAAACACATTTTAAAATTCCAATCCACCCTCCACACATTAATTTTTTCTTCTTTAGCATGTTGAGATTGTAAACTTGTAATATTATACCATTATGATTACCATAATACCAAATTTTATTTCTATTTGCTCCATATAATATGGAGTCTAATTAAAAAATTAATTTTCGGTCTATGTAGTAAAATTAGTTGTTTTTATTTAAATTTCAAAGCAAGAATGTGTTTACAAGGAATTATTTATGCTTCCATCTAAGACTCCAAAGTGTATTTTAAGTGGCATTGCAGTAATGTTCTCTAAATCTATTAAATGATACTTATAAAACTAGATTCATTTCAATGTTAAAAAAAATATTGTTCTAATAGATTAATTATTGTGCTACTAGTGATTTCTCATATGAGTTTGCGATTGTAATTTGAGAGAAGAAGAAATATTTTCTAGAGATATCAATTACGTTGTAACAATCCTAAGTGACAATATTATTTGTAAACTTAATTATCTATAAGTGAATTAAAAATAAAAATATGATTAAGTTTCTAAACTAAATATGATTGTCATATGAGTCATGGATTTATGTATGATTGTTTGTATTAAACTACAATCAAAATGTTTTGTAGATGAATGTGAAATTTTGAGCACACCAAACTATCAAAGTATTAATGTATTTCCTTTACTATAATATATATGGATAATGTTGAATAACAAAACTTTTTAAACTCATTCAAACTAGACAAATCACATAATAAAATTAAAAAACTTATATGTTTGTTAAGAGATTTTTATTATGGATGAATTTGGAATGAACACAACTTTATAAAATGACTTCTAGTCCTCATACTTAATGCTATAAATGATAGG
Source organism: Torreya grandis (assembly GCA_037957365.1). NCBI lineage: Eukaryota > Viridiplantae > Streptophyta > Pinopsida > Cupressales > Taxaceae > Torreya > Torreya grandis. Next base: position 1,262,600 of record JARHVA010003790.1, read on the forward strand.
TAAAGGCCCTATACATGGTTTTGTATCAGATAAAATATGAACCAAAACAAATAATTTAATAAAAAATATAATAATTTAAATATTACATTAGTTAATTTTATTTATTCATTTTATTTATTTCTTATTTTAAATCAATAATTAACTAGCATACATATCTTAAATAAATATATATAAAATTTGATGAGAGATATCATTATTGAGATGTTCCGTTCTATTTATTTCATAAATCTAAAATCACATAAGTACTTCAGAAATAATATCTCTCAACGTGTTATACATAAATCTATCTAAAATATATATGTTAGTTATATAATATTTAGTAATAAATTTTTGTTCTAACTATTATCGTATTCTTATATTTTTAAGGATTGTTTTTTAATTCATTCTAAAGATAGAATTTTTAAAGGGCCCAAATCCTTTTACAAAAGAAAATTATAATTTAAAAAAAAAATTAAGATTAACATTAATTTAAATTGAAATAATATGTGAACGGTTATTGGTTCAAATGGTGAAGTTGCTTGCTTCACAAAAGGCCCACTAGAGATCAATTCTTGTTGCTAGCAAAACCTGACACATGAAAAAGGATGAGGTCAAGATCATGTTCCGGGTGAATTTGGTAGAATGGATACCCCTCAGTCCTTGGCTCTTAGCTAAAAATCATGGGATCGTGCTCCAGATGACTTTGGCAAAATGGATACCCCTCAATCCTTGACTCTTAGATAAAATCACCACATAAAATAGTGATTCATAAACAAAAATTGAATATATATATATATATATATATATATATATATATATATATATATATATATATATATATATATATATATATATATATATATAAACGATGAAAATACAACCAAAAACGTGAAAAGAATAAAATTGTAACTTCCACTACCACCTAAGTCTATCGATCTCAATAAGTTAAAAAAAATGTAAAAGAATGGATTTATCCACGAGGGGGAATAAATATCCCCTATTTTCAAAAGAGAAAATGTATTAAAATTCATTGTATCTTATTAGTTTTGGAGGGTATACTAAAGTCTTCAATTTGATATAACCCTTGATTAAACTTTGTTTTTTGGACCAATCAAAATGCATTATTTTTCATGAATAATTTTTTTTGCATTTTTTCAAAAGTTAAGTTACACATTTGATTAAAAAAAATGAAAAAAGTTATTTATCAATATTCTAATTGACTAAAATTGCATAGATGTTATTAAGGTGTAAAAGGGTGATGTCATGTACAATACATGAAATGAATGTACTATCAAAGCTCACAACTCAATTTTTTTTATAAACATGAGTTAGAATTAAATAATATATTTTTCACTTCATCATGCATCAATAATGATAGTTTAGGTATGGGCTCAACATAATGGATTTTGTATTAGCCATCAAGTCACCTATCTGCAATTCAGAGAAGACACATTTCCTTTTTAGATTCATTCGATCATTAAGTCGAGTTGATTCTCCCTAAATGTGAGCATCCCTAAAAAAGTGAAAATGGTTTATTAGCGGTGTTTGCTTTCCATTTAAGTAATTAATATTCAAAAATAAATCACATATCCAAGAAAAGGCAGGTTGTTTTGTGTATATTTTATCGACAATTCACTCTATTCTCTAATGAAATCTAGTTTTTGTCAAGCAGATGGTACTCATGGCTGGAACCGTAAAGGTATGTGGGTTTGCCATAATCTAACTATTTTTTGTTTTGGTCTTCATACGATTCAGTTTAGGTTTAAGGTAGTTGGAGTGATAAAATTTTTGTTTTTCTTTCCATATTTTGTAGTCTTTTAATTTTTTGTTATTGTTGTCAATGATTTATGTGGTTGTGGTTATATTTGACAATGCGCATATGATGTGCAAATTTAACAGGTGAAATATGAAGGCCAAACAAGGTGAATTATCTTTAAGAATCCCCACATATCTTTCGATGAGTTTAAATACAAAATTTACTCAATGTTGGAGATTAATGGGGATGCACGTGTTGTTAGTTTAAATTATATAAATGAAGACAATGATCTCATCATTGACTTAAATGAAGCGTTGAGATAGGAACTATACCCAATTTTGGTGGAGGTATCAAGAGAGTAGAAACACATCCATGAGCAGAAAGGCATCCATATCTTGGGACCATTTGGAGGCAGTAGTGGCCCATGTCACTGAAATGATGAGCATTTTGAAGGGATACAAGGAATTATTGTAACCATGGATTCAATTTGTTTGCATCCATTAGAGGATATAATTAAATTGATGAGCACAAATTTAATGTATACTTGATGATTTCTATGATAATTGATTTTATATTTACATTTATCACATATGATTATGTAGAATTTTCTATGTTGATTTCCATATTTTGTTTGTAGTTGAAAAATATGTCGTCTGAATTAGTTTCCAAAGCTCTCTTAGCATGGGTGGAAGAGTCCTAATGAGATCTTCTACTTTTCTTAAGGGCTTTCTTAAATCCTTCTTCAATTCATCAAGCAAAAGTATTTTTGATCTATTTAATAACATCCTTTTTTAGTTATTTTAAGTCTCACATATTTCCACATAATCATTTATGGATGTTTTTCTTTTTTTCTAACTCCTCACCTTGATTTGTTGTAAGTGCTTTAGTTATTCCTAAAAATATTGTATTTGAGAAATATTTGAAGAGTTTGTGAGATAATATAGGTTTAGATTTTATTTATTTTTTAATCTATTTCAACTATATGCATCATGAAATAAAATGATTCATCTGATAGACTTGAGAGATCAGACTATTCTTCATATGTTGATACAATTTATTATGTGTCATTTAATAGAATGACCTCTCAATCAAAATATTTTGGATTGCTTGTTAATGACCACTATTCATGATCTTCTTTTATGATAAACTATACTTTATTTTCTTAGTTAGGAAATTTATCCTTGTTTGGACAATTTTAGATTATATGTCCTCCTTTATGACAAATAAAGCATTTGATTTTATTTTTCCTTCCATTTTTTCTACTTTTCCTAAGAAATAGTCTCATTTTAAATGCATGTTATTTGTGCTTTACCTATTGCTTGTCCCTGAAAAGTTTTGCCTTATTTTTATTTTTACAAGAACACTTGTCTGGGCTTGTAGAGCATCCATAATTTTTCATTTCAAGATATTGCCTACAATGAACTTTTTTTAATATTGATGGAAAAGCCTTTAATTGTTTATCTAGTTTTCTTTGTTAACAAATTATTCTAATTGTAGAGTCTATATTTTGAGAAATTTCTTGCAATGTTAACATTTCAAGGAGCTTGCTTTCTCTTATGTGTTGACCAAATTTGACTTTTAAGTCAAATAAGGGCACCTATAGGTAAAGAATTGAATTTAAAGGTCTATAATGGGTTTAATATTTTTTCACAAGGTGTTTTATAAGCTAATTGATGTCATTCAATGTTATACTAGCCTTGGTCCTTAGTCATTTTAGTCCTTTTAGTCATTTTGGGTCATTTTGAGGTCAAAAAAAGTACATTTAATAACTTGTACAAATTTATTGGGAATTTTAAAGGTTAAAAAACATTATGTCACATCCCATGTGTTTTTATAGGTCTTAATTAACTAACATAACTAAAAAGTGGTTCGTTCATCAGAAGAAAAGGTAGTTTTCTTGCGAAGGGAGAAAAAAATGGCACTCGCATAACCCATGGGGAAGTGTGCCACATGGAAAAAGCTCATGGAATTTCCCTTCATCTTATCCACACTCATCCAAACATTTTATTTGATCTAGAAGTGCCATTTTTATCACAAAACCATTTTTCTCCATCTTTGCTTTCCTAGACAATCAGAAGTGACCTTCAAGTTTTTGCTCAGTACAGATAGTTGAGAAGGTTTCAAGTCATATTATTTTGGAAGGCTATATTAAACTTAGAGACATTAATTTATATATAATTAGTTTTAATAATTATGGCTTGTGCTTCATGAACCATCCTTATGAATTTGATTGTACTTTTTTGCCAGTTGTTTCATGCACCTTATAGGTTTTGACTTGGTTTGAGCAATACCATATGAACCAGTTGTTGAGTTTTATTCCATAGGATTTTGAATTCCTTTTTCAATGCTTCCCGTAATCTTTTTCATGTTTCAATGTGTTGTGATGGGAAAATCATCTCAAATTTTTAGACTACTCTCATTTGAGATGACAGACAGGCTTCCACCTTTTTATGGTTTTTCTTGCTTTGTTAATAGCTCCAAGGGATTGTGATCATTTAATTCCAAGTCTTTAAATTTTATCTTTATTATCTCCCTTCATGTTTTAATAAAACACATCAGGCTTGGATCAAGTGATTCAATCTTGCCTTTTTCCACAGTCAATTATTTGATCATCCTTACTTGCAGTCATGATGATCACATGTGTAGAACATGTTTAATTTATTCATGGAGTTTTATTTGAGGTTTCAATATGTTTATATGTGTTTATAATCAATAAAAAATAGGTTATATCTTATAAATATCACAAAAGTTTTATGACAATAGTCATGTGCAATATATGCTCTCAATTTGCTATTGAGCACAATCTACAAGTACCCTTATTGCATGTATGTGACAAGGTTAACCTACATGTGATACTACAAGGGGCTAGGAAATTTTGATAAGAGTTTGGAACATGAACAAAGTTTTCATTAGGATCTTGGTAAATGTGATTGACCATAATATACCCATTTTAATGTGTCAATTTTTCAAATTGGAATAGAGATAACTTCCAAGCAAAAGATGGTAGTGTCCCGGCCCACTTTCCCAAAAGGTGCAAAATAACACTCAATGGTTTTGTTGATGTCATAAGAAGTATCACAAAGTATTTCAGCATATAAGTGAGCATAATTTTTATTATATATAATGTAAAATGAATTTTCCAAGTTTTTAAGGTAGATAACCAAGGGAAGATAGTAGTTGAAGGTCCTAAAGTTACCTACAAAACACTAAATCTTTTTAGTGACATCTACAGGTTTGACCCTAAAAGAGACCTTCTCCACCTAAAGTCGAAAACTAGGCCTTTCCCCTATAGTTGAAAGTTCCAAATGGTTGAAATTTAACTCTTGTGGCCTATAGGATCATCAAGCGAATATGATAGGTGTTTTATTTTCCTTATTCACATTTACAATCCATACAAACAACCTTAACACTCACCTACAGCTATAACTAAGCAGATAGTGAACAAAACTTGATGTATAGGTGGTGTTTATGGTAGATAAGGTAAATCCAACATATGATAAGATACTATATGGACCTCATGTGTCATGGAAGTCCTTTTAACATCATAAACAAGATCAATCAAAGCTAATGTACACTTACAGGGGTTATTAAGGTAGAGTGTCTCAGTCATGAATCAAAGGTGCATATGAAGAGATAAGGGAGGTTGGGATGAGGAATTATACTTATGACCACCTTATAAATATCCATTTTAAACTTATAATATTTAATCAATGTGAAATAAACCTATTTGGGCCCCTTATGACCCTATGAGCACCTACAACCAACTATGTATGATTGTGTTGGCAGTGAGCAGTAAAGTGGTATTTCTAAGAGATTGGTGTGGTCCAAACATCAAGGGAAGAGTTTAATAATTGATAAATATATATGTATTATTTGATATAGGTATCCATATATTTCCTCAAACCTATCAAAGCAATCTACACCTATAGGCATCACCTTAGGGCAAAAACACAGTCAAGGTTTGGTATTCAGCCTTGACTAGGCAAAGTATGGGAAGTGATATGTGAGAGTTTTAAATGTTATGAAGATCTGAATTAGAATAATTATGGTAATATTAACCTCAAAACACTATTATAATAGGTATTTAATAGATAATATATCTTGAAAAAACATTGCATAGTCCATAAAAAGAAACCCCTGCACACAGTCTCCACAAAGTTTGTTTTAGTTTTTTCATGTTTTTGAAGGAACTATCCTTGAGACCAGAGGATAATTTTTGTGTATAGGATCCTTTTAACCTATATAATCATCTAAAATCTTCATATTTTATGAGAATATAGGGGAAGTCCCCCTTGTTTTGTCTCAGATAGGGGGTACTTCCCCTAATGCAAACCCTGGTGGTTTTGGGAATAAACGATAAAAAGATGATCAAGAAGTTGTGTGGATATTTATATAAGGTGTTTAGAGATATATAACACCTATTAAAACATAAAAAAACAATCAAGTAAGGGTGAATCTTAACAAGTTAGCCCAAACTACAAGGTTTGCAAGCAGGGCTACTAGGCAAGTTTTGGCCTAGTGCCCAAATGAAGGGTCACTCACACTTCTAGCCCTATTCACTCTTTATATCATATTTAAGCATGTTTTATGGAATACAATATAAGTGTATATATATTTTCTAATGTATGGTAATATTAAATAGGTCATATTTGGGCTTTGAGGTACAGATAGGCTACAAGACCAACATTAGGCCTATGTCTAAATGGGGGGTATTTCACACTTATAACATGAGATGATATTTTTAACCTATTTTAACATGTTATAAAGGTCACTAAAAGTATTTTAAAACCTCAAATATGCAAATAAAACACTAATAAAACCATTTTTGGCTTAAAACTAACTCAAACCTATAGGAAAAGAGGAAAACAAGCTCGATAGGAGAGGTTCAAGTGCTCATATCTTTCATGAGGCATTGCATAGAGGCCAAAGGAATTTTTTAAAGTTATTATTGGTCCTCAAAACCACATTAGTGAAAATTTTCTGCAACTCCAATGTCATAACTTTATGAATGAACCTTAAGAGGTCAAATAGGTTTAAAACCCTTGTAAGTGACCAACTTGTGAAAATGGAGTTGGAAATATAATTTTGTGGAATATTTTTCTCATGAAAGTGATTTAACATTGAATATGACTCACTAAAGCTCACTCTCATACTTTTTAGTTATATGGACTTGTACAGATAGGATGAAAAATATAGTATTTTTGACCATTTTGTGTGTTTTGCAGGTTCTAGAAGAAGTCTCAATATGAAATGAACTTTAGGAGGAATATTGAGAATTTTTGACTCCTCATATTAATTTAATTATTAATAATGACTCCTAATGATTAAAACAATAGCTCCCATTTTAGCCAGTCAAAATAGGCATAGTGGACAAGCGAGTGAGAAGGGTGGAAAACTTCACATGAAGTGATTTTAAGGTGTACATAATTATATTAATTCCATATAGGGTCTTAACAATTTTCATTAACTCCCTCCCATATATTTTCATGGGAAATTGAATCCAAATTTGAGGCCTAGTGTGTAAGGTGCATAGAGGAAGAGTTTATTGGGCTAAAGATGATGATGACTCCTTTCCAGATGATTCCAGATGACCAAGCCTAAAAACAATTCATGAAAAGGCATGTTTGATTTCTTTACCCTTAATCTCAATCATATACCTATCCCTAATTATTTTTGGGATGTTCAAATAGGGCTAATCATGAAGGCAATTTTTTTAAGCCAAAATGAGGAGTTTAATGCCACTTTACAAGAGTTTGATGACTTGGATGGACACTTGAGCTTTCTTAAAGTGCATGGTTTGTCCCATATCCTCTTCTAATGTACAATTATTTGATCCTCTCAGCTTGACAAGTGTCCTTATGACCCTTGGAATTCTCTCTTCTCCTCTCTCTTCCAAGTTCTATAAGAACTAGCTATTTTGGCCATTGTAATATATGCTCCTCCTGAGTATGCTAAAACCATACTAATTTTCATACCATTTGATCAATAATACTACTGAATTTTTCCTATTTCATTACTTTTCATAGAGTGTTTAATTGGATGATGAATCTTGTTTATTGAAAACTATGGATTCCTTAGCATGTTGTTTCATTATTTCACTTATTTGCAACCTTTTCTTACAGAGCATGTGAAGTGTTATAGGAAATGTCCAATTTTGAGTGAGTTAGTATATTAATTAGTTCCATAAAATGCCTTTTTTATAGTCCTCCTAGCCTAAGACATTAATCCATAACCTCATAATGTAATATTGATGTAAGAAGACATAGATTGGAGAAGTGTATGTTTAGTTTGTCCCTTGATTTCATGTGTAACATGCAGCTGATTGAAAGTCATCATCTTATTTAGTGTATCACCCCTTAGGATAGTTTGCTTTCATTTATCTCTCTCTTTTTCCACCCTATAAGTTAAGTGTAGTTTTAATCCAAAGTGTTACATCAAGGGAGCTATCCCTATTTAGAGATTCACCTCATCCTTAGGCTACCCACAAGCCTAGAGGTGTTTCCATTGTACCACTTCTTTTCCATCTCCCCAAAGGGTGAAAATCTAAGTGAAAATAGTTTTTGGCATGCCCAATGGGACTCTTATTCCAAGAGGTTGAGATATTTTTGGTGTTGTCTCTCAACAATTAGCCTTTGGAGGCATCTATCAAAGCATCAATGGCAACTCCGAAGATACATCAGCTAGTCAAGCAACCCAAGTTTCCTTTTGAAGATTGTTGGTAACATTTTCCTTTGTTTTTTATTTTAATGATGTTTCATGGTTAATTTTGGTGTTGAGTGTAATTTTACATGATTTAGTGAGATTTTTCAAGCTTGTGCCATTCCCTATCAACATGAATAATTTCTTAATCAGCCTTGGTGTGATCCTTATTAGTCTTGTTATGATCCATATCAACTCTCACATGGCTATTATCAACCTTTTCATGATTCTTACCAGTCCTATAGTTAGCCTCCTCAATGTCTTTCTTCCCCTAGTCAACCTAAACATTTCCCAACTCAATCCATTTATACCTTAAAGAAAACACTTTTGGGCTATGAGAGGTACATGTTAGAGATTGATACTCTAAGGGGATGTGGTCGATAGGTTCCAAGTCATCTTATTCATAAGGTGAGAGATGCATTAGAGTTTTTCAAAAGAGATTGGGTACCTATTGAGAGAGCTAATTGGCAAAGGCTCACAAGTGAGATGCTTGACATGAGTGGCCTAGTTTCTTCCTTAGAGGATAGGTTAGGATTTCATGAAAGGCAACCTCATCAAATCTATCAGCCTTCATATCCACTTCTCTAAGTTTCCTATCAACCATATTTGATCCTTACTCATAAGCCCAATCAATTATATCAAATTCATCCTTCTCCAAATCAATTAGAAGAGAGAGTTGAAAGGAAAAACCTTATTTTTGAAGCTAATCTTGATAGACAAATTGAGTTGGCTAATATGCATATGCAGCAGTCCATGTTGGCAGAAAAGGAAGTGGAGTTTAATACCTCATTTCCCTCTCACATTTCATCCCCAACACATAAAAAAGAGACTTCTAATCCTAACATTATAAGCTATAATAAGATAGTGGAGCCATGGGGAAATAAAGAGAAGAAGAGTCTTAATAAAGAGTGTGATATTGAGAATGAAGTTGATCCTTTGCAAGTCCCTCCCACCCTTACTCAAGAAGTTTCTTATATTCCATGTCATCCCTCTTATATTAATTATGCTCATGATGATTCCTATGAAATTCAAGAAATACTTCTCCAAGAGAACCTAGCCAAGCAAATTGAAGAGTTAGAGTCAAAGATGAGATTGTTGAGTCAAGGTGTGATAGAAGGTTTAGACCCAAAATAAGATCCTATGCCTAAACACACCCCATCCACCCTTCCTCAAGAGATTCCTCAAGATAAATTAGATCTGAATGAAGTGATTTTTAATTGGAAGGAAGAAAATCAATTTGTTTTATCCCAAGGTCTACCTCCCATTCATCAAGAGCTTCTAAAAGAATTCCCTACATTCCATTCCCAATCTGATTTTGAGTTCTATGTGCCACCTCCACTAACTAGTTCATCTTGTCCTCACCCCACCACCCTTTGCCTTGATAGGCATATGGTATGTAACCTAAGGAGTACCATTTGGTTGAAAAAAAATCAAAACTCTTGCTTGAATAAATTATATCTCTTTGGCATCCTCATTAGACCAAGTCACATGACTTCAAAATGCCTAGTCTTGAAATCACAAAGAAGAAGATGAAATATCTTGCAACCCTTGACAACTAGATTCCTATTGTAGAGGTTGAGATGCAAATTGAGATCCCTCAAGAGGTCCTAATTGATGAAGAAGAGGTGACTTATTATGAGGAATCTTCAGATTGGGTTGATGAGGAAAAATGTTTTCCTCTTGCCAAAGAGGGAGAAATGGTCATTGATTCTTCCATCGCTATGCAAGACATCATCGATGGGAAAGAAAAATTTTACATACATCCTTGGGATGATTTATTTGTAGTAATTATAGTAGGATATAATCCTCTTTAAGGAGCCTATGGGCTAATTACAAGTGGAGAAGGCAGCCTTGGTACTCAAGTAAGTATGCAAAGGAAAAGCAATCTTTCAAATCTATCCTTTCAAGAAGTATATGCAATTAATGATGATATGTTTGAAATAATAAATATGGGATATCATCCTCTAAATAATTTGGGAGGAACACATCAAATCTTGAAGGATGGAACAAGCTCCTATTGGTCTCAATCTTTTAAGGAACAAGAAACCAACCCTCTTGAAGCCATACCTACTAAGGAGATACAAATTGACTATGAAATGAAGAGAGGGCAGTAGTATGTAGTATGTGAACAAGTTAAAGAGGAATATATCTAAATTAGAGACCTATTTGAAGATGATCTACTTAAGGGTAGATCAAGTGAAGTGCCAAGGAATAGGTCTAATTTACAAATCACCCAATCTAAGGAGAAGCATGTTTGGCACTATGTTTCATCTCACCATGAAGAAGATTCAAGAAGTTTTCCTTTTGATCCTTGAAAGGATGTATTCTTAGTTTTTAGTTGTGCATAATAGTTGGTTTTCTGATTCCCCTAAGTACCTTGAGCACATGTGTGTGTGTGTCTTGTTAGTGTGTTTGCTTTGCTTGTGTGCATCTTTTGTTTTGTGAGATTGAGGTAATCAAGTGGTCTTGTCTTGATCAAAACTTATGGTCAAAGTCATTTTTTTTGTCTTAGACTTCATATGACTCCCTAAACACAATGTAGTGATAAGGCTACTAGTCTAGTTAGTAGAGCAGGCATATGACCCCTATGAGTCACCAAATTGTTGACCAAATTTGACTTTTAAGTCAAATTAGGGTATCTATAGGTAAAAAATTAATTTTAAAAGTATATAAGGGGTTTAATATTTTACCAAAAGGTGTTTTATAGGCTAATTTATGTCATTTAATGTTATACTAGCCTTGGTCCTTAGTCATTTTAGTCATTTTGGGTCATTTTGAGGTCAAAAAAGGTGCAGTTAATGACTTGTATGGATTTATTGGGAAGTTTGAAGGCTCAAAAACATGATATCACATCCCATGTGTCTTTATAGGTCTTAATTAACTGACATAACTCAAAATTGGTAGGTTCATCAAAAGAAAAGGTAGTTTTCTTGATAAAGGAGAAGAAAATGGCACTTCTACAGCCCATGGGGAAGTGTGCTAAATGGGAAGAGCTCATAGAACATCCCTTAATCTTCCCCAAACTCATCCAAATATTTTATTTTATCTGGAAGTGTCATTTTTGGCCCAAAACCGTTCTGCTCCATATTTGATTTCTTAGACATACAGAAGTGACCTTCATGTTTTTGCTTAGTACGAACAGCTGAGAAGGTTTCAAGTCAAGTCAATCTAGGAGGTTGTATTAAAATTATATACATTAATTTAAATATAATTATTTTGAATAATGGTGTCTTTTTCTTCATGAACCATCCTCATGAAGTTGACTACACCTTTATGCCTGTTGTTTCATGCACCCTATAGGTTTTATCTTGGTTTGAGTAATTCTATATGAACTAATTATTGAGTTTAATTATAGAGGATGTTGAATTGCTTCCCTGATTATTACCATACTTTTTTTCATTTTTCAAGGTGTTGTGATGGCCAAATCATCTCAAATTTATAGACTACTCTCATTTGAGATGACAAACAGCCTTCCATTTTTTTTATGGTTTTTCATGCTTTGTTAATGGTTCCAAGGGATTGTGATGGTTTCATTTAAATGATTTTAATGTTCTCTTGATTTTAACCCTTAATTTTTGAATACACTACATCAGTCTTGGATCAAGTGATTCAATCTTGCCTTTTTCCACAGTCAATTCCTTAATCATCCTTAGTTGCAGTCATGATGATCACATGTGTATAACATTTTTAGTGTGTTCATGGAGTTGTATTTTAGGTATTAATAGATTGAAATTTGTTTATAATAAAGAAAAAGAAGGTTATATCTTCAAAATAGCACAAAATTTTTATGACAACAGTCGTGTGCAACATATGCTCTTAGTCTACCATTGAGCACCATCTACAAGTATCATTCATAAATACACACATGTGGGAAAGAGGTTTAGGACTGATTTTAAGCCATTGAGTTTGAAATACATCCATTTGAGAGTTTTTTGAATGTTTACAATTAATCATAAGTAGGTGTATCTGCATATTGCCTACACTTCTCACCCTTGCTACCTGTATGTGAGAAGGTTAACCTGCAGGTGATACTATAGGGGGTTGATAACTTTCAATAGGAGGTTGGAACATAACCAAAGTTTTCATTATGATCTTAGTAAATGGGATTGACCATAATATACCCATTTAAATGTGTCAATTTTTCAAATTGGAATAGAAATACCTTCCAAGCATAAGATGGTAGTGTTTAGGACCACTTTCCCAAAAGGTGCAAAATAGAGCACCCAATGGTTTTGTTGATGTCATAAGATGAAGTATCACAAAGTCTTGGAGCATATAAGTGAGAATAATTTGTATTATATATCATGGAAAATGACTTTTCCAAGTTTATAAGGTAGATAACTAAGGGAAGATAGTAGTTGAAGGTCCTAAAGTTACCTACAAAACACTAAATCCTTTCAGTGACATCTGTAGGCTTGATCCTAAAAGAGACCTTCTCCACCTAAAGTTGAAAAATAGGCCTTAACCCTATATTTGAAAATTATAAATGGTTGAAAGTGACCTCTTTTTTCTTAAAGGATCATCAAGATAAGATGACAGGTGTTTTTTTTCCTCATTCACATCTGCAGTCCGTACAAGCAACCTTAACACTCACCTACAGCTATAACTAAGCAAATAGTGAGCAAAACTTGATGTATAGGTGGTGATTAGGGTAGATAAGGTAAATAAAATGTATTATAAAACACTATATTTATCTCATGTGTCATGTAATTCCTTTGAACATCATAAATAATCTCAATTAAAGCTAATGTACACCTACAGGGGTTATTAAGGCAGAGTGTCTCAGTCATAAATCCAAGGTGCATATGAAGAGATAAGGGAGGTTGGGATGAGTAAGTATAATTATGAAAACCTTATCCATATCCATTTTTAACTTATAATCTCTAATAAATTTTAAATAAACCTATTCATACCCCTTATGACCCTATGAGCACCTACAACCAACTGTGTATGATTGTGTTGGCAATGAGCAATAAAGTGGTGTTTATAAGTGATTGGTGTGGTCTAAACATAAAGGGAATAGTTAAATAATTGATAAAAGGATATTAATTCTTGGAGAGAGGTCTAATAAAATTTATTAAAACCTATCATAACAATCTACACCTACAAGCATCACACCAGGACAAAAACACAGTCAAGGTTTGGTATTCGTCCTTGACTAGGCAAAGTATGGGAAGTTATATGTGAGAGTTTTTAATGTTATGTAGATCTGAATTAGAATAATTATGGTAATATTAAAATCACAAAACTCTTATAATATTTATTTAATAGATAATATATCTTAAATAAACATTGCATAGTCCATAAAAAGAAACCCCTGCGCACAGTCTCCTTCACAAACTCTATTTTGGTTTTTTCATATTTTTAAAGGATTTATCCTTGAGAACAGAGGATAATTTTTGTGTATAGTATCCTTGTCACCTATATAGACCTCTAAAATCTTAATATTATATGATAATAGAGGGTAATTACCCCCTATTTTATCTCAAACAAGGGGTACTTCCCCTTATGCAAACCCTGGCAGTTTTGGGAAGAAATGATACAAAAATGATCAAGAAGTTGTGTGGATATTTCTAGAAGGTGTGGATAGATATATAACACCTATTAAAACATAAAAAACCAAGAAATGAGGGTTTAATCTTAATAGGTTAGCCCAAACTACAAGGTTTGCAAGCAGGTCTACTAGGTAGGTTTTGGCCTAGTGCCCAAATGAAGGGTCACTCACACTTCTAGCCCTATTTAAGATTTATATCCTATTAAATCATGTTTTAAGGACTAAAATATAGGTGTATATATATTTTTTAATGCATGGGAAGATTAAAGAGGTCATAGTTGGGCTTTGAGGTACAGATAGGCTACAAGAACAACATTAGGCCTATGTCCAAATGGGGGGTCTTTCACACTTATAACATGAGATGATCTTTGTAACCTATTGTAACATGTTAATAAGGTCACTATAGGTATGTTCAAACCTCAAATATTCAAATGAAATCCTAATAAAGCCATTATTGGCTCAAAACTAACTTAGACCTATAGGAAAAGAGGAAAACAAGCTCGATAGGAGAGGTTCAAGTGCTCATATCTTTCATGAGGCATTGCATGGAGGCTAGAGGAGTTTGGGAAATTTATTAGGGGTCCTCAAAACCATATTAGTGGAATTTTTATAAAACTCCAATGTCATAACTTTATGAACAAACCTTAGGAGGTCGAACAGGTCTAAAAACCTTCAAAACCCTTGCAAGTGACCAATTTGTGAAAATGAAATTGAAAAGCTAATCTGGTGACATAGTTTTCTCATGAAAGTGATCCAACATTGTAGAGGAATCACTCAAGCTTCTTCCCATACTTTTTAGTTGTATAGACATGGTGTAAAATAGGGTATTTATGACCATTTTGTGTGTTTTGTAGGTTCTAGAAGGAGTCTAAATATGAAACCAACTTTAGGAGAAAGATTGAGACTTGTGATAAATCCTTGTATTCAATTAATTGTTTAGAACAACTCCTAAGGGTTTGAACAATATATCCCATTTTAGCCAATCAAAACAAGCATAGTGGACAAGCTTGTGAGAAGGGTGGAAAACTTCAAGTGAAGTGATTTTAAGGTGTCCCTAATGATTCTAAGTCCATGGAGGGTCTTAAAACTTGTCATTCAGTCCCTCCCATAGATTTTCATGGAAAAATGAAGTCAAATTTGAGGCCAAGTGTGTAAGGTGCATGGAGGGAGATTTTTTTGGACTGTAGATGATGATGGCTCCTTTCTAGATGATTCTAGATGACTAGGCCTACAACCAATGCATGGAGAGGCATGTCTAATGTCATTACCATTCATCCCAATCATTATAACTATCCCTAATTAGTTTTAGAATGTTCAAATAGGGTTAATCATGAAGGAAATTTTTATGAGCCAAAATGAGGAGTTTTATGCCACTTTGCAAGAGTTTGATGACTTGGATGGACACTTGGGCTTCCTGACCTTGCATGGTTCATCCCATATCTTCTTCTCATGCACAAGTAATTGATTCTCTTAGCTTGAAAAGTGTCCTTGTGACCCTTGTACTTCTCTCTTCTCCTCTCTCTTTTAAGTTATATAAGAATTAGCCATTTTGGCCATTGTATTTTATGCTCCTCCCGAGTATGGTGAATCCCTTCTCATTTGCATACCATTTTATCAATAAGACTATTGATATTTACTTCTTCCATGACTATTCATAGTGTGTTCAATTGGATGATGAATCTTGCTTAGTGAAAACTATGGATTCTTTACCATGTTGTTTCATTCTTTCACCTATCTGTAGCCTCTTCTTGCAGGGCATGTGAAGTGTTCTAGGAAATGTCCAAGTTTGAGTGAGTTAGTATATTCACTATTACTATCTAAGGCATGTTGTCTATTCCTCCTAGCCTAAGGCATTCATCCATAAACTCATAATGTAATATTGATGTAAGAAGACATAGATTGGAGAAGTGTATGTTTAGTTTGTCCCTTGATTTCATGTGTAACATGCAGCTGGTTGGAAGTCATCATCTTATTTGGTGTATCACCCCCTTAGGATAGTTTGATTTTAGTTATCTCTCTCCTTTTCCACCCCAAAATTTAAGTGTAGTTGCAATCCAAAGTGGTATATCAAAGGAGCTAGCCCTATCTAGAGATTCACCTCATCCTTAGGCTAACCACAAGCCTAGAGGTGTTTCCATTGTGCCACTTAGATGAGGAGAGATTTTCCATCTCCTCAAAGGGTGAAAATCCAAGTGGTAACACTATATTTTTTTTATTTTTTTCTAAATCAAACAAGACTTGGTCAGCTAGGCCTGGAGGCAAACTATTAACTAAGTGTTTTTTGGTCTATTGATTTTAGGCTAATCCTAATTTCTTTGCATATAGATGTATAGCCAAATTTATACTTTGGCCTTTTTTCTAGATCACATAACTTGATTCTTAATAATTTATTATTTTTAATAGCATCCAAATCATCAACATTTCCATCAAATTTTTATATAATTGCAACTTTCAGTGTTTGGAAAACATTTTTATCATTTACTAGAATTATAGAACAATCCAAGGTTTTGAAGTTACATTACTTCACTTGCTTAAATCATAAGTAAAATCAATAAAGGTTCATAAGCCCGAAGTCTTCATAAGCTTAGACCAAATTGGGGTTATGGAGTTACTTGACTTTGTAACCCAAATTAAGCAAAGTAATTCATGAAACCTGATAATAGACAAAATGCTTACGTGGCTACCATCACATGTGTCACTTAGTTATCATTAATGCACAAGTTAATATAAATATTTAAAAATTCCACCTCATTTTCAACCTAGCTTTCAAATATTCTAGCCTAGTCATTGCCCTTGTGAATCCCGAGTGACATTATTTGAGCTTCTAAAGTGATTTTGGCATAAAATCTTCACAACCCATTTGTAGCAAAGGTATTTAGTTTGTTTCCCCTTCAATTTTATGATCCCATTCTGGTTGTATATCTCATTTTTTATCTGGTAAGATTTCATGCATCATTTTGAAAATTTCTACCATCAAAAAATTTATGTTCTGCAAATAATTGGAGGAGGCATAGTTAAACTTGTTTCTAGGTTAAACCTATAATCACAAGACATTGTTAAACTCCTCAAAACTACTACATCTAATTAAAAAACAAAGAGTAGATGCACATGAGCAAATATTCTATTAGATGCACAAATAACTTTGTCAAGCTGGAAGTAAAGCTTTGAGGTGCAACTCCATGGGTTGATGTTGGAAATTATGGTGGACCCAGATCCTCAACTGGTTTTGCATGCCACTTTGTTTGGAACAAGTTTGTAATTTTTTAGGAAATTCATATTGGCAATAATCAAAGACAAGGGGCACACAATCACTTATAACTAATGATAGTACCAAGGGAAAGATAATGATAATACATCAATTGGGGGACTTGCACCCCAAAGTTGAGCACATCCTCTCTTGTGGTTTTTATGGGGAAACTCTCTAGCTTGTGACTTTTATCAACATGATAATATGTGAATCAAACCTTGTGTATCCCTTCTAGCTTACCTTTTGGTTCTTATCTATGTAATATTTGGTTAAATTATAAGTTATTCAATACAGTGGCATGTCATGATGAGATTTTGATCCATATTGATGATCTCTCTAGGCATGAAAGAAGGCAATGAACATTAAACAAAATTCAACATCCTCATGCCAGACCATAAAGTTGTTTCACAAAACTCATTACACAACCTCTGGTAAAGGTTATTTCCTTAAAATTTCTTTAAATTTTTAGATTTAACTAGCAGAAGTTCAAATGTATTTTGATTTCCAATGTGATCACAAGAATAAGTCAAGTTCCCTCAAATTTCACACTCTACCGTGCCTCATTTCAAAAAAAATGATTGTTTATGTCTCAATATTTTATGGATTGCACACATTATTTAAAGAAGGCACAAAATAATGAGGAGGAGGTGATATTACTTGAGAGGCCAAAATATAATGATGATGGTAACATTCTCCTTGCTCTTCTAAAAATCGATTCTCTCTGTCGACATAACCATAGGGCTAAAGTGATTTGTTATAAAGAGCAAATGATGGTAAGCTCCATCCACTGCTAGGTGTTGTAGGCATGCTTCGTGCGATCGAATTCGAAACCAACATCATCTCAAACCCCATGCTACTTGACACATAAGATGATGTTGTCGAAGGCACTGATGATGTGGGAGACTTTGGAATCAATGGCAACATCTTCCTGTTTTTGTTGTTGTTAATCGACTTGGATGCCATTACTAATTATGGCAACAAAAGGCCCCGAATGTGAACTAGAAATGTACAAAAGTCAATGAAATTTATGTATAAATGAAGTCACTCGCATTTGTTTGCTTAGATTCAAAGATGGATTAGTAGCACAGTGGGAGGAGCAAAGATTGGACTTGATCCATCCTCTTCCATTTTGGTTAGGACTGAGAAAGTCTAACCGTAACCAAATACCTAATCAAGACTGTTTAAAAAACTAAGTGTTTGGGATCATTTCTAGGCCAACTCGGGTTCTCTAGGTTACATTACTTTTTCAAAATGACAAAGGTGAAGTAAGTTATCTTTGCAAACCCAGGTTACACCATCTAGATTAAATCAAAATTGTGAAATGACTTTACTTCTCAAAATCATAAAAGCTGAGTAAAGTAGATTTGTAAACCTGTAAAACACTAATTAGAATAATCTAGGGTTTCAAAGTTACATTACTTCACTTGCTTAAATCATAAGTAAAAGCTTTAATACATTGTTGTGGCACAGGGATTTAAATCCCCACTCTTCTAGGGATTTTTCTATTGTGGTGGTACAAGCCAATTCATCGTTGAAGGATCAGGGGTAGCTGTTGAATAGCACCTTTGGGACTTATATTAGTGTTTATGATGGTCGTGAAGGTCCTCAGGCTTCCATATTTATCAATAAGCACATGTTTCCTTATGTTGAAAGTAAGTGAATTGTATGTGCCCATTTCAAGCTCTAATCAGATTTTAGTATTGTATGTGTGTTTATATGCAGATGATTTGTTCACTGCCTTGATCGTAGGAATTATATATTGTGGCTTTATAATTAGTAAATTTTGTTGAACATAGCAAGCGCTTTGTATAGTTTATGGGATAGACTTATAAATGTAACGCGCTCATACATACAAGGGCTTTATGCTTACCGAGGTTTGAATTTGTGACTTTTGCATGTTAAGAACCCATGGTTGAATGGATTGGGTGGCTCTGTAAATGCGCACTCTTAGAGATTTTATTTTATTTATTGTTTTCTATTTTCTTTTGATTCTAAGCAAGTGAAGATGAGGGCTAAAACTTTAATCCATGATTATTAAAATGCACTACCAAACCTAGGTTGGCATGAAATTTTTAGATGGGAATATGGGTGCATCCACCAGTCCTTATGTTTGAAGTCAAGCGATCCTTGTAGTTGGGGAATCTCACTCTCAGTGATCAAATTTGCAGGCTTATCAAATTGCTTAAAAAGTTACTATTTGCCTCAAGTTACTTTCAACCTTCCTTAATAAATTCCAATAGTCTCATATCCACGTAGCCCAAAAAAGTGTTTGTCATGATTAACCCTCCCTTGGAAAAGTGGTTGTGCATTGGATGATCGAGATGGCATTTTTAGGCTTTTGGTTATTACCATTGGTCGAGTATTAGGCAATGGGTTGATGCTTTTTTGGATTTCAGGTAATATCTTTGAACAAGTGCATTTTGTTTTGAGAATTTTGGATGTTAACCTCTGAAAATGGAAAACTATTTTTGGTAGGTTTGTATCCCTGTTTCCATGTTTCTAAAATATTTCACTATTCTGGAAACTTTGGGAAACTCCTAGAGAGGTGTCACAAGCTTCTAGAAGTGTCTTTGGCAAATAAGGAAACTTTTTCATAGTGTCCTCTTCTATTTTGGTTGGGACTGAGAAAGTCTAACCGTAACCGATTACTTGATCAAGACTATTCAAAAAACTAAGTGTTTCAGCGCATTTCGAGGCCAACTCAGGCTCTCTAGGTTACTTTACTTATTCAAAATGATAAAGGTGAAGTAAGTTGTCTTTGCAAACTCGGGTTACACCATACAGATTAAATCAAAATTGTGAAATGACTTTACTTCTCAAAATCATAAAAGCTGAGTAAAGTAGATTTGTAAACCTGCAAAACACTAATTAGAACAATTTAGGGTTTTGAAGTTATATTACTTCACTTGCTTAAATCATAAGTAAAATAAATAAAGGTTCATAAGTCCGAAGTCTTCATAAGCTTAGACCAAATCGAGGTTACAGAGTTACTTGACTTTGTAAACTAAATTAAGTGAAGTAATTCATGAACCCTGACAATCAGCAAAATGCTTATGTGGCTACCCTCACATGTGTCACTTAATTGTTGTTAATGCACAGGGTAATATAAATATTAAAAAATTCCACCTCATTTCCCACCTGGCTCTTAAATTTTATAGCCTAGTCGCTGCCCCTACGAATCCCAAGCGACATTGTTTGAGCTTCTAGAGCAATTTTGTCACAAAATCTTCACAACCCATTTGCATTCAAGGTATTTAGCTTGCTTCCCCTTTGATTTCATGATCCCATCCTGGTTGTATTTATCATTTTTCTCTGATAAGATTTCATGCGTCATTTTGAAAGTTTTTCTGTCATTTCTTGTTTTGCTTGCAATTGTAAGTCATTTTTGCATGCATGGTCTTGTTAAAACCTTATAAATTCTTCAGAAATACTTTGCATATTAAAATCTCAAACAAAATCCCAAAAGACAATCTTTCTGCAAATCCCTGGCAATTGACCTAGATTATCTACCCAGACTCTTCATGACTTGTTACTCGGAATCTTGAACCCGAACAACTGGTCTCATGTTACACGAAGTTCCCAAGGGGCATTGCTTACCTGGATTTTCAATTACTGATTGCTTACCCAGAGTTCCAACTATCTATTGCTTCTGCTTCATCGGGTTTTCCAACTCTAGTAACTTGCCCAAAGAAACCCAGAGTTGTAAATACCTGTCACTCACTTGGAGTCTTCAACCACGAAGACTTGAGAAATACCCAGACTTTCCTGGTATTGCAACAACCTGTTACTTGGAATGAATTTCCTGGAGTTTTTGAGGTTTACTATTGCTCAAAGTTCTTAATCCCTAAAACTTCATACTAAAAATTTATTTAATACATATGTTAAATACACATTTAGTTGTTAACAAATTACAATCCTCGCAAGAACTTGGTATATGACGCCCTTGTTATCAATCATATTCACTACATTCACTCGAACGCTCCACTTTCATGTTTAGTAGTAGATCCACAATTAAATTTAATGATTGAAAAAATTACACATTTCATATTAATTAAAATTTCAAAAAATCTCCACGACCAAATTTTAAAATAACATATTTGTTTGTCTATTAACTAATAATTTTTAATATTGGTCAACAAAGCGCTCTCTAAACGATGCATCTATATTTCAACAAATGTGGAAAAATACGTGTAGATAAACTTTATGCAAACGATGATGTTTGCCTCTATTGACATGATAAATAAATGATTTTCTCCATTCACTTGACAAAATAATGAAAATAAAAAGAGACTTTTTATAAAGTTTTATAGCTACGTTAACATAATCACGAAAGAAAGTATTTTCAAAAGAAATTATAAAATTTATATAATAAGTATTTATATTTTGGATAAGAGTAAATATTTTTTATTAAAGTTATGAATTCGAGTAATTTTAGTTTTTAAATTAGAGTTAAGAATAAAATTTTAAATCAATAATAAATAGTTGTAATCGGTTTAATATGTTCAACGAAATTTGAAATTGGATAATGTTAAACACAACCAAATTATTATACTAATTCACCCACATCTCATTAATATTGTAAAAATATTTATTATAATTACTTAAAATAATTATTTTATATTGAAAATTATATAATCAATGTATCCAAATTATTTGTGATATTTCTTAACTTTCAACATTTATTTTATAATATAAAAAATAAAAAAAATCTATATATTTTTTTTATTAATTAAAATTAAATGATGTGACTAAATTTTTAGAGAAATTTTGTATTTATTTGATAAAAAAAAATTTTTTTACATTTTTAAATTATTTTTAATATTAAAAATACAATTGGTTGGAGAGAACTCATTATGATAATTCAAATATTTAATTTAATATCATTAAATATATAATTTTTCAGATATCATTTGACATGTTTGTGTAAAGATTAATTTGACAATTGATCTTATCTATTAGATAAAAAGTTTATGACGATGATAATTCATTGAACATTTCAAATAATAAGGTAGTCCATTCTAAAAGAAGTAAATATTAAAGACTAATATATATTTACTATATTTTTTATGAAAGTAAACAAATTTATCATAATCTTTTATAATTTTTAACAGTGTACTCCAAAAAAATATTAAAGACTAATATATATTTACTATAATTTTTACGAAAGTATATAAATATTATTATAATCTTTTATAAATTTTAACAATTTACTGAAAACAACTTACTGAAAATTGTAATGTTGTCAAGAAGTCAAATATAATTTAAGCTCATCTTGTTAGTTGTATTATGTGCATCAAAAATAAATAAAAAACTATTCTCAATAGATGTCGAGTATTCTTTTATAGTATGTACACTAAAAAAGAGTTAATCAGTGTGATTTTAATGTAAATTAGATGTTATTAGTATGTTTGTTAAATTTTAATAAGTTTTTTTTTTTTTTTTTTAAGTTTTTTAAATTTTTTATTCTCTCCAAATTCTAATCACTTGTCGTGATCTCTGAACTTTTAAGCTTTCTCTCCTTTTCATATTTAAGAATGTTTCAAAATTATCCCAACATTTTTAACACATGTTGAAATGTTAAGATACTTCTAACACATGTTAGAAGTGTCAATATGATTCTATGTTTTTATTTTAGTCTTCATCTAATCTAATTATGGTATATTTGTTCTATTTGTCTCACCTTTTTCAATTTTATCAATTGGATGGTATAGTACACATCATTAAGATCCTAATTGAATTCAATTATCTATAAATACATAACCATTATAGTTCATTTACATCTAGAGATTATAGATATTACTGTTAACATTCTTTTGACCACTTCTATGCATTCTAGATAGATCAAGCAATTTTTCAAGAGATTGTCATTGTTTTAAGCTAGTATTTCTCATGGACTGGTACTTTTGGTGCACAACCTAATGTATTATAATTATTAGAAGTTATTTTCATTAGCATAATTTATTATTTTTTAATATCTTTGATTGAGTTTTTTCCACCATTTAAGGCCCTGATAATTAGACAATGTTTATTGAGCCCTGCTAACCATCAACACATGCCCCTAAATCTCATGTTGTTTTCATTAAATTTTAGATGTTGTTTACATTCTAGGGCAATGAGAAGAAAGTATTTTTGGTGGGCTAAAAGTGTCACAGTACACAAATAAGAGCATATAAATACGAAATCATATATTGGTGAACTCAGTTGTCAACTCATTTTAGACACTTCTTGTCACCTACCAAAAGCATCTCAACACTTCTGACATCCACTTCTATTAGATCTAGACTTCTAGGTGAGGTTGTTGAAAATTTTATGTACATTTATAGGTTTAGATTGAGACATCTATCATTAGATCATGCATTAGTAAATGTTAATTATCCCTACCCTATGTGAATTCTCTACTTATAGATTTGGAATAATTGATTAAACTTATTCATGTAATATTAATTGCAATGACATCTATTTAGAATGCCTAATTAAATGTGTTGTGGAGCCCAAGCTATCCTACACTCCTTTAGGGTTTCATATTTTGATGAAATCATATTGTCTTACACCTCCTCGGGTTAAATATATTCCATATTGTGTTAGCCTTCAATTTGTTTCATATTTCATAAGTGTAAGGCCCTTATTTTGCATAGTTTTCATCTTTGATATTAGATGACTATGAGATTTTGGCTACTTTGACTTGGAGACAGAAGTTATGTTGTTAGTCATGTCCAACTAGGGCATGCAAAGATTTTATGGAAATTTATCATGTGTTGGAAACTATGAGAAAGACATATTATCAATCGTGTTTTGATTGCTTACTTATGAAACTAAAATGCTTGAATTTATTTTATGAGAAGTTGCAATTATAGAATCTTATTTTGTCCATGTTTTATTTTATTAAATGGTGATTGGATCATTATTCATAAGCTTGTAAGTTGATAAATGCATGTGTATTATGTTATGAGAATATATCTATGTGAATACTTGCATTCCTTGGTATGTTGGCTATGAATAATTTATTGAGTGTCCTTTCTTTGATTAAATTTAGTATCTTTAGCTATTAGGTTAGAGGAGTTTGATGTGTGCAGGAACAGGGAAGGGCCAATGAAGGAAAAAGACTATTCCAAGCATGGTTATATCACTAAACAACTTTATCTCAGGCCTTAAACACTTCTTAAACCCATCCTATTAAGTTGGTTGTCTAAGATACCATCTTTCACCAATTTCTGACTCAGTGCATTGTTTAGGCAACTAATTTTT
Source organism: Torreya grandis (assembly GCA_037957365.1). Taxonomy (NCBI): domain Eukaryota; kingdom Viridiplantae; phylum Streptophyta; class Pinopsida; order Cupressales; family Taxaceae; genus Torreya; species Torreya grandis. Next base: position 1,287,080 of record JARHVA010003790.1, read on the forward strand.
AAGTTTGGCTGGTGAGACTTGTTGTCTCCTAGCCTTAAGATCCTACACCCTAAGTAAACTAATGTTTAGAATGTCTAGTCCCAATTTAATATATCTTTTCATTGATTGTCTAACTCTTGAATCAAGTGGAGAGGAGGTGAGTGAGTCTAGGAAGAAGCAACCATAGGATCTTGTAGAGCCACCATGCGCCTTAATTGAACATGGAAAATAAATTCCCTTAGTGAGCCATGGACTAGCAAGTAGAGGGTGGTTGGTTGATTCTAGGACATCTATATGTAGAAGGTGAGTTCTCCATTAGGAAAATGTTTTGGGGGACTTTTGCCAAGAGGACTTTTTGTCAATTAGAAGAGAATAGATTAAGGAGGAGAGAAAAAGGGAAGGAAGTGCAGTGAATAGGAAGACATGGTTAAGAGAGTCAAGCCCTAGACAACTAAAGGATAGTGTCCAGGCTATCTTGGAGTCAATAGGGGCTTCTTATTAACTTGATGTATATCTTATTTCCTTTGAATGATATGATTTTGATTCTTTGTTCAATCTCTTTATTTAAGGATAATAAGACTACCTGGTTTCTTCTACCTAATTTATTATCTTGTCATGGTTGTGCATTGGCCGTAATGTAGTTATTTGCCCAATTAAAGGCCTTGGAGAGGTTATGTTTCTCCTTGCTTGACTTGAATGTTTTAGCTTTTTTATTGAATATCTTCATGTTATTTTGACATCATGTGATGTCTATATATAATTAATACTTTTATGGTGGTAGATTGTCAAGCCCTCCTGTGTGGGGAATGGTGGTAGATTGCTTGACCCTCCTATGAATGTCATGGTAGTAGATTGTTAAGCCTTCCAATGTAGAACATGGTGGAAAATTGATTAACCCTCCCATGACCATTGGATGGAATTATTTGAGTGAGGTATCATCTTTCTATTCAATCAAATGGTAGACCTTGTTTATGTTGTGAAAGCTTGCTTGTTGGCTTATACATTATGAATGCTTAGCTTCACTTCAATGATCATTGAATACTTGTTTGATTTGTATTAGGATTGGGAGTCTACTAACTAGGAATAGGACTATGGGCTTTTGCATAGTCATTTCATTGTGTAAGGTACCCTTGCTTATATATCCACCCTTTCCTTTAGAAGTGATGTAAACATACTAAGAGTTGGGAGTTTCGAGCTTGAGGGTGTGTAGAGCAGTAGCTTAATGATGAAAAAAGGTTGGGTGATGAGCTATCCTTAAAATGTCCTACAGTTACTTGGAGTGAATGAGGACCATTATCAAAGAATGATTGTTCTTTTGTTATTAAATCGGGCCTAAAACTGTGCCTCATGCTTATGTATAAGATGGATAACATTTCTTGTATTAATACCATTAATAGTAGTTAACATACTTATATTATTATGTTATGTATATAGGGATATGATATATTAATGTATATGGGTTGATGGAGATGTTGACATGTGTCACACATCCCCCTTAGTTAGTTATATGGGTTCAATATATTAGGATAATAGAGTAACTTTGCATGCCCTATATTAGGATAATGAAGTTCCATTGTAATCCTCTAATTTTGTTCATGATCATAATTATATTGCTTTGATGTCCATGCATAATAATTCCTCTTGTGATTCCATGTACCATATTCTAATGCACTACTCTGATTCCATCCATGACTATAGTAGGTATTCTTTGGCTTCCATGCATAACCATAGTTATCGAAACTCTAATTTCTCATATAACCAAAGTTCATGTTATTATGACACTCCCTCACATGGCTCCATGACTTTTTCCTCTCATAATGATTTGGGTGACTATATACCTCAACTTTTTTTGATACTTTGACCTTATCAACCTTTTCTTCTACCTCTTCTACCTTTTGCTTTGGTGGTTCCTTTGTCTCTTGAGTAGATTAAGTGTTTTTCTTTACTTGTATTATTTATTCATCTATGTCTTCATATGAATGTTTCACATTATCTTCATCACCTATTTTAATCTCATCCTCATAATCTACCTTGACTATTATTGGTGCCTTTCCCACTATGATATCCTGTAAAGTGACATTTTTCCTATACCAAAACTTCATGAACTTCTTTTGAATATTAATATTTATTATTTCCAAAGTCTCTGACCATGGATATCCAAGAAACATATCCACATCATCCATATCCAAAGCATAAAAAGTTGAATGCAAAACATATTTTTCAATAATGAGCTTCAAATATTCAAACATTGGAATATTCTTATCATATACTTGAACCTCCTTGATATTATTTGCTTGAACATGTAGATGCTTGGTCATATTCATGTTGATGATGTTATACTTGATGGCAGGGTTTATGGACACAACAAACTTCTTCTTTTGAATGCATCCATGAAATTGAAAAATTGACTCAGATTTATTTGGAGCCAAATTATTTGAACCCTTATCATCCAATTCTTCTTCTTCTTCTTCTTCTTCTTCTTCTTCTTCTTCTTATTCTTCTTCTTCTTCTTCTTCTTCTTCTTCTTCTTCATCACTTGCATGTTCTTCCTCATTGTCATTATTTTCTTCCACTGATTTTTCTTCTTCAATATCTTCATTATCTTCTTCATTACTATCATTATTTTCTTCCTTTTCTTTTATATCCCATCGATCTAGGAAGACCTGTTCCATTTCTTCCCATGAAGAATACTGTGTACAAAGCCCAACTGATTAAACTAATGTTGTGCAGGCCTAGACAAAGAAATGGACAAACATGTTTGTCACAAAAAATTTTGAGTATTATTATTCTTAAAAAGGATCCACCATTCTCTAGCATCAATATTATCCTCCCCTGAAAATACTTGCAACTTTATGATCTACAAAAAAAACTAAGGTTAATGAAATACCCTAAAATATCAATAACTCATTCAAAACGGATCAAAAAAGTCCTAAATTTTGATTGTATCTTCACCTTATGATATTTTAACTTCAATAAAAAATTTGTGAAAAATATCCACAAATTTTGACCTATAGAGCGATTATATGAAAAAACATAACATCTTAAAAACTCACTCCAAACATATCAAAAAAATCTAAAATTTTTTTCATAGATTTTTTGTATTATTATACAGCATCAGTAAACATTTCACCAAAAAATTACTTATATTTATTAAGATATGACAAAATGAGTAAAAACCCTAAAATATTAATAACTCCCTCATAACTAATCATAAAGGCTCAATTTTTTTAATGATACTTACTTGTAATATTATTCATAACTAGTAAAAAAAATTGTGCAAAAATTCATAATAGATTGAAAGATATTGATGATTCCAAAAAATTAGGGTTTCACTCTACACAAATTACCCAAATCAATGCTCTGATACCACTTATTATGATCCACACTTATAATAATTGGAAATAATATAAAATATAATGTATATCAACATAATAGAATAGATATTGATGGGCCAAGACATCCAAATACTCGTTATATGTAGAAATAAAATACCATTAAGGTAGGGCAACACCATGCAATACTCCTTTAAGAAGGAATAACTCCATAATGTCTCTTCGAGGGGACAACCTCTAATATCCTCTTAAAATAGAAGATTTAATGCTTACTTGCCTTATTTACAATGATAATTATCTCCTTTATATAGACCTCTATGTAACTAACAATGGATGGTTAACCTCCTAATCCCAATGTAGGCTGACCATTATCCAATACATTAATTTCACAAGTTACTCCATTATCCTAAAATATTGGATCCATATAACTAAGGGAGATGTGTGCCACATGTCAGCATATCTATCAACCCATATACATTAATATATCATATCCCTATATACATAGCATATTATTATGAATGTTTTAGCTTCTTTATTGAATATCTTCATGCTATTGTGGCATCATGTGATGTCTATATTTAAGTAATACTTTTATGGTGGTAGATTGTCAAGCCCTCCTGTGTGGGGCATGGTGGTAGATTTCTTGACCCTCCTATAAATGTCATGGTGGTAGATTGTTAAGCCTTCCAATGTAAAACATGGTGACAAATTGATTAACCCTCCCATAACCATTGGATGAAATAATTTGAGTGAGGTATCCTCTTACTATTCAATCAAATGATGGGCCTTGTTTATGTTGTGAAATCTTGTTTGCTATTTTATACATTATGAATGCTTAGCTTCACTTCAATGATCATTGAATGCTTTTTTGATTTGTATTAAGACTAGGAGTCTCTTAACCAGGAATAGGACCATAGGTTTTTGCACAGTCATTCCATTGTGTAAGGTACCCTTTCTTGTATATCCACCCTTGCCTTTACAAGTGATGTAAATATGCTCGGAGTTGAGAATCTCGAGCTTGAGGGTGTGTAGAGCAGTAACTTAATGATGAAAAAAGGTTGGGCAATGAGTTATTCTTAAAATGGCTTGTAATTACTTGGAGTGAACAAGGACCATTGTCAAAGAATGATTGTTCTTTTGTTATTAAATCAAGCCTAGAGTTGTACCTCATGCTTATGTATAAGATGGATGATATTTATTATATTAATAATGTTAATAGCAGCCAACCTACTTATATTATTATTTTGAAAGATAGTCTTTGCATAATAACCCAACTGTGGATAAATACTTCTTTTATATTTCTATTAAACTTTTTTTATGTACTGAGATGTACTTGGATGGGTTTTTTCTAAATGTAGATCCTTGGGAAGCATTCATTATGTAAGAGAATTTCCTTGGGCATGTATGGCTCCTTTAATAAAATGACAATGTGTTTTATTTCTTAAATCCTTGTATAATAAACTATTAAATACACATTATGTCCATTTTATATTTAGTTATGGTATATTTTAATGGATTGAGCCTATCCAAATGTGAGTGAAACTCAAATAGATAGTTGTGAGATTGTTATTTGGAATTACAATATATCTTGGATATATAGTATGAATGTTGATGATTATACTAGTAAAAATATGTCTTGTGTAAGAGTCCTGGATCAAAACATTGAGTAAGTTATATCCTAAAAGACCTTCCCTTTAAATATGACCATTTTATATTAAAATAATAAATTTAATATAACTTGGCTCTATTTTTATAAATTAAGAAGGTGTATAACCTTTAGGCTTGACTGAGGTCACCCTTACAAAATATTAATGAAAGAAGAGGGTTTTGAAGACTAACCCTTAATTCTATGTTTTTACACTTAATAAATCTAGTTGTTTGATATCTTATCTTTAATGGAATGAATGGGTCTATGTTAATTCTATAAGTGTAATCTTCTAATGAATAGACCAATTAGATCATAAGAATTGATTAGTTCCCTAAGAGATGTTTTGGCTAGATTGAATTTGCCTCAACATTATCTATTAATCAAATAAACTAATGAGAATATTGGTTTAAGTTTAGAGTGGTCGATTTAGGCCTTATCACCTTCTTGTGGATCAATCAATGCGATCATAGGCTTCTTTAGCTTAGTTGAGGCTTTCTAAAGAAGGTAGGCTTAGCTTTAGATGTGTTAATGATGGTAGTCCATTAATAGGCATGTTTAGTATTGCCTTAGCCTATTTTCATTGATCTAGATCATTTTTTACCTTGCTTCAGCTTGCATCTTAGTTGATTTGCTAAGTTAACTATTTTTAGAATTTTCCTCGTGCCATAGCCATTTTCTAATTTGGCTTTCTAACAGGATCTTGCCCTTGTTGATTACTTAATTTCCTTGATGACTTCCCTAACAGGAATTAGGAGTTTATCCCTAATAGGAATTAGTCAAAGAAGGCTTCTCGAGATGACAATCTCATTCTTTGGGATTTTTATGATGTGTTTCTAGATGGATTGTCAGGTATGCCCCCTCTAAGGGAGATTGATTTTTAGATAAACCTGATACTAAAGGCTAAGCCCATCTCAAAATTACCATATTAGATGACCATGATAGATTTGTGTGAGCTCAAGATGCATCTTGAGAAACTTTTAGAGAAGGGCTTAATTCATCTTAGTGTGTCTCTGTGGGGAGCACCATTCATATTTATGAAGAATATGGATGGATCTCTTCAATTGTGTGTTGATTACAACCAATTAAATAAGGTAACAATTAAGAATATTTATATGTTACCTAGGATTTATGACTTATTTGATCAAATGTAGGAATCCAAGGTGTTTTCCAAGATAGATTTAAAATTTGGATACCATCAGTTACATATCACAGAGTCAGATATTTACAAAATTATATTTTGAACATGGTATGGCCATTATGAATTTATAGTTATGTCATTTGGTCTAACTAATGCCCAGTAATGTTCATGTGCCTCATGAATGGAGTGTTTCACAATTAGACCATTTTTTATTGATATTTTTGGATGATATATTGATCTATTCATAAAATGAGGAAGAGAATGAGGACCATTTGAGACAAGTCCTATAGGTTTTAAGAGAAAAACAATTGTTTGAGAACTTATAAAAGTGTGCTTTTGCACAATCTAAGGTGTAATACCTCAAGGATATCATCTTAGGGGAAGGAATTTATGTAGACCCTTTAAGAATGATGTCATTATTTATTGGTCGGTGCCCACAAATGTTATGGAGGTTCGTAGCTTCATGGGTTTGGTAGGCTACTATCCTCACTTTGTGGAGAATGTTTATTACATTAAAAATCCCATTACTTCACTTTAAAGGAAGGGAAATTAGTTTGTATGGTCAAAAGTTTGTAAGGAAGACTTTTAGTTGTTAAAAGAGTGACTCACAAGTGCACCTATTTTGGTTGTACCTAATCAATATAGAGGGTTTATTCATTTGTAATAATGCATCAAAGGTAGGGTTAAGAGCTATACTCATGTAGTAAGGCAGAGTTATAGCATACGAGTCTCAAAAACTCAAGGATTATGAGTTGAAAGGCCTATCTCTTGGTTTGAACAGTTTTATGCTGATGACCCAAACATGTTATCTTGATAAGAATACTTAAAACTTTCTTATCTTCCACCTCTACAAGTTCTAAGCATGTACTTAATTTCTTGTTCTCTAGACACTAGCATCCTAGACATACACCTGTATCGATTTAGGTGTCCTACTTTCATGCAAGTATCGAGTGCCCTAAAGTCATACAATTTACAAATGAAACATATTCTAATGGTTGGCCTAAGTGATTTACTATGATTTATTTATCCAAAGGGATTGATATAAATACAAGATCAATCCTCATTCATTCCTAACCTATAATATACATAGAAACTTCTTACCTACTCATCAAGCAACTTACAAAAGGCATTCAATTAAGCACTCAAGTAGGAAAAGCTTTCATATTTTCTCCTATTTCCATATCATTCATAGGGATAACACATACATAGGTCTGAATTACCCCCCAAGGTCGCTATGAAGATGAAGAACTAGGGTTTTGAAATTTTATAAGGAGTGGTAGTCTATGATCTAGATCTGAATACACCAAAGCAAAGGTGAAGACAAAATTGGAAGCATCCAGGTGGTCTCATATTTTTGTAACAAGTATTCCATACATGACACTTGCATCAAGTTTAGATATAACATTGACACAACCTTCCAAGGTTGACGTTAGTCTCTAAAGTTCTAGAGACAATCTAGAATTTGGTGACTATTCCAAAACCCTCTTCTACACTGATTTTTACATGTTCTAGATCTAGAACTATGTTAGTATCAGAACCAACTAAGTACATTATTTCTTTGTCATTTCCATATTTAGCATAGTTATACTTATTATTTTTAGCCTATCTTAATTTAATGAATTTATCATATGTCATATTTGAGTTTATCATCTAATTTACTTGCTATAGAGATAGTTTATCACCCTTGTACTTTAGGCTATCTATATCTCCTTTAACCCTAGATAACCCCAATCTAGATTTTTAGGGTTAAACACATATCTATACACTACTAAACATTGAGAACACATACCATATTATTACCAAATTATAAATAAATCACTATGTTTAATCACAAGATAAGTTTAAAGAAGACCTGATACAAATTAAAGTAATCATTATCAAGTTTCAAATCTAAATGATTAGTTGCATACATATAATGAAGAAGTACAATTTCACAATCACACTAGGTGGGATAACCACATGTTTGATTTTCATCTTTAGAGTATCAGATATGTAGGTAACAATCAATCATCAAACATAGGTGTTTGGGGTTAGCTCAACCCATTACACTTTTTCAAATTTTATAGGTTTCTATCCCACACAAGCACACCTAGGGTTTCAAGATGAAGGAGGATCATTTCTAAAGTTGTGCACATCATCATGGTTTGACATCGCATATATATAAATTTTAGAAGAAGGATAAGGTGATTATATAGTCGTATATCATATTATTGACACGAGTCACTTCAATATTCAAACACACTAGATCATTTTTAGAACCAATGATTTATTTACTCAATACATTTTTGAATTAAGATAATTTATAAAAAAATTAGATAAAAAAGAAAGGAATTAGACAAATATGAACAAGGTATTATCACACATGTTCTAGTAACTACTCAAAAAGGGCAATAAGGCCTTGGATACATATCAGATATAAAATCTAATAAAGAAATTACAATTCAAAGACACGTTCTTGTGTACATTTCCTAAAAACAATCGAAGAAGCTTACACGACCTCTTATTATACACATATGTCCAACCCTCCAAAATATTATGTTATTTAGGATAATTCTATCATGAGAGAATAAAAGAATAGTGTAGGTGTCAAGTATATAGTGGGCCAATATGATGCACTATTTATCTAGGTAATAATATCACATAAGCTCATCAAATAAGACATAGTAGATGTTAAATTTGCTGAAAAATGTTTGAAACATATCATTATTACATGCATTAGGGGTCAGATATGAAAAATATGAAAACAATAGATCACATTATTACTATATAAGATCATGGGATATGGCCACCACTTGATACAATCTCAATGGATGTGATACTAAGACTAAAGAGGGTGCATTCCCTATTTCAAGTCAAACTTCATGTCACACATTACAAGTTAATTTTGGGCCATCCTTGAATACATACTATGAAACCAATACCATATAAATAACATGTGTGTGTTACATTTACACATGATGGATTTCTATATACATATATGTAAAAAATAATATTTTAAAATACTTCATCACCTCATTTTTATTCAACTCATAAGAATGAGATAAATATTACAGTCAATTTAGTATCAAAATCTACAAGTCAACTATAATTGTCAGCTCCACTAAAGAGGTAATTTTACATATTACCATCACCTTCTTATATACTTTTAAATAATATTTTTTGATTGTGGTCTTGTCATGTTGCCTTCTCCATAAGAGTTAGGTATTTAACGTGTTGCACAAGATAGTGTAAATTTAGACAACAAAAAAGCTTACATGACTAGGTGAAATGTGAAGAAATGAGATGGTAATGGGAGAAGCTTATATTTTATTCATATGGTGATTTTATATTTGGTGGCTTGACTTACCCAATTCAAAGTCAATTTACAAATTTTGAATGATTCCAACTCATGTTGTGACTCACATTAGTGATCTCAGTCAAACATACCCATCAATTTATTTGTGACCTATACACATACAATGTTTAACCTATAAATTAGAATTGTATTAGGAAATAATGGTTTAACATAAGGTTTTTTGGAAAATTATGTGTTTTAAATTTTTTAAAGGTAGTTTTGAATGATGATGTATATTACTTAACCCTTATGTTAATATTATAAATTATGTAATCATAAAATCAATAATTATAGTTTAATTTATAAATCACTTGGTGTTTTTATTAATTCTCAATCAACCAAGTATTAACGAATGATGTCAATTATAAATAATGACATTTTGTTAACACTTTTTGACATGTTTTCCTTTCTTGTGACACAATATACTCACTCTTCAAAAAAATGATTTGTCTTTTTGTTAACTTGTATTAGGATGATACACTTCCTTCTCTTGTAGAGGCTTGTCATTGTATTAATCTCTTCCTGGGTGCATGCCTTAAAGGGTGCACCAAGAATGGGGTGGAATTGGCTTGTTGTACTTTGTAAGAGATGTTTACATAATATTTTATCATAAGTTCATTACTGTGATTCTAACCTCCTCTGAGTCTCCTTTTTTCTTAACTCTCAATCTACTTTCCATTTAGTCTTACTATCCACCCTATATTATAGTTTATTTCATAATGGTCTTTCCTTATAATGTATCAGCCTAGATGATACAGTTCTAGGTTGTGTCTCTATTAAATTTATCATATCAACTTGGCTGATAAATGTCAACTAATATCTTTCTAACTGTATCAGCTTGGTTGATACCATCAGCATAGAGTTTAGGGTTAGTTTTAGGTATTACAGTTATATATATACAGATCATATTATCATTCTCAAACATATATTTGATTAGTAAAAGGAAGAGTTAGAGGTTGAATTATTATCTTGAATCTCAATAGGAGGAGTAAGGTGTTATAATATTTAGAGTCCCCAATTAAGGACATCTAGGTCTTATTATTTCTATTTGAGGTCTTCAACATATAATATCTCTTGAAAAGCTCCACTTGGGCCAAGAGAGATATTGATGTGCCAATGAGTCTACCCAAAGGTAACTATGTCTATCCCTATTCTCTTTCATTTATTTACTTAGTAGATAGACTTGCTTTATTCATTACTATAGTGAATGTATGTTCTTAATCCTTGATTATGATCCCCCTTATACTAAATAAGTTGGTATAGATATATGGTTACTTAGGCTTGCCATTGTCACTTTAGGTTGCATATATCTCCCATTGGTTGACCATTGAACCACTTACCCTTTTATATTTTAATAATTGTAACTATCTTGGATCTAGGTTACCCTTATTTTTTATTTTCTTATATCTAGTGTCTTTAATATATCCTTGATACACCACTTTTTTACCATTTTTACAACTATTTATCTAACTTGAGACCTAATGAGAGACATACCCCATATCTTAGGCATAATATTTCAAACTTTATACTCTTGACATTTGAGGCCTAGAATTTGAAACTTTATACTTGAGTTTGGATTAGCCTCTACTAGGTCTACAATTATTCTAAGTCTTTACTCACTTTTCCAAGTATATACATGGTCTATTGTTATGACATTATTTGTATCCTAGTCTATTGAGAGAAAGATGGATGTCATCTTAGCCTATGCATACACTATTTATTTAATAAATACTTATTATATCATTAGAATGCTCATATTGATTGATATGTTTACTCTATTTATTCACTATTGCATATGTTTCATTAATTGGCCTATCTTATCTATCTACATTGTATTTGATATTTATTTCCTAAATTTCTCTATTACTTTGTGTTTGTTGTGTGTTATATCATTCACCACTCTTATTTTCCATGATTCATACCATGGAAATGATTTTATTGTTGTTTGACGATGTTGCCATCAATATCATGCATATATTAATAAAAAGAGTGCATATTAGTGCTTAACATTGATATATATGTTACAATTATGTCGAAGGCATTTTCATCGATAGGCCACTGCCTATTTTTAATATAAAAAATAATTAGTTCTAAACATTTTCTTAAACACACACATGTTAATCATAAAATAATACTTCATCTTTTGATGTCTCACATTAGTTCCTCATTGTGGATATTGAATGGGTATGTTGGGAAAAAATTAATAGATCTCAAAATATTAATTGCAAATGATGACGATACACAACAACCTTGAGAAAATATTAATAACCCTTAAAATATTAATGCAAGATGAATCAATGCATACATCATTGAATAAATTAACCACTTTTATCGTTGTGTTGCTCTTTTTTTTACCTTATATATTTTGCATACCCATTCAACCTCATACCAATTTTTTTGGTGATATCGTGAATCACTAGTAATAATAACATTTTAGTATGAAATTCACACCAAATTTCGACCAATTTAATTTTGCAAGTGTTTCAACAAAAAAAAATTCTCAAGCTTTGTTTAGCTAGGGTTTTGATTTATTTTGTCAGTTGAGCTAGGATTTAGGTTAGGTTTTGTTTAAGGGCATATTATGGTTTTGAGTACTAAATTTTATTCTTGGGGTTATATAGGGGTTTATTAAAGTGAAAGGAGGATTTTCCATATTTATAGGGGTCAAATTAGTAGGTGAGGAACACACTTATTAACTCATTATTAGTGGCATTAGGGATTTCTTTGACATGGATAAGAAGGTCATTTTTGGCCTTTGTGTAGGAGTTATAACAATTAGAACATTAGATGTGCATGAGATAATAGAAATCAAGGGTGAGTTCAAAACTGGCTCTGTTCTACCATGGATGATTAGAGGAATTTAATTTATGCTCAAATGACACCATATTCTTTTTTACTAAGGAATCCTGAGATCTGATCTTAGGGTGAAGGTTGGTAATTTAAGGGAGTGTCCAACTCTCAAAATAGACTTACATCTCTAAAGTGACTGCTACAATGGGCTTTGATGTCATAGCAACCACCTTTGAGCTTACTATCACCCCTTAAAAAATTTAAAAATGTGAAAACTGGAATGCATGAGTTAGTGATATTTATTAGGCAAAGTATGTTGTTAAAAATATGAATCTACAACCAATTTTATAATATAATGGGGGTTGGGGGGAAGAAAGTAATGATTACCAAGTAGATTACATAGAATACTTTATTTGTTAATGCTTATATTTATTTTGAGATTTAGTTTTCATAATGTTATATTGTCTATTTATAACCAATTATGTGAAAGTTTTAATAATAGAATTAGATCTCCCTATTTTTAATCCCAAAATCCAAATTTGTGTTTTCCTAATTGTACCAACATCATATATATATAAGACTAGAATCTACATTTGTATTTTTTAATTGTACCAACATGATATTATTTTTAATTTTTAAAATAATTATACATACATATATATATATATATATATATATATATATATATATATATATATATATATATATAAGACTAGAATATACATTTGTATTTTTTAATTGTACCAACATAATATTAATTTTAATTTTTAAAATAATTATTGATTTATATAATATATTACTATAGTAATATACATACATACATATTAAGTTATAAAACACACACACATTGCTAGGTAAAGAGAGTTGAAAGGTTCCTCACCTATTTTATTAATTGAAGAATCCAAATTACAATTTTGTCAAATGTCCTCCAACCCTCTTTACTTAGCTATATATACATGCACGCACACACACACACACACACACACATAAGTAAAGAGGGTTGGAGGGTCCCTCACATGTTTTATTAATTGAGGAATTCAAATTATAATTTTGTCAAATGATAAGGACACTCAAAAAATAGAAAAAAACCTAAGATCCCAAGAGAACTGAAGAAAAATAATAAGATAGTACAAAAATTGAAGAACTCACCAAGAGTGAAGCATGAGACCAAAACCAAACCACATGACCTACATAAGATCTTGTCGCCACTCAAAACACATGGCCTACATAGAACCCCCATCTGCCAGTGCACCACCACCACGCTCTTTACCCTCACTTTTGGAAGGACCCCCAGCCACCACATTATTTATGAGAACATTTTGTCCCTCGACAATCAAAGCCTCCACATCAGTGCCTCGTGAAAATGTGGAAAATGTTGGGTAATGGACTTTATTTAACTGGAGCCAAAACTGGATATGAAGAGTATCCCTAGTCATGGATTTTGGACTTGCCTCATCACATTAAACATAGGTTTCAAGTAGCTTACTAACCACAATCACATTGAACATTGAGTCGACTAGTCCATCGTATTAGGTATCCTCATGGTTGACCCATCAGAGCCTAGTATGGGGACAATGTTATAAAGGTGGTCAACCTCAAGAATGGATCCCAAGACCTCTCACTTTTAGCACTCAACTCATACACTGCTAGGTTATTCCCATTAGGGTTTTAAAAAAATTTGGGCAACATGTTTTATTTAACTGAAGCCAGAATTGTCTTTGAAGAGTATCTCTAGCCATGGACTGTGGGCTTGCATCATTACATTGAACATAGGTTTCAATCCACATATTGACCCTCATTATATTAAATATCAAGTTGAGTAGTCTACCATATCAGGTACTCTCATGACTGACGTACTAGAGTCTAGTGTGGGAACGATGCTATAGAGGTGGTTAGCTAGGGAATGGACCCCAAGACCTCCCACTTCTAGTACTTGTTAGGTTGTGGAGCTAAAAGCTTCACTGATGTAGACATGGAGGAGGTTGCAGAAGGGTTGCAGAGTGTTACTATCACCGGCGTCGATCAGGCCAACCGATATCGATAGGGTAGAGACAGGAAGCAACCGACGTCGGTTAGTAGTCGGTCGGCGTCGACGACCCCTAGGCAGACAAGGACTGACGTCGGTCACCTGTGTGGTTCAAGCTGCGAGTATATTACGGGTAGTTAGTTGACAAACCAAGTGTTTGCATGTTTAGAGCTAATTTTAGACAGAGAGCTACGGATCTAATTATTGTAATTAGGTGTCTAATTATTGTTTGGATGAGATCTATATAATAGACTCATGGTTGTATTGTAAACTAGTGATAGAGAGTAAGAGAGCAATATTATAAGCTCCTTTTGTGTGTGAGGTGAGCAATGGTGTGTTCCTCCTAGTGCCACAGTACCAAGTGTGGGTGTTGGATTGGAGAATCAACAGGGTTCTTCATGTATGTATGATCTTGGTCATCAGGTGAGCATGGCTTCTATAGGAGATCTACATGGTAAGTAAGATCATTGATTTGTAGGTGTATGTGTGTGCAAGGTCAAGATTCACAGGTGTGCAGAACCAGATTGATTTGCAGGTGTGCAAGATCAGAGAGGACAGCAACACAACAGAGAGCAAAATCAGGTGGGATCTACTTGAAGTACGTTTGTGTACTTATGGAGTGCGTGGAGAACTTGTGGAGTGCATGGAGCATAGGTATAAGGTGAACACCAACTCAGTGTTTGAGTTGGGTGTTGGGACCTAAGAGAGAGAGAGCTTTAAAGAGAGAATTACTGTTCACTTGAGGTGTGGGAAGCCTCTGAAGAGGTGGTGGAGAAGAAGTGGCATCTTCTTTATTGTATTATTTTCTGTATGAGTATTAATACAAGTTGTGTATTGTCTCTCATATCTTGTGTTATTTCTGGATTCTAGTTACTTGTTGATTCTGGTTATTTCCGCATATTAAGTTGCTTGTATTTGGTAATCAATTGTGTGCTTTTGGTATTCATATCCCAACACGTGGTATCAGAGCTAAGGTTGTAGGAAGTGCTTTTGTGTTTGGTTACAGGTCACTCTCAGGGGTTTCTGATTGAGTGGGAGTAGAGTAATGGCATATCAAAGTAAGCTAAGAATGGAGGAGTTGAAAAGCACAGATGGTCACTTATGGTCCTATGGAAAGAAAGAGCAAGTAAAAGAAGATTGTTGGTTGGTAGCAGATCAGCATGAAAGAACTGAAGATGCAGATGTTGCAGGGGTTATTGCACAGGATGCTTTGGAAGGTTTCTTGGATAAAGTTGAATCTTGGATAATAGATTATGTTCCCTCTTTCCATGCAGCCCCAAGGAGAGGAGCTGGTGAGCCTTGCCAAAGAATTGGCAAAGGGGAAGTGAAGCTAAAATTGTAGGTGGCCAACACACGGGTGTTAAAGGAGGTCATGCAGGTCTTAGGTTTGGAGATATGGCTAATTTCTTCAGAAAGGTTGGGTGATGAGAGATGCACGAGAACTCTCACAACGGATGCACTTGAATTAGCTGGTGGTAAGAAAACAGGTACTCTTTATCTACTTGTTTATATTACTGATTCTTTTTTGTTGCGAAGATGTGGCTTCGTAGGCTTGATCACATGAGCAGGAAGGAGATACATGTTCTTAAGTGGAAGACAGATATATTTGACAGGCTTAAGAATTGGAAAGCCTTGGTGTTCTTGAAGGAGATTGCAGACAGAGACCAGTGGATGGGCTGGATACTTCTGAGTAGGGCAGTTTGGACATGGGACTTGATTCAAAGGAGCTCGCGGGTAAAAAGTCATCACTTACAGAAAACACAGGTACCAACGTCAACAGGAAAACCAACGTCGGTAGGAGGTAAGACCAACGTCGATCATGAAAACTGACGTCGGTAGCAGAGGACACTGACGTCGGTAGGGTTGGTAGTCAGGGACAGGCGCATGGAACTGATGTCAATTGGATGCAGACTGTGTGGTGACCAAGGTCGATCACTGTAATGGATTTTGGGTGGACAGCACGCTGTCAAGGAGTCTCAAATGCCCATATGGAGGACTAAAGACGTAAGTAAGCCTCAAATTCATTGTTCCTCTTCTTTATATTAGTTACTGATTGCAGAGTAGGAAGGATCCAGGAAATAGTGGGAGCATGGCATGGAGAGATTACAGAACCAAGCAGGAGATTTGGTAGGGTTGCCAGTAGGTATGAAAACACAGAGATGAATGGATACCTTAGTTGAATAATAGAGAGAACGGACATGTGAGACGGAAGGCCAAGTCATATGGTCTTGAGGAGCTGTAGGATAGTGGTACAGGGTTTGACAGGTGGAGGACAGAGCATGGCTTTAGTCAATGTCAGGGTAACTACTGTGGTTTGTCTTACCAGGTGGATGATGAGTCATGACATCATTCTGTTAGTGTATGTGGATGGTATGTTTGCTAGCAAGATTTGTACATACAGGGTTTTGCTGAGCTAAGGGTAAGATTAGTTCAGTGGTTTGCTATGAAGAATTTGGAGCAGCAAAATTCTTTGGCATGGGAGACATGGGAGATCACAGGGTGATTTTGTTTCCAGTGGGAGCTGATGTGAATCAGGTGTTGGCGAGGTTCATTACGCAGGATGCAGAGTCGGAGCACACTAAGGGCTGGACAATTCAGTGTCTGAAATCACATGAGGTCTAATATAGACCTGAGTTTTCCCAAGCAGTGGGAGCTGTCAGAGAGTTAGAAGCTAATTCAGAGAAGTGAGTTCTCAGGGATGTGAGAGGGACCAGCAGCAGGGATTCATGCTATTCAGGGTCAGGACTTCACTACATGTGTTTGTAGATGCGGATGCGGCAGGGTACTCAGATGACAGGAGGTACACCACAAGTTGTGTGGTGGGTTATCTTCAAGATTCATCTTGAAGAGGGATACAAACTAGGAAATAGATTAGACGGGGTACAGGTACAGGTACAGGTACAGTGCAGCTGTTTATCTCCAAGTGGGAGATTGTTAGGTTATGAAGCTAAAAGCTTTACTGATGTAGACATGGAAGAGGTTGCAGAAGGGTTGTGGAGTGTTACTGTCACCGACGTCGGTCAGGCCAACCGACGTCGATAGGGTAGAGATAGGAAGCAACCGACGTCGGTGACCCCCAGGCAGAAAGGGACCGATGCCGGTCACTTGTGTGGTTCGACCTGCGAGTATATTACGGGTAGTTAGTTGACGAACCAAGTGTTTACATGTTTAGAGCTAATTTTAGACTGAGAGCTATGGATCTAATTATTGTAATTAGGTGTCTAATTATTGTTTGGATGAGATCTATATAATAGACTCATGGTTGTATTGTAAACTAGTGCTAGAGAGTAAGAGAGCAATATTATAAGCTCCTTCTATGTGTGAGGTGAGCAATGGTGTGTTTCTCCTAGTGCCACAGTACCAAGTGTGGGTGCTGGATTGGAGAATCAACAGGGTTCTTCATGTATGTATGATCTTGGTCATCAGGTGAGCATGGCTTCTATAGGAGATCTACATGGTAAGTAAGATCATTGATTTGCAGGTGTATGTGTGTGCAAGGTCAAGGTTCACAGGTGTGCAGAACCAGATTGATTTGCAGGTGTGCAAGATCAGAGAGGACAGCAACACAACAAAGAGCAGAATCAGGTGAGATCTACTTGAAGTACGTTTGTGTACTTGTGGAGTGCGTGGAACACTTGTAGAGTGCGTGGAGCGCAGGTATAAGGTGAACACCAACTCAGTGTTTGAGTTGGGACCTAAGAGAGAGAGCTTTGAGGAGAGAATTATTGTTCACTTGAGGTGTGGGAAGCCTCTGAAGAGGTGGTGGAGAAGAAGTGGCATCTTCTTTATTGTATTCTTTTCTGTATGAGTATTAATACAAGTTGTGTGTTGTCTCTCATATCTTGTGTTATTTCTGGATTTTAGTTACTTGTTGATTCTGGTTATTTCCGCATATTAAGTTGCTTGTATTTGGTAATCAATTGTGTGCTTCCGGTATTCATATCCCAACAGTACTCAACTCACACATTGCTAGGTTATCCCCACCAGGTCTCAAAATGTTGAGTAATAGACTTTATTTAATTCGAACTAGAACCAGCTATGAAGAATAGCCCTAGCTATAGACTGTGGACTTATCTTGTCGTATTAAATACAAGTTTCAAGCCACATACCAACCCCTATCGCATTAACACCTACCTGGGTAGTCCACTGCATTAAGGACCCTCATGGTTGACCCATCAGAGCCTAGTGTGAGAATGACATTATAGACGTGGTTAGCTTGAGAAATGGACCCAAAACCTCCCACTTCTAGGACTCAACGCACACATTGCTAGATTATCCCTACCAAAACATATATACACACACACACACACACTTTTAGTCCTTTACATTATTATATTAATTATACATTGTACAATATTAATAATTCATAATTATTGATTATAATATATTATTGTATATTTATAATATGTCATATATTATATTATATACTTTAATAATTATATATTATTATATAATAAATTTTTATTAATATTATTACTATATATAATGTTATCATATAATTAATATATATTATTGTGATTCAACACCCTTTGAAATATTTTAATTGTATGTTCTATATGGTCTTGCATTTCCACCTCTTATCATACTTTTAAATAATGTACAACTATAAATTTACACTCTTCCACTTTACAAAATTACATTACATAAAATCATATAATTATATTCTTTACCACATAACTTACACCTTTAAAACAATTAATAATTATATTGATTCCATCTAATCCATGTGGGACATATTCCTCATATGATTACATAATTGTGGGACATATTCCTCATATGATTACATAATTATATATAGTATGGACAGATATAGTGCATTTTGATGTAACACGCTTTTCTTAAAAAATAATGAGAAGTAGGGCCCCCGCACAAAAGCCCAAGAGTTATAATTATGAAAAATTGTTATCCCATAAACGCCATGGATGGATGACTCGTGAACAACACATTTTTTAAAGCGACCGAATAAGAGAGAGCATCGCCTTTTGATGAAAACAAATAGTTGAGACAAATTTGGGGATAATTTGCTCGTCTAATAATATTCGCTCTGTAACCACCTCTCGTTGCACTATGAATCCATCACAACACTATGCCCCACACCTGGTCCCCGGTCCGATCCCGACTTTCGGCTCGTCTCGGGTACGGCGAAAGGTCTTGTTTGTGGTTGCAAATTGCGGGAAAGATGTGGTCAGTAAAACCCCAACGCACCAAATCTTCCATATATTTATACGAACACTGCCCAGCTTAGTTTTTATTCTTCATTCCCTAAACCAGCTTAGTATTTATTCAGTTACTAGCGGTTGCCCAGCATTCGAAACCGAGGAAACAAAGGAAGTAATCGCGTAAATGGAGAAAGGCAAGGTGCATGTGATGATGCTGTCGTCCTTGGGCCACGGTCACCTTATCCCTTTCATGCACCTTGCCAAAAAATTGGCTGCCAACGATTTGACTGTCAGCTTTGTGACCTCCTTTCATCACGTCCCTTCTCTGCAGAACAAAGTGGAGGCCGCGCGTGATGCTGGGCTCGACATCCATCTGCTTGAGATGGAGGTGCCCAAGGATCACTTAGCGCTTGGCAAAGTCAACAGCAACACCGTCCAGTGGCACCAGCTGCCCCCCTTGCTGGCCGCCGACGAGGGCCTTCAACCCCACTTTGAGCGCTTTCTCGAGCGGTTTTTAGCTGGAGAAATAAGTTCCCTTCCTCCACCAGTCTGCCTCATCGCAGATTTCCTCCTCGGCTGGTCTACGGCTTTGGCTACAAAGTTTGGGATTCGCAGAGTGAGCTTCGAGACTTCCGGCATGTTCGCAGAATCGGTGCAGCAGATCGTGTGGGACAACCTCCCGCGGAACCTCCCGCGCACGCCTTCCGGACGGTACGTCGTGCCGGGTGTCCCGAGAGAAGTGAGGCTCACGCGGCTGCAGCTGCTGCCCGAGCTCCCGGAGGCCACGACCGAGAACGGGACCCACCAATTCTGGGTACGGCAGAGGCGCGGGAACAAACATAGCTGGAGGACCATCGTCAATACTTTTTACGAGCTCGAAGCGGAGTTTGTGGACCATTTCGAGAAGGTTAACGACAGCCCCGTCAGAACGATCGGCCCACTGCTGCCTCCCGAGGCGTTCGAAGACAGGCAGCCGCACAAAAGAATTGCGCCCGCGGTGGAAATGGGGGCTAACACAGAGGAGGAGAAGTGTATGCAATTTCTGGATGCGCAGGAGGAGGAGTCTGTTGTGTATATTTCATTCGGCAGCGAGAATTCCATAAAGAGCGTGCAGGTGGAGGAGCTAGCGCTGGGGCTGGAGGCGAGTGGGGTGAAGTTCGTGTGGGTTCTGCGTAACCCGTCTGACTCGGCACAGAAACCCTTCACTTCGGCCCTGGACTTTCTCCCCGCGGGGCTCCACGCTCGCACGGAGGCCAAGAATCAGGGGCTGTTCGTCCTGGGGTGGGCACCGCAGCTGAGCATTCTGGCGCATCCTGCCACGGGCGGGTTTATTTCACACTGCGGTTGGAATGCCGTGTTGGAGAGCATCACAACGGGGGTCCCCATGATCGCGTGGCCGCTGTACGCTGAGCAACCGTTCAACTCCAAGTTTGTGGTGGACGAGATCAGGATCGCGCTGGAAGCACCTCAGAGAGTCGAAGAGGATTGGCTGGTGACGAGGGATGACGTGGAAAGAGTTGTACGGTCGCTGATGGTGGAAGAGAAAGGCATGGAGTTGAGAGCGAGGGTCAAAGAATTGAAAGCTACTGCCAGAACAGCGGTGGGCCCGGGTGGATCTTCTTTCAAAAGTTTCGATCTTTTCGTTTCAGAAATTATTGCCCTGGGCATACCACAGGCTTAAACAGAAGATCAATAAATTTCAGAGTCATCCATCCTAAACAAATCGAAAAGACTCGTTCTCGACAAAAACAGGGACTGCAATCTGGAGCCCTGGTCTAAGTCAGGGTTCCAGTTGTGCAACCCCGATCCAAACACAGTCTGATACTCCCTGAAACCTCTTTAATTTCTCATAACCTGCTCTGCTACTCATTATTATGATTGTGTTTGGCTTGGTTTCTGAGGCGCACAGTACTACAGGTAAATGTGACTGGTGTGAACACATCTGTTATTTAATACTTTTGCCGCATGTACTGTATGCCATTCTTATAATAATAGACTAACGGAAACATTGTATGATATCATGATGCAATGCATATACAAAAGATCCAAAAAAGAAAGTGATATATTACCCAGCCTGCTGTCAATCCCGACTCTTGCTACAGCTTTACTCTGACTCCTCTACTCTCTCTCATTAATTTGATGTGACAGATAATTGGGCTTCTTTGTTTCATTTGATAATGGAATCAGAGTTGTGCATAATCTGCATAACTTAATTAAGTGGGTATATTTTATAATAACTGCTGCAAACTTTCACAAAATATATAGAATTGCTTTTATAGTTACTATTAGAATCGAGAAACTGTTGTTGAAGTGAGTAATCTTTGATCTAATTGAAACATTTAGCTAATTAAATTGTACAAAATAAAAATATTTAATTAAATGTTTGGGAGTTTCAATTACTTAACAAGCCCATGATGTGCCCGATGCATTTTAGAAATGATAAAGATTCAAGATGAAATTCTACTCCCCTTCAGCTCAGTCCCAGCTGTCTCAATTTGCACTGTCCTCCAAGATTCATCCTTCCACTTGCTGGATTCAAAATGTCCCTCTCGCTCACTAGGATTCAAAATTCCCTTCCCACTCATCTTTTGAAACTCCCACCCATTTCATATATAATTAATATATATAATTAATGTGCTAATATATTATATTATTTATTACAATATTAATATATTATTATTATTTTCCCAGTCGTTCGAATGTGTAAGTTACGCAAGGGAAATATATATTTAATTCGTGATTTTTTTTGTAAATGTTTTTTTTTTAAATTTGTGGAGTATGATGGAAAAACTTCTCAATGCATGAGAATTAAACCTACCAACTCTCCCATGCTATCTAGGAAACGACTATCAATTGACCACTTTTTCTATCAATTGGTGGCTCTTTTACCACGACATTCACATTGTATCATGAGTGATGCCTCCTTATACATCCATGTGGCATGCACTTTGCAAAAGCTTCAGTACTCACTTCAACTGCGATAAAAATAAGAAGATAAACTCCATAATCTCAATGTAAATCCAGTAATTGCTTTGAAGTCGAGGCATGTGCATAATATACGTCACAGATGAAAAGAAAAAACTTGCAAAAAAAATCAAATATACAATTCTTCCAACATTTCTTGCACCCTTCTGACAATTGCTAATAAAAACAATATCATATATATAAATACTATTAATCATACTCTCTCTCTCTCTATATAAATATAATTAATTACATTAAGGAGAATTCTACAATGATAATAAAGAGGAAAGATGTTTAATGTCGTGTTCATGTTAAGAAAAATGATCTACATATTTTTTTAATTTTTTTTTAATATTAAAAAAAAATACTATGAAAGGAGCCAACCCAATAAAATAAATATGAGATATAATATATATATCTCCCATATTCTCCTTCCCATGCACTCAATGTTTCTTTTGTTGCACACAATGTTGATTTTTTTGTAGCTCGAAAGGTGGAATGTGGAATTGTTTTAAAGCAACTCAAGATTAGATATGCTTTAAAACAATTCGAGTTGGATTTTCAGCAACAGTAGTTTCTAGAATGTTTCTGAGCTTGTAAGGATGAGATAAATCCTAGTGTGATTTTATGTGTAAAAATAGAAAAGCCAAAGAAAGCAAGGAAAGCTTCTTTTTCGTGCACGCTAAGGAAAGCTTCTTTTTCTTGCACGCTAAGTAAAGCAGCTAGGCTCTCTATAAAAGTAAGATTGTTGTAGCAAACTCATACATTGTATTTTTTTGAAAGAAAAGTTTGTTGTTAGGCTGAATAGAAGATCCAACATTTGCAGGTTTTTCCCCGCATTGGGGTTTCCTGGGTATATCTATGTTATTGTCTTTTTGTATTGGCTTATTGTTATTTTTGCTTTCGCTGTTATTAGTTGTTAATTAACCCAGTTGTATTAATCGTTATAAATCATTTATGTCTGTAAATTTATTGTGGAATTAATTTGTTGTTGGGTTATAGAAATTAACATGGTATCAGAGCTCTAAACTCTAAATACGAAGCCAAGATTTGTAACGCAGATTTCAAGAAAAAAAATCAATTTTTTTCATCCTTAGTTCTTTTTGTGGCTATGGCAACCAGCGTTCGATACAAGGACAGGCTTGAGGGTGTGTCTAACTTCTTGCAGTGGAAAGTTCGGATTACGTCTGTTCTCAAGGAGAACAGGTTGTAGATCTATGCTAGCACAAAAGTGACTCCACCAACAAATGATCCCATTGCCTTAGATTCACATGAAGTTAAAGAGGCCAAGGCTCAGAGGATTATCTTGGATGGAGTAAGAGATCATTTAATTCCTCATTTATCAGGGAAAGACACCGCCAAGGAGATGTGGGATTCGCTCACAAAACTTTATCAGAGCAACTATCAGAGTCGTAAGATGATGCTCAAAGACAAATTGCATAATACTAAGATGTCTAAAGGTGAGAGTGTGACCTCTTACTTGTCCAAGCTGACACAGGTCAGGGATGAGCTTGTTGCTGTTGGAGAGACGATTATAGAAGATGAGTTGGTGCGTATAGCCTTGAATGGTTTTTCAAAGCACTAGGAAGTGTTTGTCAAGTGTGTTGTTGGCAGAGATCGACTACCTGATTGGGCAAGACTTTGGGATGATTTTGTTCAGGAGGAGATCCGTGAAGGTGCTTATTGGGGAGATCAGACAAAGAAGGGTCAAGATGAAGAAAATCTTGCTCTTGCAAGCAAGGGTAAGAAGAAGTCCAATAAATAGCAATCGGAAGGTTCTTCTTCCAAGAGTGGGAAGAAGAAAGATCTGAGCAAGATTAAATGTTTTTGCTGCCATCAAATGGGTCACTATGCCAGTCAATGTCCGAATAAGAAAAATAAGGACAATCAAAAGAAGCAATTTGCTGCTACAACAGAGGTGGACGAGTTTGCTTCAAAATTTGAGAATGAGTTTTCACTCATTCCCTGTCTCTCAAGTTCAAGTGCCAACAGAGTATGGTATATTGACAGTGGGGCTTCTCGCCACATGACAAGATTCAAAGAATGTTTTGCCAAGTTGGAGGAGAAGAAGCTGGATTTTTATATTGAGCTCAGAGATAATGCCAAGAACCATGCAACTGGTATTGGCACCGTTAAGTTTCAGAGGGAGTCTGGCAAACCTTTGCTGGTGGAGGATGTGTTGTATGTCCCTGGCATGATAAAGAATTTAATCTCAGTTTCTGCCTTGGAAGACAAGGGTTACATCGTGAACTTTGAGAGGGGAAAAGTCTATATTCATCCCAAAGATTCCAAGATTGCAAAAGTGATTGGTGTCAGGTATGGCAGCCTGTTTTAGTTACAGTTTGAGCCAACACATGCGTTGGTTAGTAGATGTAAAGGGATAGGAGAATTGTGGCACATAAGGATGGCTCACCTTCACCATGGAGCACTTAATATTCTTAAGGAAATAGTGACGGCACTGCCTGAGATAAAGACAAAACAACATGATGTGTGCAAGGGTTGTGCTCTTGGGAAATATGCCAAAACCAATTTTCCAAGCAGCGACACTAGATCTGAAGGGATTTTGGATCTCATACACTCAGATGTGTGTGGACCTATGTCAACAACATCCTTGAATAGATATGAGTATTATGTTACCTTCATTGATGATTTCTCCAGGAAGACGTGGATATATTTCATGAAGAATAAAGATGAGGTCTTCAGTAGGTTCAAAGAGTTTAAGGCTCTCGTGGAGAACCAAACTGGAAAGAAGATCAAGATACTAAGGTCTGATAATGGAGGCGAGTATACTTTGAATGCCTTCAAATATTTTTGTGCTCAGGAAGGTATCAAGAAAGAGTTGATAGTTCCATACAACCCTCAACAGAATGGGGTTGATGAACGAAAGAATAGAGCTATCATTGGAGCAGCCAAGGCCATGCTTCATGATCAGGATTTGCCTTGGTTCTTATGGGCAGAAGCTTGCAACACAACTGTGTATTTGTAGAATAGGAGCCCTCACAAAGTGTTGGGTAAATTGACTCCAAAAGAGGCATTCACTGGTAAGAAACCAGACGTGGGGCACATTCGCATCTTTGGATGTCTTGTGTATTGTCACATTCCTGATGAGAAGAGAACCAAGTTGGAACCTACTACAGAGAAGGGTATCCTTGTTGGGTACAGTGAAACTTCTAAGGCTTATCGGGTTTATATTCCTGCTCTCAAAAAAATAGTGGTTTGCAGAGATGTGAAGTTTGAGGAAGAGAGGGCTCTTCAAAAGTCAAGTAACTTGATGAATGAGGAGGAACAAACATCCACAGTTGAGGTAGCAAAAATTCCTCAAACTTCAGTCACGCAAGCTGGAGAGCAGAACAAGTAGGATGATCAGATAGAGGAACAAATAATTCCTTAGCCTCAAATTCCTATTAGTGAGAAGAGGAGAAAAAAGGCAACTGAGCAAACATTAAGAGAGGCTCAAGAATATGTAGGTGATCCTCAAGATTCAGTCAGACAAAGAAGGGCTCCTAGACGTTATTCAGATTATGTGGCACTTATGAGTGAATTAATTGAAGTAGAGCCTTCCAGTTTTCAGGAGGCATCCAAGCACCAAGTATGAAGAGATGCCATGGTGGAAGAGTATTCTTCCATCATGAAGAACAGTGTGGGGGAGGTAGTACCTAGACCAGAAGATAAGTCTGTGGTGGGCTCGAGATGGCTGTATAAGATTAAGCATGCTGCAGATGGTAGTGTGGAAAAGTTCAAAGCTCAGTTTGTGGCTAAAGGGTTTTCACAGAAGGAAGGAGTCGACTATGATGAGACTTTCGCTCCAGTAGCCAAGTACTCATCCATAAGAGCTATCATTTCTATAGCAGCACAGATGGGTTGGAGGATTCATCAGATGGATGTAAAGATGACCTTCCTCAACGGGGTGATTGAGGAAGAGATTTACATGGAGCAACCAGAAGGGTTTGAAGCACATGAGAGGGATTCTCATGTATGCAGATTGAAAAGAGCACTGTATGGACTCAATCAGGCTCCTAGGGTGTGGTACTCACGTATTAATAGTTACTTGCAGAGTGTGGGCTTCATCAAGAGTGAGGCAGATTCGAACATGTACTATGTTCAGGTGAAGGGTATACTTCTCATATTGTTGTTATATGTTGACGACCTATTTCTCACAGGGTCAGAGGAGCTCATAGCACATTGCAAGAGGGATCTTGCAGGAGAGTTTGAGATGAAGGACTTGGGGTTGATGCACTACTTTCTGGGATTGGAGTTGTGGCAGAAAGAGGGAGAAATCTTCCTTGGACAAGGGAAGTACTGTAAGCCTATGTCAACGCCACTTGTGACCAACTGGAAGAAGATTGATGCTTCTAAATTAGAGGCAGTGGACCCTACTTTATACAGATAGTTGATAGGGTCTCTTATGTATCTAGTCAACACCAAGCTAGACATTTGTTTTACAGTGAACTCACTCAGTCAGTTTATGGTGAAACCTAAATGTGTTCACTAGATAGCTGTGAAGCATGTTTTGAGATATCTCCAAGGCACAGTTGATTATGGGCTAAAGTATGTTTAGTAGGATGGAGTGAAGCTCAAGGGGTTTACTGATGCAGATTGGGTAGGCAGTATAGCTGATCGAAAGAGCACTTCAGGGCGTAGTTTCAGTTTGGGATCAGGAGCAGTCTCTTGGTACAGCAGGAAACAAAAGTTAGTTGCACTGAGTTCTGCAGAGGCTGAGTATATGGCAGCCAGTATGGCTACATGTGAGGCTATCTGGCTTCAGAAACTTCTAGTTGGGCTCTTTAATCAGGAGCTAGATCCTACAGTCATTTATTGTGATAATCAGAGTTGTAAGAAACTCTCTAAGAATCCAGTGTTTCATGACAAGTCAAAGCACATTGAGATCAAGTATCACTTCATTAGAGATTGTGTGGAGAAGGGGATAGTGAAGCTCAATTACATTCCTACGGACAAACAAATTGCAGATATCCTGACGAAGGCCTTGATGAAGAGCAAGTTTGAATTCTTCAGGGACAGGTTGGGTGTGGTGCAGAACACCTTCCTCGCTAAGAGGGAGTGTTGATTTTTTTGTAGCTCGAAAGGTGGAATGTGGAATTTTTTTAAAGCAACTCAAGATTAGATATGCTTTAAAACAATTCGAGTTGGATTTTCAGCAACATTAGTTTCTAGAACGTTTCTGAGTTTGTAAAGATGAGATAAATCCTAGTGTGATTTTATGTGTAAAAATAGAAAAGCCAAAGAAAGCAAGGAAAGCTTCTTTTTCTTGCACACTAAGGAAAGCTTCTTTTTCTTGCATGCTAAGGAAAGCTTCTTTTTCTTGCATGCTAAGTAAAGAAGTTAGGCTCTCTATAAAAGTAAGATTGATGTAGCAAACTCATACATTGTATTTTTTCGAAAGAAAAGTTTGTTGTTAGGCTGAATAGAAGATCCAACATTTGCAGGTTTTTCCCCACATTGGGGTTTCCTGGGTATATCTGTGTTATTGTCTTTT
This sequence comes from Torreya grandis, assembly GCA_037957365.1. NCBI lineage: Eukaryota > Viridiplantae > Streptophyta > Pinopsida > Cupressales > Taxaceae > Torreya > Torreya grandis. The sequence goes on from JARHVA010003790.1 coordinate 1,314,944, forward strand.
TGTATTGGCTTATTGTTATTTTTGCTTCCGTTGTTATTAGTTGTTAATTAACCTAGTTGTATTAATTGTTATAAATCAGATTTATGTCTATGAATTTATTGTGGAATTAATCTGTTGCTAGGTTATAGAAATTAACACACAACTATACCGTCAACACACTTCTCCTCCATTATGTTGTTGTGTTCTCTATCCTTCATGCTTGCATTCTCGTTATATTCATTACCCAAAACTGGTGAACAAAAATTGATCGTACATAACCTATATTCACATAATTCTTTTCACATCACATAAAATTTCATGTTTTCTTTTTTTATTAAACACAGACTTCATTGTATGTAGACTCGCATATTTAGCTTATATAAACGTCCAATATAGAAGAAAAATAATTTTGGGTCATTAACCCATGCATTAGTGTCATTATCTAGCATTTTATAATGAAATATAATTAACATGTATCATTATATATATTAATGATTGAGAATTTTATTATTTTAATAAATTACGATTTTTTCAAATTAAAATATAAAATGAAGAAAAAGTGATAAAAATCTAATTTTGTTATAATAATATGTAGAATGTTACCAAATATATTTATTAGGGTGGAAACTTAATTCGATATCAATTTAGATTCAAAATAAACAAGGGTGCGTCCCTGCAGGAGGATATGGAACGAGTTTAGAATGCATGTGATTTTAAAGTTTGTTTTTTTAATCATAATGTTTTTAAGTTGCAAGCAATAAAAAACTATTCTTTGGAATTTAGTGCTAAGCGAAAATCTTATAGATCAAATTTACAAGTTAATTGTCTTGGATACAATGAACATATCAAATTCATATCATACTTTGGAATGTATAAGTCAATTATGTTGGCTACAAGCAAGAAGGAACTAACTTTTTATGTGAGTGAGAAATGAAATAAAATAAGAATATTATTAATACATATAGTAAAGTAAAGGTATCTAAGACATATGAAATTCATATTTTGTTCCAGTGAAAGTCATTTAAAACTAAACTTCAATATATTTGAATAAATATTGTGCTCTTCAATTGAAAACCATGTTCATTTGAGTGTTGTTAGAGAATATAACCCTGAAATATGTGTAGATCCTGCACAATAAACACATGCAACATGAATAAAAACATTTTGCCAAAAAAGATTATGCAGTGAGAATTAAATATTGTTGAAAAACAAAACAATGAGATCAAAATTGTGAAATGCAAACCTTTACAAGGTTATGCTTGTATAACATTAGAGATGTTGGGCATGGTAAATGAAAATGATGTCAATATTTGTAGACGTGAGATATGTGAGCTGCAAAAAGCAAAGGGCACAATCAAAATATTTTTAGTCCTTAGTTAATTCAATATAAACATTTTGTTTGTATTTGCTTATAAATTTATAACCGATCAAGTAAATATTGTCAAATAACTCCAAAGTGAATTATTACTTTTATCTTTAGATGTTTATTATAACTTTCCAAAGCATGTTGGCCGATGCATAACTCATAAATTATTACTATTTTGTAATACAAATAAAAGCATAGTGATTTGATACTACTATTTTTATAACTTTTAAAAGAATCTATCAACTAGCAATTATTAGGCTATCCAAAAACAAAAATAATATATTATAACTTATTCACTGTGTAAAAACTTTAAGCCTCGAAAAGAAGTTCACAAAAACAATGCAAAAGGATTAATATATTAAAACTAAAGCTTTGAATATTACATAAAATCTTTACAATTCAAAATATCTATTTATTGATGTAACTCATGATTCTTTGTTTTTCCTTCTTTTTACTAAGAATGAATACAAAAAATATATCACCTAAAAATAATGATGTATAGCTAAAGACAATTTGGGTTGGCATGAAGTCTTATAGCTTAGACAAGTTCTTTGAAATAGGTTGACACAGTTGTGCTATATCTATAGTTATTAGAAAATGGCAACAATAAATAAAGACAACTCCATAAAATATCTTTTTACTTCAAATGTTGTGCATCTTAACTAGATTCAAAGTATCTGTATTCCTTATTTAATTCAAATATATTAGAATGAAAGATAGTTACCTCTTTGTTATTGGCTTCTATCAGCTGATCCAATGTATGACATGCAATGAATCTGATCTTGAAGGAGCTACCATGATTCTTGGAACTAGTTGAAGTATTCTCATAGAGCTAGCATTGGACTGTCTTGTTCAAAACAAATTCACTTAATTTATGTCAAAAAGAATATATATAGTTGAAAATGCATTGTTTAAATTTGAGAACAAAGCATTATATTATGCTTTTTCAATTAAACATAGTTATGATACTTAATGATGAAAGATATGCTAGATATTTTACTCATTGTGCCTTACACAAATCATTCCTCTATTTGCTACACTATTAATGCCCAGTCTTGATCCAAGTGAAATGGCCCACAAAATTTGTAAAAGCTAGCCAATCAGCCTCAAACAAATTCTATTATTCTGTCCATGCCATTAAAAAAATTGATGTTTTTCTTTATCAACTAATTTATGAAATCTGATTGGCGATGACATTCAAAAATAATGTAAATTTATTTATTCAGTACTGATGCATGTATTTTATTTTATTTTTTTAATTTTCTATGTAGTTTAACGAAAATGAAGAGACACAAAATTAAAGTTTTTCAATGTCTTACCTTTGGAACTAAAGCCAGGATTGTGCATCTAGTAATGCAATTTATAGTGAAGTCTACTTACACAATAAAAATAACCATATCAACGCTTGAGAAATCCATATGCAAACATGAAACATTATGACATTCTCAGTAAAGATTGAGAACATAAGATTTTCAATTTGTTTTGACAATCACGTGGCATCCAAGTTCATATTACAAAAGACTAAGTGGAAGTATTTTTGGTGGCATTCTAATAATTTGTGTATGCAAAATCATTTCATGTTATCATCTCTATCAAAGCTTTCATGCTGAAACATGGTTTGTATTCTTTGATGGTCATCTCATCATCTATAATCTTAGACATATGTGAATTTTTGTTTCACAAGTCAAGGCCAAGAGTTATTCGAAGTATAGTTTCAAATTCATGACATATATAACATTGATTAATGTTGTAATAATGATATGGATAGTTGTCTAAGGAAGAACAATATATTACTTGATGCATTTGTCAAGTATGCTTCCCTCTAGTTCTTTTGTTGTTTGCTAGTTATCAAATTTTAAGTAATGTATTTGGTGCTTATTCATCAAACAATAGTAAGTGTTTAACTACAATGGAGATACAAACAAAGAGCCAATCTTGTTTATGTAAGTTGTGCAATAAAAAAAGAGGGGTCGACTATGGGCAAATGCAATTATAGAAGACTGAAGAATTTAAAATAAAAATATCTAATGTATTTGATTATACATTGATAAAGACATTTCAAAACTAAACATACAAATATTTACAAATAATAGTTTCTATATTATATGGTGAGGATTTAAAATCATGGATCTAGAAGTTGAATGACTACATCACTCCAGATCATCTACCCTGCCACCACTATTACTATGGCATCGAAGCTGAGGTCAGGTATGAGGCAATACCCTACCATTTTTCATATGTGTTTTCATCTTCAACCAGTTTGGAGTAAAAATTGAATCTAACAAAGCAAAAAACTAGACTTGTACAAGGAAAAATTTGAGCAAGGATTGAAATATTTGGATAATCAAAGGTGTGATGAAATCATTGACCAAAGAAAAGGGTCAGTATTTGAGCAAGAAACATCAGTTGGCTGAAAAGATGAAGAAAACTAAGGAGATTCTAGTTTGTTACAATCACAAGTCTAAGCACCTGACTGAACTGCATACCCAACGTGACAAACTAAAAAATTGAGTTGGAATGTGTTCTTGGAGACAAAATCCAATTAACATAGGACAAAGACAAAATAGAAAATGAACTAAAAAATGTGTAGGAGAAAATGAAGCAATTGAATGAACTTCAGCTGTACTTAGATAAGGCAAAAAAATGAATTGAAATGTGTCAAAAACATAGTCTCCAAGAAGATAATGACTATGAGTAAAATGTATTGCTTTATTTTCATGAAACCATTGAGCCAATTTGAATTTCAGGTGCACAATATGGGGTATACCACATCCTCATTTAAGTAAATTCATTTATGTTTCAAAATGTGTTCAAAATAACAATTTAACTATTGAAACTACGGCTACTTGGCATGTGGGTGTTTTTTTGTCACAACATCTATAACAAAATAGATTACACAAAATAGTTTTGATCATTCATCCAAAGTAAGACGTTGCCATTTTTGGAATATGAAATCAATTTGAGTAGTATGCATTGATTAAGTTTCTAATCTTATTATTTTGAAAATGTCAACACTATCTATTATGAAAAAAAATGACAACTTTAGAATACATACAAAACCACTAGATGCAACATATAGTTGAGTGTGATGATGCGATTCAAAAAGTAGATTATTGTTGTTAGTAAGTTGTAAAGCAGGTTAATAACATAAATTTTACATTCTAAACTAGATTTTTCATAGCATTTTTTTTTGTCTTTATGTTCTATTATATTTTCTAGAGGAGGAGGTATCATTCTAGTCAATATGTTATTAGACAAATCAAGATATTTAATATTGCTAAGCTTCCCAAAAGTTTAAGGAATATGACCACTAAGAGTGTTGTCTGAGAGATCCTTGTAAAATGACTCTCTAAAAACATCCACTGTCAGTACCAGTGCATCATATACAACTGCTTGTTTACATATATTTTAATTATGGTAGATCATGTATTTGGTATAGTTAATAGATGCTCTATGTGCTTAAATTAAAATGGAAGAGATTGAATAGCTTAGAAAAAACACGTCAAAAGTTTTTGAGTACTTAAGTTTTACCATAAATAAATTATACATATGCATGTGAATAGAATAGTTGGTAAAACTCTCAATCAGTTCACACTATTGAACCCTAATCAAATTCATACAAAGGCTTATATTTCAAACCCAAAATCCAAAATCAACTAAGCTCATAGTGAAAAACCTTATCTCTAAACTCTCGACATAGGATATTCAATGTATGAAATCCAATGAAATCTTGATGTCCTAATCTATTGAATTTTTTCTATTCATTGTTGTCTTGATAATCATAGCAAAGCATAACAAGCTTCTACAGGTATCTAGATATTTATAATGTGTTGTTCTTTAATAGATAGATGCAAAGCCTTAAATTGTAAATCTTGAGGTGAAAATCAAGTAAACACATCTTTAAAACAATGATCTAATCTAGTATAAGAGGACAACAACAAGATTTTGGAATAGACAATACCAAAATTAAATATGGAGATAAGATACTGAAATTAATATTCAATATGGATTGCATGATGTTGACCCCACACTAAACAGACAAAATGCAAATCTTAAACAAATATTCTTTGGTAAATATTAAAACACATCCATAGCCTATTATTCAAAATCAAATCCTATATATAGAACAAAAGAGACTAGACAAGACTTTGATTGTCTTAATGAACAAAAATTGTACCGATACATAGTTAAAGTCATTACAAAATAAATTTATCTTTAAATTATTGCTGGGTGTGGTGGATGATTATATTTCATTAATTGGTGAGCAAGGAGATAATATAAGGCTTTAGCAAAGTGATATAACAAAAATTTTAACGGCATAGACAAAATTATATTATCTATTTGAAGCTCATTGGCTATTTTTTTCAAATTTTATCGGCCATTTTACTTGGATTGAGACTGGGCATTAATGACATGGCAAATAGAGGAGGGTTTTGTATAAGGAAGGTATGTTTTGCCATTCAATGTTGTATTTGTTTACATTTTGTTAATTATTTTGTTTAAATGTTTTGCATTGAATGCTGAATCAATACACCAAAGAAAATGGTAAGAATTTATAAAGATCTAAATGTCTATACAGACTTGATATGGTTTGGTCAATTTAATGAAGTGAATAGATTTGAAGCAAAGCCAAGAAATAGCTAAGCAAATATTTGTTTGTGACTAACTAACTAACAATTGCCATATTTTCAAAGACACAACCTTTAGCAACTTGTTTACAACTATGGATCTAAAGCAAACATAGTGAAAAGTCTACAATAATGCTTGTCTTTGTCTTTTATACAAAGAATCTATACATCCATATGCAATTATGTTTTACATATTCCAAGTAAGTTAAAAAAGTGATGAAGCTAGGTATAGTACCTATGAAGGGAAAAAAATACATGGTTATAGATGGATACAAATAACATGTGTTCTGCCATTGGCATTGCAACTATTCTTGAGAAAGAATCAATAATTTATGACAGTGTGCAATGACATTTTCAACTTTCAAGAAAATCAAATGTTTTATATTTTGCTTAAATGAAAATGTGTATATCATCAATATTTAATATTGGTCCATAAATATGAGTAAGGGATTTGAATAGAAACATAGAGAACACAATGAAGCAAAGATAAATACTTATTAAACAAGGAGAAACTGAAATTTAGTAGAACAGGGTCCACTGCTATTACCAAATATGAAATGTTTTTGTTCTAAATATAAATAACCAATTACACAAGCATGCACAATATAAAAAAAAGCTTTTCAAAAATTACAAACATGTTTTTATTGCAATTTTTGTTTTCAATTAAACTAAAATAAAGCAGTACAAACATCAAACCATTTTAGTTTAAAACACAAACAACTATAATAAATCACATATGATGATGATTGTGAGTAGATTCAATATGGAATCTGATTGTAGTTAAAGATCCATGATTATGAATCCTAACCAAAGAAGTAAGGCTACCAAGTTCTAAATCCTAGTATGTTTTATTGATCAAATCCATTATCGATAATTTGTAATTACATTTATCCATAATCGACCCCCTTTTTCTATTTTTTTTCTAGACTCTGAAGCAAGTCAGAGCCTACAATCTCATGAATGCGCTACCTTTGTAGGAATCAATGAAAATGTCCATGAACTTGATACTATATATTATCATTAGCATCATAATGGCCTTTTGCATCAACATTTTTGTGGTATCTTTGAGAAGCAATGTTCCTTGTTGCAAAGCCGTTTACATTAGCTTTACATAAACAGTAAAAATAAATGCTAGTATTCTATAATGTTAATAGTATTTAAAGGTAAAAAAGTGCAGGTGTATATACTGATTCTAAATAAATTTCAAAAGGAATTTTCATAATAGGTGGAAGCTATAAATATATTTTTAATAATCAAAAGAAGGTTCAAATGCTTTACAAAATTTGAACGTGAATCAATTTGAAGATAATTTACTTGGCCACCAATCTTAAAATTCCTTTATTAATCCATGGCAAGTTCAAAGTAGTAATTTAAAATAAAAATATACTAAATATGAGATAAAAACCTTGAAGATGTGAAAAATGTTTGCAATGCAATTCCTAGAAGATAAATGCTACACCAACGAGACTAAATCTGTATAGATAAATGAAAATAAGCCATAGGATTAATAAATGACTAAAATATTTTCTAGGATAGATTCATTGAACTTACTACACAAGACCTCCCTCAAGATCCTGGTGTGTAGAGGTTATAGGTGCTAAAATAATTGATGGCTTTTTATTGAAGGTCGAGATTTCTCATTTACAATGCATTAAACTATGACAAATACAAATGCTTAGCCTCATAACAATGCATCAAGATAATTGACCTATCTTGAATGTTGTTAAACATTAAAATATATAGGAAACACTCTCGTACCTTAATGATATTTGCAATTGATACTATTTTACTAATTGCCTTGCCTATTGGCTTTAAGACATCTTCAAATGCATTTTTTGGTCAAAGCAATTTTACTAAGTTACTTGATTTTTAATATATATGATCCACTTTATAGTGAACAAGGTTTAGAGCTAAGCAATTAATTACTTGTTCACACAATATGTCTTGATTACTATCATTATATCTATAACACTATGTACGATCATATTTTATCATAAAATGGTGCAAAATATGGGAAATAAACTAGACAGTGATTAGAATTCACATAAGATTATACAAGTAGTTTTCATACAGGACTGAGCACTATGACATTTTATAAATAAAATGAAGTAGAAATTATAAACTAAATAATATAATTACCAGAAATGACAAATTTAAGGCATTATAATACACACACACACACACACACACACACACACACACACATATATATGTATATATATATCTATATATATATATATATATATATATATATATATATATGTATATATATATATGTATATATGTATATATGTATATATATGTATGTATATATATATATATACATATATATATATACATATATGTATATATATATATATATATATATATATATATATATATATATACATATATATATATACATATATATACATATATATATATATATATACATATATACATATATATGTATATATATCTATATATATATATATACATATATATATACATATGTATGTATGTATATATATATACATACATACATACATACATACATACATACATACATACATACATACATACATACATACATACATACATACATATATATATATATATATATATATATATATATATATATATATATATCTATATATATATATATATATATATATATATATATATATATATATATATATGATTAGAAGTATAGTCTTTAAATTAGATAATTTTTGAACTATGAAAAGTAGAGATTTAAAATCTACTAGATAACTTTCATTATATTAGTTTTTTGAACTAGGAACTTCATTGATTTTGGTGTATGTCTTAGTATCTAAATCAATATGGTATTTATAGTGACTTAGAAGGCATTATGCCATTGCTCAAGTAATTGTGCAATGTAAAGCATAGCTTAATGATGTTATCCCTGGTCTAGATTAATATGATAATGCATAATTTTGAATTGTAACAATAATTCAATCTTAAGCATCATTTTTCCATACTTTAACATCAGAAACCAATACGAGCAAAAGAATCAATTATTATTTCAATGAAACGTAGACATTTTTCAATAGAACATATGTAAGATCTTAAAATATGTTCATAAATAAATTTAAGCTAGGAATTGTAACGATAACACAACATATATAAAGATATCAATAGCATATATCAGGAAAGCATCATGCAAGATATCAATATCCTTTCTATTAGTTATCATAAATATCATGCATCTTGTGCATATGAAATTATAGTGATAAAAGTAAAGAATAAAAAAAAAATTGATTTGTTAATCCAAATATGGACTAAGTTTGTAGCAATACTATGCGTAACATCAACAGTCAAAGTATCTAGGACAATTATAAATATTGTCTAAAAATTGTTATGTTGTCTTTAAAGGAGGTTCTTTTCCTTGGTTTGTAATTTGTGCATATGTAATGATAGTGATAGAAGAAAAAAAAAGTTTCGATTTGTAAATCCAAATATGGAATGGGTTTATAGTAGAATTATGCATAACATGAATAGTCAAAGTATCTATAATAAGTATTAGCATTGTCTAAAAGATGTCACACCATGTCTTTAAAGTAGGTTCTTTTCCTAAAACCAAGAAATCAAGATATAAAACAAGAAACAATGGTATTAGCAAATTGTAAAAAAATATTTTGAATGATGAATACATAATTGTAAGACAACATTGTAACAAGCTTACCAAGTTAAAAGTTGGTTTTATTTACATTTAATATCAGTAGTAATACCATCCATTGCAATTGTAACTGTGTTGTAAAGCTGAAATCTATGTAGCAAGAAAATAATTGCCGAGATGTCTTGTTTACATTGGTCGAAGGATATTGGAATTAGTTTTGGCAGCGAAGGTTTCTTCAAAATGCATTTTATTTTTCCTTTTTTTTTGAGAAATTGCAAATCAATGTATGAATAAATAAATGTCCTGAATTCAATGGACATCTTGGACAATGCAAATAGTCATCTTGCTCAAGATCCTTTCCTAGAATTGCATGGTGGCAAGACTTGTATATTGGTTAAAATGGAGTTAAATAATTGTATTTTGATTTTAAAATTCCTATTACATGTATATGTTTGAGGTAGTGTGTTTTTTTAAAAAGTAATTTAAAATTTCTTTCAAAGTTAATGGAAAAAAAAGAACAAAGAAAAATTTGCCTTAATGTTTGCGCCAATGATTGTTTACATATATTTATTTGTGGCTTCATCAGCTAATGGTTCAATGAAATATGTAGAATTTTTATGGAGTATATAGGAACCTTTTGGGCCTTTTTGTATCATGTTTTTGAAAATGTGAATTTAATGTTTTTTTGAAATCAACTGGTCTTGAATTGTATGACAAAATTGTTGGTACCATTCACTAAGTTGAATATAAAAAAAAATAGTTTGTAGATAATTTGACAAGAAAAATAATAATAATATAAGAAAAAGATTGTAAAAAGAAAAAAAGTCATAATAAAGACTCATTACTGCATAGTTGTATCATGTTTCACCATCCTTGACATGTAAGTTAAACTGAGTATCTGTTTAATAACAACTTGTCACTAAGGCTTTGAATGAGCCAACTAAAAATGAATCATTTAAATATATTATATTAACAATTACATAATCTGGAATAAGTTTACGCTTCTTTCACACCATAGGTATGTTCTGTATGTTTGATTTTGCAGTCAATACTATGAAAAATGTAGCATCCCCTCTTTCATATTTTATATTTTTCTTGATCAATAAGAGACCCAGATAATTTTACCTAAATATATATATGTTTCAATTTTTTGAATTAATTTATTACTAATGTTCATTTTTATTGTCATCTACCCATGAACATTGACCAAGTCAATATGTAATATCTCCACATTAACTAGAGAACTAGGATTTGTAACATGGGTACGTCCATAAATTGTTAAAATATCTCCCACAAATGTAGAAGTGCTTTTCCCAACACAAATATCCATGATTGTGCATGGAGTTGATTTTGTGTGTATGCTAGATAAGGAAAAAGAATTGTTTTTCCTTTTTAAATAGAATAATGATAAAATCAAAATAGAAAAAGATGACATTTTTTTGTATAGAAAAACATGCATTTTAAAGCCAATAAAGATAAACAAAAATAATAATTCATGCATTACCATTTTTGCAATTGCTTTTCAGAACAACTTATCTGATCTGTATCATATAAAATAGTTTCTTGATCTTGATCTATTTCTTGTTTGCTAGATTTTTTCTGATTCCATGTCTTGTCCTTCATTTGTTAAGATTGGATGTCAGTTATTTTCTAATTTGCACCATAGTTTTATACTTGAAAAACATGCAATGAAGAGAGAGATGCAAAGTTCAAGCATCAAACAATTTAAGTAAATGGAACAACATGTTTTCTCCTAGCTTTTATGCATATACAAATGCAATCAACATAGGATAAATTTGTGCACTAGAAAAAAGAATTTGAACAAAGAAAAAAAATATTGCATGCATTCATTGGATTATTTTAAATCCTAATGACTAAGTATTATTATCTATGATGACACATACCACATTGTGATCAGTCCAATATGTTTTTATTGTTATAATCTGGTTTTTTTGTCTTGTACTCTTTTTCCAAACATGATCTATGATTTTATCCATTTATTGCTTATGTATATGTGGTAGGAAATGCATATTGTAACCTAACATATGATTTTCAAGTAGTATTATTGATTTATTAGAAGTAGACATGTCAATGTTAAAGTCTCCTAGAATGTAGATTTATTTGGATGCATTTCCATTTACTAATGCCTTTTCAATAGCATTGATGATATTCAAGATGTCAACAGATGGGGATGCATAAATATTAACAACTATAAATTCATTTCCTCATACCATAATAGTTATTGTTAATGCTTCCACCCCATCTAATACATATTGCATTGGTTTTGAAATGATTACATGCTTTTGCACACATATCATAATACCATGCATATTATATACCGAGTTGTAGGTCAAAAAGTTCAAGTTAATATTGAAGCATTGGCAGTTGCAACGTATTTTTTTTGTAAACACAATATGGCACATCTCATCAAGTCATGGTCATTGATAATGTATTCTAGATGGGATTTGAGGCTATGAGTATTCAAGGAGCATATACTAACAAATGAAGGCAATACATTTGATCTAAGGCTATGTTCAAACTTCCATTTTGAATTTGATTTTTCTTAACATTTTAATATAAATTTTGTTATTAATTATAGAGTTTTTATGCTTAAGAGGACTTAGAAAATATAATGAGTCTATGGTTTTAACATGAGATAAATTTGTATATGCTAACCCATGTCTCTTGACACCAAGTGGCTTGAATGCAACACCTTCCATGGTGAGATCATGTGACCTATGTATTGTGCGTGCATAGGCTAGCTAAACTAAAAATTGGCTTCACACTATTAAATAATTTGTTGTATGTCAGCATGCAAACTGGTCTATAAATTTGAAATATAGGAGTCCAAGAGAAATCAATATGGATATTATAGAGATGAACATGTCTTGTTCTATACAAGTTTATAATGTTAATATCATTGAATTTAATCTAGATAATGTCATTGTTTTTTTCTTTGCTATATATTCTGAATATGCCATCTGAACGATTTCTAAGTCCATCTTGCATATCATAATTCCTAATAAAAATCTCAACCAACATGTTAGGGTTTAGTATAATTTTTACAGGTAAGCATACAACATTAGCATATCCATATCTTTTATTGTATGTATCATCTTCTTTGTCCATTGCATGGATAATAATTTCATTGTGCATAACAAGAGCCAACATTTTGTTATTGATGTTTTCAACATCATTCTTCAAGAAGAAAAAATATGTAAATGAAGGATCATTTGGGGCTGGTCTTAAGCATTTTTTTTATTAAGTGTTCTATATCTTGTTCTGTATGTGATCATGTTTGTATTCTATTTAGGATCGAGACAAAATTTTCATATTTTTGATGCATTGGTTGCAACAATTTATAAAAAATTACATTTTCTTGCCAAAAAGAATACATAATGAATTCACTATTGATTTTTGGATACTCAAAGATCAAACAATCATTTATAGGTTGAACTTGATAAAAGTTTCCACAAAAGATCATGTCAACATTACTCAAGAACATGGTTAGTAGTCACATTATGTCACATAGTCGTTTATCAATATGATATAACATTCTTGCCTCTACATAATGAGACAAGTAGTAGTTTGTTCCCTCAACATTATCCTTAGGTGCAATTACTATAAAAAATTTCCCTACATTTAAATCATAATAAATTTCTAAGGACATAGGAAAAAAGTAAATTATCACTAATGTTTAAGGCTACATTTAAATTATAAATAAATTTTACGTAGTTGTACAAGATCTGAGATGTATTCAAAGTCAATTGTTGATTCCATTTCATGATCCCATAATGGGTGGAATAAAACACTAGTCTCCACATGTGTTAAGAGTCTACAATACCATTCATCAACCCATTATTTTGACTCACATTAATTCCAATCAAATTACATATATTTGAACAAAATCATGCCATAGCCCTAAAATAAATAGTCTATGATCTATAATTTAAAATCTAAATTGAGTAGAAATCACTTGATCAAGGTACTGTAATTACAATATTCATACATTTCCTTATTTCCTCCATTAACTAAAATAATATTCACACATAAGAATATTTATATTATTCTTGAAAAAATGTTTCATTAAACTAAGGCACAATATTTACAACATCGATCAAATCAGAAATATACTTGTATTTTCCTAGCTCTTTTTTAAGGGGTCTTTTTACACATGCAGCTACACCATCATGTTCCCAGTTTCCATGAAAAACCTCAAATAAACTCCAAAAATGTTGAGTCCCACTCTTCTTACACATCCTAATTAACCAGTAAAACTTTTGAGAATTCTTAAAATATCCTACATAATTTTATGACCAAATGTAGTGTGTATTGAATGCGATTTATTTTGCATTCATATTTCTATTAAATATCTCAAAAAAAACTTGGAAAAACTCTAGACAATGTGATATATAATCACTCATATAAATGTGGTACTCCCTCAAAATCTTTTTATTGTCCTCTATGATATCAGGTGCTTGTGTAGATACCAAAAATCTACACATGATGGTTTTGAATGTTGCAATTCTCCTGGACCACCTTAGGACCCCCTTGGGCCCAATCTAGGCCTTTTGAATACAAACCAGGCCTAGCTCTTATTAGTTTGACCTAATTACTTAACCCATCCTTTTAACCCAACCTTGCCTTAACCCTCAATAGGACCACTGATGGTCACCTTGATTGTGGATGATTAAGGTCCACCGTCTAAACTAACTTAACTCACCCTTCACCCTAACTTATTATTATTATTTTTTTATAATTGGCTTGTCTAATTCATGTGTGAGTCAATACATGCATGAGTTATATTTAGACAACAAATTGGACCCCTTGTTAACATCTTGTTGTACCTCTCCTTCCTTGCCTATAAGAAGAGAGGAGCAAGAAGTGAAATCCATCCAAAATGATCAAGAACTTTTTGCATCCAAAGTTTCTCTTGAAATCATTTTTCTAGCACTCTATCCATCACATCAGAGAGCTAACTTATCGCTACCCCTTGGTCAATAACCAAGTACCGTTACTCTACTAGAATCATGCTAGACTTTATCAACGAGCTAACCACCTTAGCCATTCATCTGACTAACCTATGGCAAGCTAAGTATTTGTTTCCAGTTGATCAATTACTTGTTTTTCATTTCAAAATAAACCCAACATAAACCAATCTCTCATAATTTCCTTTTGTGATCCTATCAATCTAACTTTTTATCACCCAGACCCAACACACAGTAACCACTAACAGTCATCCTGATCATCGATGATCACTATGGTAAAAAATAATAACAAGCTATTTTCACCTACCTACGATCAACCAAATCCAACTTTATTTTTATCTTCTTGTTCATAGACCCTTAATATATTTTTTGAAGCACACCTAACTTATTTAGCATTAGTATTGACCCACTTATTGCTATATTAGTCATTTTACTCTATTTTATTTATCAATCATTTCTTGTATTCAATTTTAGTACCTTTAAATTATTAATTCAAGTAATTTATGTTTTGATTTATGAACTTAATTATTTAAGAAGTGTGGATTGATATCCTCCAAGGAAGCTCGTGCTTCTTGGATCTAGCTTGCTAGGCAATCCACCCAACTATCTATCTAATCAACCATTTACATTAGTGTTATCTTATTTTTAAGTTATCCTCACAATCCAAAAAGGAGCTCTTCACAATCATTTAATTCAATGCATGCACAACCAAACAAGCTATTCAACCATACCCTATCTAGTTTCTTCTTTTTCCTTTCTCAAAATATAAGCTAAAATTACTCTGAAACATTCTACACACTTGGTGGGACCTTGATTCTCTACTTGGGTTTCTTTTATTTGCATCTATATGCTATTCTCTCTATTCTATGCTCATAAATGAAATTAAGATTTCTTTTGGGTTTAAAATTAACTGCATACATTGGTTGCTCGTTAGTTTATCTCACTTAGTTAAATTAAAGAAAAGTAATTCGATCATAGCATCACTTATGTCATACACAAACCAAACCATTTACATCAATCAATCATCAAACAATGTGAGATAAAGTTTGACTAATATTTCATCACCTAGAGGTCACCTTACCCTTTCCCGATGATCCTACTTGAAGGTCAATACCAAGGGGAAAACCAACTCAGCTCTTTAGTTGAGTGTAAACTCTAGAAATCAGTATATATTAGATAAGCACTTGATACCCTTATTGTTGTGGTATGTGAAGTGAGGGGGTAGGCCCCAATACCAAGCCACATATTGATTTTCAATACAGATCCTTTTTGAGTGCCTAAACACAACTTGAAACCATCTATAGATTTATTTTCTAGTACCTGTTCTAGTAGCCTAAGTGGAGTCACACAATTTATTGAAAGATTAAGGCATAAGCCAAAAAAGAGACTAAAAGGAACTTTAGGACTTAATGTACTTTCTAGTGTGTGATTGTTTTCCTTGCTCATTTCTTGTCTTCTCTCTATTTGAGTGGTGAGATTGTTTATGTATTCTCTCTCCCTTATCTTGTATGATTTTAACTCGCCAATAATGAAGGAATATAGTAGAATAGAACCCATCACCAAACTACTCAACCTCTTCTACCTCCTCATCCATGGAGTACATTTATGATCTAGAAGACTCTCCTCATCCTTTAAGAAGTCCTTATTTTCCTAAGGTAGTTCCCCAAGGAGACACAAACTTTTCCACCTTCTTAGATAACAATATTGTGGCCCTTCAACATTATCTTCACACCATACCTCACCATACCCATTCTTTGGTTCCACATGTGGACCCACCTTATGGCATAGCTTCCCACCTTATGGGAAACACTAATATTACCACAATTACCACCCAAAAATTAACTACCCAAGCTTCTTCATTTACCAATAATCCATTTGATACTACTATGTAAAATCAACTTGCAAACACCCTTATACCTTCCACCCCCACTAATAACTCTTCCACCTTGGGAACTACCCAACCACTATCCACCTATAATCCCTTCACTATGGGAGTACCTACCATTGGCATTGCCAACCTTCCTTTAGATACCCCCAATTTGCTAACCACTACCCCACTTCAAAATCTTGTGGTGTCTATACCCTCTACCTCAACACCAATTAGTACAAGGGTCACTACCCTTTCTTTTATTACCAACCCAACTATAGCTCTTACCCAACCCAAATTAACCTCTCAATAGGTGCCCATTACACAAAATTTGGGTTACATCCCTAACCCACAAGGGCATGTACCTCTACCTATTACCCAACCACCCACATCCACCTACCCTTACATAGCTCCCACCCAACCACCTACATCCACATACCAATATATGGCAACCTCTCATCCTCCTTCCAATTATCAATATGTCACCCAACCATAAAAACAATATACACATTATAACCTATAAAATGCCCAAACCCAAACAAATCTAATGAAATGCTAATGGATAAAATGACCATTCTCAAGTCATCTATTTTTGGGGCTTACAACATTCTACAATATGACCAGATCTGTAACAAACCCATCCACCCATCTATCCCTATCATACCATATCCTCTGCAGTAGGAGCTTCCTAAGTTTTCAAAATTTCAAAGCAAGGAGAACCCCCAAAAACACCTTAGAGCATTTAATCACTCATGTTATTTTATTTCCTATGATGATGCTCTCCTTTTCCACACTTTTCCCATGTCCCTGTCTGGTCCAAAATTAGACTAGTATAGTGCCTTAACCAAATATTCCCTCTTCTCTTTCACCTAGTTAGCTCAAATTTTCTTGGATAACTTTTCCATAAACATCTTTAAGAAAATTTCCATCACTAACCTTTACTCTATCTTACAATTTGACGATGAATCTATTACTGATTTTGTATCCCATTGGAGAAGCTTAATCAATCAACTTTCCTTTTCCTTACCCCAACTTGAACTGATAGAAATTTTTTCTTGGGCATGTGACAAGCACATATTTTATACATTGCATGTTTAGAGATTCTAAACCTTTGATGAAGCTTTTACTATGGCACGTAAACTATAAAATAGATCCATTAATGAAGGAAAGTTAAAAGTTGAAAAATAAAAACTCTACCTACAAAACCAATGAGACCCCTTCCTCTAAACCAAACAATCAAACCAAAACCAATGCCAAGAACAAGGGAATTGTTAATGTGGTTGTCCTTAAAATTGCTCCTCCACCATCTTTAAAGCAATCAAATTCCTCTAACTCCTCAAATTAAAACATGAGAAACCAAAACTGAAATAATCATAAGTAATTTAATCTGTTTGGGGAGTCTTATGCTTTAGTCTTGGAGAAGTTATTGAAGGCCAATATTATAAAACTTCCTCCCATCAAACCCCCTCAATAATATAATTATTTTCATCCTACACCTATATTTTATAATGAAAATGACCTATGTTCTTTCCATCGAGTAGTGGGGCATGATGTTAGTAGGTGTAATACCTTCAAAAACATTATCCAAATCCTCATTGACAAGAGAGAGCTTATGTTAGATAACCCCAACACACCTCTAAACTATGCCCTTGACATTTTCAGACAACCTTTTCCCAATCATTCACCTACAAAAAATGAGAGAAATATAATTGAGTCTTCTAATGATGCCCATACCATCAACATGGTTCTTCATATGCTCATTATTAAAGAACCTACCACCCAATCTAACTATTCTTCACCCCCTCCACTTATTGAGGTAGTGGAGTTACTTTCTCTTCCTTTGGAGACCCAAACTAAGGAATTAACATCTTCCCCTCCT
Source organism: Torreya grandis (assembly GCA_037957365.1). Taxonomy (NCBI): domain Eukaryota; kingdom Viridiplantae; phylum Streptophyta; class Pinopsida; order Cupressales; family Taxaceae; genus Torreya; species Torreya grandis. The sequence continues at coordinate 1,333,270 of JARHVA010003790.1, forward strand.
CCACTTATTGAGGTAGTGGAGTCACCAACCCCTCCTTCAACTAAAATACTAGAGCAAACAACCATCACTGCGTCACCTTCTCCCTTAACTATCAAATAATTCACCCCTCTTTTGGAGATCATTCCCAAAGAAGGAGTCACCATGTCTATACCTCCCATAGAGGAACCACCTATCCTAACCTTACATCCTTTGATTGAGGATAAGGTTGAGGCTATCATCCTCCTTTCTCAACTTATGGGTTTATATTTCAAACCACTACCCAGGGAACAAGACCAATCTATAAATCACTCTCTAGACTAGTTCAGAGATTGGAATTTATCTGTAAACCTAAATTAGATTGGGATACCTTTTAGTAGAAATTAGGGCTCCATTCCATCACCAAATAAGAACCTCCAACCCCATATTTGATTAACCAACCCATCACTTCCAATATCTAACCCATTACCATACCAACCCAGCCAATCAAAACCTCTACCAACCCAACCACCCCTCAACTATCCAAAACAACCAAACCCCAAATGACCAAATCCCCTTCTGTCACATCAACAAAACCAACCAAAAACCTTGGCATTTTCCCTACATAGAGCTTTAATCACCCATCCTTAAATTTGGATCTCACCTCACCAAACCCATTAACCAAACACCAAACCAAATCAACCAAGGAGGTAAAGCCAACAAGAGGTGAGAAGGCTAGAGTTTTGCCTCCCTTAACCCTACCCTCCATTTTGTGGCCTCATCCCTCTACTTTGATTGGGGATCCAACTATCTCAACTAAAACCCAACCACCACTTTTGGTTACACCTTCACAATTTCTTTCTGACACACCCATATTCACTAAGCCATTAATGACCAAGCTAGCTACCCTAGAATATTCCACCTCCAAACTATCAACCTCCTTAACTCAATTGAAATCATTAACTAAGCACACCACCTTACCCAAGACCTCTACCACCAAACCTCCTTCAAAATAGACTTCCATCTCAACCATCAAGGCCAAAACCTCTAGACCTTTGCCACCTTTATCTGAGTCTTACTCAACTATTTTCTAAAATTTATTGCAAGATTCTTGCTTGAACTTACCTCTTATTATGCCATTTGACCTTCTTGGCAAAAAACCTATTGGGTATAATGACCTCTAAATGTGATCCTATCATAGGACATCTAGATATGACATAGAGAACTGTAAAGCTCTCCAAACCATAATCCATCAACTCTATGATGAGGATGATCTATTATCAGATGAACCTCCTAGGAGCTTATGACCAAACCAACCAACAACAACCAAAACCCAATGCCTACATACTCCCCCACTCTCACCTCAAAGTGAGGGAGAGCCTAACCAATCTCCTACCCCAACTCCTCTCTCTATCCATACTATCCACATGGTCATGAGATCACAATAGATGGATAAAGGGAAGGATAAAGTGTCCATCCCATAGACACATCCATATTTCACCTCCTAACCAATTCAAATTCAAGCACTTACACCTTCAGCTAAACCCAAGGCATCTATCTTAGTACCTTTCAATCCAACCCCTCTAAATTAATCAAGAGAGTGGTGCTCAAACAAATTCACCAAACCCCAACAAAGATGAGCCTATATGAATTGATTTATACCTCACCTAATCATTGCTAAGCAATGATAGAGGAATTGTAATCAATAAAGGTCCATCCTAAAGACCCTCAACATTGATGGAATTTGTTAGTGCTCTCTAAATTTCCAACCTTGCCACCTTCAAGGATTTGTAAATACCTTCTATCCACCCTGATGACCTAGACCCCTCTCTTTTCATCACTACCTACATCAACCAAACCCACATTAAATGAGTTATGATTGATGGGTAAGCCAATATTAATATCATCTCCTCTCATGCCTATAAACAACTCAAACTACTAAACAATGTCATGTCTGAAACCTTAGCTGCCCTTCAATCCTTAAATGACACCATGGCCACTACATTGGGAATTATTGTCCTACATATCTATTTAGGACCTCACATGATCCTAGAGCTATTATATGTAGTAGAAGGTGAATTCTAGTATAATGTTTTGTTGGGATGACCTTGGATTCACTCTATGGGTTGTGTACCCTCCACCCTCCATCATTACATCAAATTTGAGCATAAAAGTCAAGTTATCACCATCCAAGCTGAACCAAGTCCCTTTTCATCATGAAACATCACTTATTGACCCAATTATGTCCTCCTACCTCCATATAACACACCCTCATTAGCCAAAAACAAACACTCAACCACAACAAATGAATTTATACATTCTTCTACTAGTGAGGCAAATACTAGCTCATCAATCCCTTTAGATCAAATCCCCACCACTTAAAATCAACATTCTAACATATCTCACTTGGGGAATATCACCTCTTGACCCTTGATGCCTTCCCTACTCCCCATGAGTATAGATAACTTGACCACCATCATAGTTATGACCCTAATATTAGAACTATTATCCCTTTCAGACCTTCAAGTTGTCAAACCCATTTCATCTATGAGGGACTTGACAAACCACTTGACACTTCTACCACCTCCTTTTTTCCTCACCCATTCACCTCTAGCTTCTTCTATTTGGATAACATAAAATTTTCCAAGACATACCTCTATAAGTGTGCTTAGAAAGGATTTGGTTTGAGATGATATGAACATAACCCACATGAGTTGATTTCAATTAAAACTAGAAAACCTTATGATAAACATGGCCTCAGCTTCATTCCACCCACAAAGAAAACCAACCCACCTACCATCACCAACATTAAGGAAGACACCTCTTCTTCACCAACCTATTCTCTACCTGAGTATGAGGATGATGACATCATCCCACCCAATTTTTTCATCAACATGATCAACCTAAAACCCTTAACCTATCAAAAGGATGGGATGACCATAACCATCCCTATGACCTATTCTTAGATGATAGGAGATGACTCTCCTACCATTAATACCATTCAGTGTCAGGATGATGATTTTATTCTCACCTATCTTAGTGCACCTGATTCTTTCATCCATAAATCTCTACCTCCTGAGACTTCAACCATGTTGAATGAATCCACCATGGATATCAACTTGGTTACCCTAGATGATCTATGCATTATCCAAATTGGCCAATCGCTAAATTCTAAAGAGCTTCAAGACTTCCCCTCTTTCCTTCAGGACTGCAATATATCATTCACTTGGTCTTATAGTGACATGCCTGGCATCGACCCTTCCATCATTTCCCACAACATAGTTACCAACCATGATGCCAGTCTTGTCAAGTAGAAACTTTGATGAATGTACCCTCACATGAACCTTCTCATTAAAGAAGAGCTTCAATGTATCCTATCAATCAATTTTATTTAAGACATTGATTACCCCTAATGGGTCTATAATGTCATACCTATCACCAAATCCATAGGGGATTACACATCTATGTGGACTTTTATGACCTCAACTTTGCTTGCCTAAAATATGACTTTCCTCTACCAAACATCAACCAACTAGTTGATCTTACAGCTGGCCACAAGATGTTATCTCTCATGGATGGATTCTCATGATACAATCAGATCTTAATTGGCCCCAAAGATTAGCACAAAACTACCTTTATCACCTTATGGGGAACTTTATGCTAAGGGTCATGCTTCTAGACTAAAGAATGCTGGTGAAACCTACCAATGTACCATGACTTACATCTTCCATGACCTTATCCATAAAATCATTGAGGACTATGTGGATGACCTTATTGGGAAATCTAAATATCATAAGAATCATTTAGCCATTCTCAATATCATCTTTGAGCACCTCATCCATTACCATGTCTGCCTTAACCCCAAGAAGTGATTTTTTGGGGTCTTATGAAGAAAGATCCTTGGCTTTATCATTTCCCTTCAAGGAATTAAAGTCGGTCCTACCAAGATCAAAACAATCATTAAAAAGCTTCTTCCAATCAACCTCAAGTAGCTCCATAGTTTGTAGGGGAAGATCCAATCCATCCATCGCTTTATCTCCCAGCTCTTGGACTAATGTCAACCCTTCCATCACCTTCTAAATAAGGATGTATCTTTTAAGTGGAGTGATGACTATCAAAAGGCCTTTGATTCACTAAAAATTTACCTTTTATCTCCACCTATCCTCACCCCTCCCTAGGATGATCAATCTTTCTACCTTTATATCTCTACCACTGACCACTCCCTAGGGCAATGCTTGCTCATAGAGATGGACAACATAGAGAGAAAGCCATCTACTACATCAGTTGTATGCTTGTAGAATACGAGACTTGATATACCCATACCAAGAAACTTTACTTAGATTTGGTCTTTGTGGCCACTAAACTTCACCATTACCTTCTTAACCATAAAACATATGTCATAACCAATACCAACCCACTCTAGTACATACACTCTAAGACATATCAAAACCAATGTATGGCTAAGTGGCTTATGATTAGCTAAGTTTAACTTTGAGTTTATTTAGTAGAATTTAATTAAATGGTAATTCATTTCCAACCAATTAGCTGAAATAACATTAGTAGATAACCAACCTCCTCCTCTTGAGTTTCTTGATGAGTCCATCATGACCCTCTCTCAGGTAGACTTCACCTATCAAGTGACCATGTTATTTAACAGATCAAAGTGTCAATGTGGTGGGAGAGCCAGTATAATCCTTATCCCTCTTCATGGAGATCCCTTCCATTTATCCTTCAGTCTTGATTTTGAATGTACCAATAATATGGCTGAGTATGAAGCCCTAGTAATAGGCCTTCAAACTATACTAGCCTTAGAAGTCAAAATGATCAACATGTTTGGTGACTCCCAAATTGTGGTCAATCAAATCAATGGATCTTACCAATTGAATAATGATGTTTTACAGTAGTACAAGTAGTTAGTTGATGAAGTCTTAACATCATTTTAATATTACCGTATCTAAGCTACCCTATGATCTATGAACAAGTTCATCGATACCATGGATTCCCTCACCTCTCAGATCCCATATGCACCCTCTGACTCTAAGATATTTTTTGCTATTCAAATAATTACTCAGCCTTCCTATGTCAACCCAAATTATTCCACCATCTTTAATGTGGGAGAGACACAACCTGACCTATGGTATCAGCAAACCTTTAAATATCTCAACTTGGCCATCGTTCCTTCTAGTTTTTCTAGGAATGCTTAAAGAGCATTTATTTAGAGTACCTCATGTTATACCATTATGGGGGGGAATTATTTATAAACATAGATTCAATGGTCTCCTCTTTTAATTCCTATGCAACCATGAATCCTCTCATGCTATCAAGGAAATGCATGATGGGATCTGTGGGGGATACTTTAGTGGCCTCATTGTAGCTAAATGCATTCTTCACCTTGGCTACTACTAGCCTACCCTCAATCAAAAATATTGTGATTATGTGAATTTTTTTTAAATGTCAACAACACACCAATTTACATCATGTACCTAGCCATAGTCTTCATGTATCCACTAATTTTTGGCCCTTCTCACAATGGGGTCTAGACCTTATTAGTGAAATCAACCCCCATTCTTCTTAGTGACACCATTCTATCATCATCATGATCAAGTATTTTACCAAATGGGTAGAGGCTATTCCTCTAGTCTCAACCAAATTGGAAAAGATTATCGGCTTTATCAACCATCACATCATCTATCACTTTGATATTCCTCACAAAATTATCTCTGATAATGGTAAATATTTAAAAAACAAGTACAGGGTCTTTGTGATGCATTCACGATTAAGTTAAGTTTTTCCTCACCCTATCACCCTTAATAAAATGGATAGGCATAGGCCTATAATGAAATATTAACAACATGCTCACTAAAATGGTCAATGCATCTAGTCAGGATTGGCACTTACACATCCCTTTCGCCCTATGGGCATATTGTACAAGCATTTGAACCCATATAGGTCCTACAACTTTCTCTCTCATTTTTGGAGTGGAGGCTGTCTTACCTCTCAAAATGCAAATCCCATTTCTTTTCATATCCATGCAATATCTCATTTGTGAAGATAATTATCATCAGCACCATTTATCCCAGCTTGAGCTACTTGATGGACATCATTTATCTGCCCTCACCCATCTTCATGTCTATCAAGAGTGCATCAAACATGCCTATAAAAAACACCCTAAAATGCAAGATTTCAACACCAGAGACCTCATCCTAAAGGAAATCCAACATGTCAACACTATGGAGAAAAATAAGTGTGGCAAATTTGCTTTCAATTGGCTTGGACCTTACATCATAACACACAAGTATGGATCAAGAGCTTATCGGTTATCTTCTTTCAAAGGAAACCTAAAACCTGAGCCCCTAAATGCTTTGCATCTACATCCTTTGTTTTATTAAATAGGATCAAACTCACCTTTTGTCTAACTTAATCTCATCCTTTGCTTTCCAACCACATTCATCTTCCTACTTTAGGGATAACTAATTAAAATTGAGTCATGTGATTATCCATCATAATCATGGCCTAATCTTGAAAAATGGGTACCATGACTCTACCCATGTCATGATTTTCATGGTACTCTCCACCCATTTCATAAGATGGATTCCCATGATCGTTGTCACCTAAACCTCTTTTCACCTACATCACCTGCTTGTGCTTTTAGTTTTGCTTCCACAACATACAACATTTAAGCCTATATAAACAGGTCTATGTCAAGCACAAAATAAAATGTCAAAAGCATAATCATAACCACATAAAATCATGGGTCATTCCTAAACATTTACAAAATTCTCCCTCAAAAGACAGTTGCATAAACATACCACAATTGCTCACATATAAGGTAGACTACTCCCTTGAAAGATAACTATCACAAAGCCTTCAACATAACAAACAAACTTAGACCACTCCCTTGAAGGATGGTTGAGTAAAGAATTTGTCAAAATCATATCAATTTATTGAAAGCTTCTTGCATCGATCAACTTCCCATAAATAGAAACAAAGAAAACAACCCATCATGAAAATCACAACAAAATCAAACTAATCTTGAAAGTCATAATCAGCTCTCAAAAGAAAAATAATTTGGAAGCCACAGTTGGTTTCACAAGTAGACTTCCCACATCAATTAGTCTACACATTTTATGACATAGACTTGTTTATCTTGGCTCTTTGGTGACCTACATAAGAGACATACTAGTTTCATTAGAAGGTTCCATTTTCATCCATCTCCTCTTTATACACTATAAATCAAGGGATCTTCAAGCTCACTTGACATTATGTGATCAAGACACCTTTTTAACCAACTAACGAATGCTAATTAGAAGCATTCAAAGGGCTTATGTTTCTTAAGCTAATCCAACTTTGAGTTTTGTTTTAGTCCTCACCAAATAAGAATCATCATGACCTCTTCTTATCCTCTCATAACTAGTTGATATATATTCACTTGGACATTTATCTCTTGATTATCTTCCTTTTCTCACATCTACAATTGCTATTCAACTTACTTTATGTATTTTACCTTAAGCCCAATGGCCATAACCATAACCATATCACATCATATCAACATATATCATTAGTAAAAATAGGCATATCCATAACCATCAACATCATATTAACATCATACCATCCATGAAAAATGAAACAATATATCATTTTCACCACATGTCTAAATCAAAATAAAGAAGCATATACTCATTAAATGTTAACATCTCATAAACATCATCATAAGCATACATATCATAAAGCATCATCACCACATGCCTAACTAGGCAAGTCTACATCAGTATCCTATAGACATAACATACACATAATCACCACATCATGAACTATACTACATATAACATCATCCATGATCAATATGAAAATCACATCATAAACATCAAAGAAAACCATGAACCATGATTAATATACAAGGAACATATCTATAAATTGGGGGTCTATCATCAATAGCATAATAATGTGTATAAATAATATACATGTGTCTATCTCTCAAAATATACATCTTATCACATTGGCTCATAGGTTGGTATAAAAATAATGTAAAACAAAATGTAATACCATAAACCATGTCATATATATGCCCCTAGGACACCACTATCTCTTGGAGGATCATTACCTCCTAGTGCCTATCCTCTTGAGGTCCTTTCCTGTCTACCCATAGAAGAAACCCACTGACCTGGTGTCACCATGCTTTCACCACCTACCAAAATAGCTTTGTACTTTCCCAATTAGGGCTCATTAGGATAATGTCTCAAGACTATAGCCTCGTAGTAGCGAAGCTCCTCCATTGTGGCTAGATATCATATCATAGTGATAGTGCCTGATGGACCTATAGGTACTATGGCTCCTCCTCCTATATGTCTCAAGGAGTCTCTCTCTTGGGTAACCAAGGATATTGAATATCTAACCTAGTCCCTCTCACCTATAAGTTTAGCCTCTAACCCTATAAAGCTACCAAATAACCTTGTAATGCTGCAACCTATGCCTATGCAATGGCTAGTGCTGCTCCTTACATCAGTATCCTATAGACATAACATACACATAATCACCACATCATGAACTATAATAAATATAACATCATCCATGATCAATATGAAAATCACATCATAAACATCAAAGAAAACCATGAACCATGATTAATATACAAGGAACATATCTATAAATTGGGGGTCTATCATCAATAGCATAATAATGTATATAAATAATATACATGTGTCTATCTCTCAAAATATACATCTTATCACATTGGCTCATAGGTTGGTATCAAAATAATGTACAACAAAATGTAATACCATAAACCATGTCATATATATGCCCCCAGAACACCACTATCTCTTGGAGGATCATTACCTCCTAGTGCCTATCCTCCTGAGGTCCTTTCCTGTCTACCCATAGAAGAAACCCACTAACCTGGTGTCACCATGCTTTCACCACCTACCAAAATAGCTTTGTACTTTCCCCATTAGGGCTCATTAGGATAATGTCTCAAGACTATAGCCTCGTAGTAGCGAAGCTCCTCCATTGTGGCTAGATATCATAGCATAGGGATAGTGCCTAATGGCCCTATAGGTACTATGGCTCCTCCTATATGTCTCAAGGAGTCTCTCTCTTGGGTAACCAAGGATATTGAATATCTAATATAGTCCCTCTCACCTGTAAGTGTAGCCTCTAACCCTATAAAGCTACCAAATAACCCTGTAATGCTGCAACCTATGCCTGTGCAATGGCTAGTGCTGCTTCTACCTATGCATCTTGGGCAACCCCTTAAACTTATACCTACTGACCTCTACCAATTGGGTCTAAATCCATACCATACCTACCACCATCATCCCCACCAAATTTTGTTGTTATGTAAAGAGCTTGGTACTATACAAGGTAACCATCTAGAAAACTGACATCATCTATCACTGATAACGTTGACAACTCGTCATGATCTAGCAAGGTTCATAGTAGATGTGGCTCAAGTAGTAGGATATCTACATCCTCTTACCTATATCTAATAAATGTGCCTAAGATACCCTATACCAAGCTAAAATATCTTTGTACCTTATCAAATGGGATGAGTTATGGCTCCCCATCCTGCCTACCAAGGATCCACCTATAACTATTCAAGGAAAAGGTGTGTCTCCTATATCCAACCCACTCTATAAAATTGACATATGGCCTCTAAGTAACATCATTGATGAATAAGGTATCCAATGCACCTCTAAACCAATCAGTATTATGCACCCCTCCTCCTCCACCTATGATAACAAAGTCAACTCTCCACATCATAAAACTAACTGAGAAATCTATCTAAGCATACCTCACCCATGGTAGCCCCATTAAAATTAGAACTCAGATGTGCTCATAGGCCCAATAATGTATAACTAACCCCACACTGATGTCATACCTCTTATGAGATATGAAGCCCCATAGCTCACTGTATATCTACATAAGTAACACATGCACCCAACCAAACATTATGTGACCTAGTAGCATATTGAACAATACCCCCAACAAAAAGTACAAGAACCTCCCATTAATCAAGTCAAGAATAATAAAACATGAGACCACCATCATCATCATGGTCATCAACTTCTTATCATCTCTCACCCTCTGATATAATTTAGTGTAGCTAAAGCCTCTAACATGCCACCTCACTCGATCATGATCATCTCCATATAGCAGATCTAAGAGTTCATCTCTCTCCTCCTACTCTATGTGATAAACTGGGTCACCTCGTATGGGTAACCAAGTGATATTATGAACATCTTTTGGTAAGATTGTCATGTCACTAGTGGGTAGTAGGAAGGTGTTCATGGTTAGATCCCATCTCTCAATGAGGGCCATGATCATCATCATATTACATGACACAAGTTGATCATGCCTCATCAGTCCAAATCCCACCTCCTCTATGTGAGCCCAGTCTGCAACAATCATACCCTAGTGGATCTTTGCAAAGATGTGTGACACCTGATCACGTATCTGAATCTAATCTCATGCCTATAAGGTTCATAAAAACACATATACTTAGTTTTTTTTACTATTGTTGTCTATAAACTATACCTCTTACAACTGCATCTTGTCTATACCAATTATCTTATTTTCATCATAAAATCTTCCTAGGCATTAACCTATATCTTTACTAAAATCAACTACCCATCAATCATTAGCATCAACAATCTAACTTACCATTAAAACCTATCAAAATCAATGAACTTAACCTTAACCTCTTCATCATTTAGTTTAACTACCAATTGTAATGATGATTATTGATGGTCAGGTTACCAATTTTGCCTACGGTCATCAACCATCGATAGTCAGGATGATCATCAATGATTACTATGCGTGACCATTGGTAGAGCATCCCAACCCTAACCCCACCCATAAACCCACTCATCATTTCTAAATTTATAAAAATTCCCACCTATCTCCTACCCCTACCTACCCAAACTAACTTACCCCTTCCAATTTGAACATTTACCTACAAATTTTATCAAAATAAACCAACCACACCCTCTACCATGTCATACCCACAATCATCCCAATAAAATAGTGATAGAACATTCAAATTTATAACCAATACACATGTTAAATCAAATCTCAACTACCAATTTGAATATAACCCCTACCTCATTCCTCAACCATCATTGAGGAAGACTTCATTGACCCACTACCTATCCACATGCCCTACGTCACCCACCCTACATCCTCATCAATCTACTCATTCAACACACCAACTTAGTAATCAGCCTCTCCCATTATGCAATGACACAATGCCAAATAATCATAAACTCTCACTATCAACATTCAAAATTAAAAAGTGAAAAAATGAAACAAGTGGATTCAATTTTGATCTCTATAATTTTTAGGGTTTGCACCCTAACCATCGATGTTTAGGGTGACCACCGATGGTTAACCCCAAGCCCCCTGACCATCAATAGTTAGGATGTTGGGACATGTTTTCCCTTACCACCCATAAGCATTTTTACCCATACTTTTCTGGCAAACCTAACCAAGTATTCCCTCATAGAGACTACCTTCTCTGACCACCTCGATAACCACCTTGTCACTTCACCATTGGTTCATTTTGGCCCATATTGGCATGGATTTTGTGATAAATTTTACCTATTCCTTTTGATTACAATGATAATAATTACCATGTTGAATTATTTTTTAACTTGTACTACCTTACACATACTAGACCCACTTGTGTCTTCTTGAGAGCACTTCTTACCTCAGATACCCATGAATTCACCTGATTCATTTATGTTTTCCTTAGGATCACATCCTACCTCAAATAGCCATGAAAACACTCACCTTGCCTAGGAAACTTGGATTTTTTAGTGTTCCCAACTACCCCACCTAAATGCAGTCACATGATCTACTTATCACTTGTCCTTCTAACACCAACCTTATTTTTTACCAACTATTATAACCTAGTCAATGCATGATCTTGACTATCGCACTTTTGTTGCACTTTATGTGCATGTTTGTGCTTCAATGCCCAACCTATCACCCACCTTCATCATCACCTCCACCACTCATCAAATCCACACCATATTCTATTTTACCTCATCAATTCTCAATTTGAGGGGGAATAGCTCTTCTTATGCTCGATGTAACTAAACCTTTGAGCAGTAGTTAATTTTTATTTTATAGCTTATTGATACAAACTACACAATAAAAAGGGGCAAAATACAGACAACAAAAATCTGCACATGATGGCTTTGAATGCCGTTAATCCCCTAGACCACCTCAGGACCCCCTTGGGCCTACCCTAGGCCTTTCAATCATAAACCAGGGCTAACTCTAATTAGTTTGACCTAATGACTTAACCCATCCTTTTAACCCAACCTTTCCTTGACCCTCAACCATGGATGGTCACCTTGACCATTGATAGTTACCCTGGCCATCGATGATTAGGGTCCACCATCTAAACTAACTTAACTCACCCTTCACCCTAATTAATTTTTTTTATAATTAGCAAGTCTAATTGATGTGCAAGACAATACATGCACAAGTTATATTTAGATAACAAGTTGGACCCCTTGTTAACATCTTATTGCACCTTTCCTTCCTTGTTTATAAGAAGAGAGGAACAAGAGGTTAAATCCATCCAGAATGATCAAGAGCTTTTTGCATCTAGAGTTTCTCTTGCAAGAATTTTTCCAACAATCTAGTGATCCAACCATCATGTAAGAGAGCTAATTTGCCACCACCCCTCAATTGAAAACCAAGTACCGTTACTCTATCGAAATCCCACCAGACTCTATCAATGATCCAACTAACTCAACCATTTATCCAACCAACTTTTGACAGGTTAAGTATTTATTTCTAGTCTGTCAATTAATTTATTTCCATTTTACAATAAACCCAACATAAACCAATCTCTTAGAATTGCCTTTTGTGATCTCATCAATCTAACTTTTTATCACCTAGACCCAACACATAGTAATTATTGATGGTCATTTTGACCATCAATAGTTTGTTCAACCATTGACAGTCATTGTGGCAAAAAATAACAAACAATCTATTTTCACCCACCCACCTACCTCAACCAAATCTGAATTTATTTTCATCTGCCTATTCACAGACCTCCAACTTATTTTCTGAAGCACACTTGACTTATTTAGCATTAGTATTGACTCATTTATTGCTATATTAGTCATTTTAGTCTATTTTATTTATCAAGCATTTCTTTTATTCAATTTTAGTACCTTTTTATTATTGATGCAAGTATTTTATCTTTTGATTTCTAAACTTAACTGTTTAAGAATCATGGATTGATAGCCTCCAAGGAAGCTCATGCTTCTTAGATCTAGCTTGTTAGGAAATCCACCCAACCATCTATATAATCTACCATTTGCTTTAGTGATGTATTATGTTTAGGATATCTTCTCAATTCAAAGAGGAGCTCTTCATAATCATCTGATTCAATGCATGCACAACCAAATAAATTCTTCAACCATACCCTATCTAGTTTTTTCTTCTTCCTTTCTAAAATATAAGCTGGAATTACTCTAAAATAACTTGTGTGAATGTAATATGCACAAAAATTATAGCTTGATTTGAATTATAGTACTAATATTGAACCTCTTTCTATAGTTATAGTGTGAAATTTTGAGCAAAGTCCACAACTAAAATAATGGTCCCAACTAGGAAGTTGTTCTTGCAAAACTTGATTGTATTATCTAACCATTATTATTGGTATGTGTGTCTTTCATATTGTTAGATAATATTCTTCTTGAATTCAAGCATGAAATGAAATGCAGATAATTGGGTCATAAGCAACTCACATCTTGATGACTATTTTCCAAATTTTAATGCATACTTTACAGATTTATATTTCTTAAAATCAACTAGTTGTTTTCCAAATTCATCTGAAATTTATTCTTGTATATAGTGAGTCAGATGTGTCAAACCACCATAAGTGTTACATATTACATATAAAAAATTTTCAAAAAAAATTAAGACATCCCTCAGGTCTTTGAAAAAAAACACTTTAGATTAACTCTCTTGTTATTTCAGGTGGAGAATCCACAATACGTTCCTTCACAATCGTGTCACTATGTAAAGTATAGTATTTATGAAGAAAAACATAAGAATGTATAGTAAATTCAACATGGATCCTACATAAACATGTGGTTCATGTTTGGTTGATTTTAACATATAAAGGCTCGCAAATATCAAAATACCTTTATCTAATTATCAATTGCCCATTAAATTTTTCAATAAACTTTTTATTAAAAAAAATGTGTCGAGTCCAAGAAATGTTTTGCATGTAAGTCATGGTTTTTTGAACATTTCCTTATTTTATAAACATATTTTAATTTATATGAGACCCTTGTATTTTCATGCCAAAAAAATAGAATCAAATGTCTTGTTCCTTTAACTAATAAATTGTCTTTATGTGAGATTTTTCCATTAAATTCTAAATAATTTGTGAGTAAAGGTCATCGAGTCTTATTCTTATTTTTACATCATTTATTATATTTTTCCTATTAAAATTCATGGATGTACTTGTTTGAATAATAAATCTAGCTCTACATGTTGAATTACTCATTATATTTTTGGTTGTTACTCATCTTGCCACATTACTATCTTTTTTTTTAGTTCTATTATTTATAGCATTAAATACATTAAATAGTTTCTTTACTATTGCATTATTTATTCCCTTTGTATTTATTGTTCTTAACCCTACATTATGCATCACATGGTGCATTTTATTTCTTTTTTTATCACTTGAATAAATAGTTGACATCATTTTTTGTGGGTTTTCTTGTTAAATGCAGTCTCATACACATTGAGCATGACGTTAAGATGTTCTTGTTGGAATTTTACCTTCCATATGATCTAATATTTTATCATCTATTTCAATAAAATACATTGGTGTATGTTTCATTATCCTTGGAGGTGTGGGTCCAAAAACTACACTATTTATTAAATTGAATGGTGTTAGCACCTCAACCATAGAAGGGATATTCAAGTGTTCATTAATATTAGAGTCTATAGGTGAAGTAAATTCATCTTCATTAGGAGAGAGATGAATTGGGGCCATTACACGATGTTCATTATCATCATTCTCAAAAACTTCATTATGGATGGATGTTTCATTATATTGTGTTTCTCCATGTGTTTCATCACTCAATACAAATTCATTATTTACATGCTCTAATTTTTAATTTCATCATTCAACAATAATTTATTAACTCATATCACATTTGAAGATTTATTTAAATTAAATTTCATGGAATTGAGCATGTTGTTTTCAAGTGAAATATTACTTGGTGTAGAGGAAGTATCTTCACCTTGTCCATAAGCTCTTATGGATGCTCTTCTATATGTTTTTT
Organism: Torreya grandis; assembly: GCA_037957365.1. NCBI lineage: Eukaryota > Viridiplantae > Streptophyta > Pinopsida > Cupressales > Taxaceae > Torreya > Torreya grandis. The sequence goes on from JARHVA010003790.1 coordinate 1,348,545, forward strand.
TAATTTTTCTCCCTTGACTTTATTTTCCTCATTTGTTAGCTCCTTAATTGATATTTTATGGTGACCACCCAACCCCATGATTTATATTTACATTTTTAAGTCCAAATAGAATAAAAATTGAATACTTTTTAATAATTGAGTTAAAGTGAATCAATAATTTTTAGAATTTGTAGATTGTCAACAATAAAAACCAATTCCATGTTTGTAAAATTTAAAATGATAGTGTAAATTCAAGGAAAAATGATTAAAATTCATGGACTACAAAGGGTGTGAACCTTTTTGAAAAGCACACATGCCCTTTCAATGGGTAATTATAATGACAACATGCATTTATGAATCCCTCCTTTAGAAGGTAGGGTGTACACCCTTTATATAAGTGTGTAAACCCTTTTATAATGACTTATGTGATTTACAAAAAGTGTAAATAATAAATTTGAATTATATAATGCCACAGTATTGTACACTTGGCAAATACCTATCATGGTGTTACCCTTAATTCTAAGACATTCTCATTGTCAAAATGCTTGCACCCATTATCTCTTTGTGCCAAATTTCTTATCTCTTAGTTCCACCACTATTATTTTTTTGGTGATCTAAGTTGTACCCTTATGAATGAAAATATTGTTCATATCTACCTCAAACCTAGTCCAATATGGGAGCAACCATAGGCTATGGGTTACCTACTGATTAGGCCAAACCTCTAGATTTTATGGGGCTAGCTCCCCTGATTTGTTCACTTGATGTTATCTCTAAGTCCTAACTCTATTGGTATGAGTAGAGGAAGAGTGTTTCATAAATGAACCCTATTCTAAAGTGTCAATGCACCAATATACTCATTTATCCACTCAAATTATACTCTTAATTAGACTAATGGACAATGGACAGAACTAACACACCATCTTCAATGGATTCCAAATAATAGTGTTTCACCTAAAGGTCAGTTTGAGTGATTGGAGCAAGAGGGTAATGAGAATAAGGCCTGATTCAATGTACTTAAAATTAGACATCCACTTCAAGATTAAGACATCAACCTCATTACACACTAGATGACCTATAAGGAGAGCTTATTAGTACCTAGGTAAAAAATTGACTTGTAAAAGGGAAGATTAAACCACTATTGCATATCAAAACAAGTATGAACACACTAAGTACTAAGTAAGAATCATATAAAAGTGTTTTATTCATCAATCCAAGTAGGTGTAAAAGTACAAAGCTTGGTAGTGTTTCCTAATACCAAATTGAGGGATACAATACAAGGCATAAAGCTCTCAATATATACAATAAATGAAGAGAGAGAGAAGGAGAAATATGGTGTGGAAAAGTGGAGAAGGGGTCATCAATGACTAAGGTCCACTCCATATAGTAGTCACATCAATTATGTAGTCCTTTTTGAAGTCTTCCATGTGTTGGTCTCTTTAATGGCTCCTTTGGAATTGAAAATGAGGTGATGGGGCTGAGTCAACTTAATTTATGCTTGTCAAAGGTTTTAACATGATAAAAATAGTCCATAACTTCTCCTAATGGTAGTTACATGGCGTACATGGGTGTGATTAGGCCTCTTAAGGTGTTGGGCAACCTCTCTTTCAATGCAGACATTGACTTGATGATGAAACTATCTCCACTCCTGCACAATGGCCTTGAAATTGCCTTTAACCATTCAAGCCATCAGTTACATGACATTATAGTTTGCATTAAGTTCCTTCATTATCCCCTCTACACCAACTTTTATCTCTTTTAGGTGACCAAATACGTCTACTAGGCCAAATAGGCCTGATAGCCTAATTGTTTACTCTAGGTAGCCATAAAGACTAGTTAAAACCTTAAGAACCTATGAAAACATGAGATTCATACCTAAAGAAACATTATTCATCATAACACAACCCCTTTTTGGTAAGAAACATCTAAAACCTGGTCACTTTAGTTAACTAGGTTATTTTACCTATCCTTTCTATAGATTGGCTCTTTTGAGTGAGCTTGTAGAGACATTTATAGGAAAAAATTTGGGCATATTATGACTTAAAGGGATGGAACAAATCCCAAACTATCCCCTCCAATGATTTTTAACTCTTCATTGTGCATATAAATTTGCATTATACATAAATCCTTATAAAAGTCTATATTTTTGGTACTTTTATACAATGTCCATACAACTCGCTATCATGGCTAGAATCTCCCCTGAGTGTGCTACCTGATCCAAGTTTTATATAGGCCAAAATAGTGATTTTATATTCAAACATTTAGTGATCTCTGCCATCAATTTGTACTAGGGTGTAAGGGAGGTTTTAGGTGTTTAGGAGTCTTAGTGATAGTTTATAGTGTACGAATGTCTAAGTCAAGAAAAAATGGCATGAATCTATAGGGTAATTATCTCTTCACCTTCTATGAATGGTTTGGGATCCCATGAAAATGATGTGTATAGATATGAATGTTGGAAGATGACCCTAAGGTTGTTTACAGACCAATTCTGAGTGCTTACCTTCTTAAGATTCATTCATAGAGGTTAAACCCCCAATTCCAACTAATATTTCATGGATTCTTAGTTCATAGGGAGACTTAAACTTCCCTAAGATCTTTGGTCTTGAGAACATATGTGATGGGGTTGGTGAGCACTTAAGTTGGATCTTGAGTTAGCCGTGTGTAGGGTTGAGTATTTCAAACAAGGTTTTGAATATATTCTAACATTGTATCAGGTTTGAAACATCTATCCATACCTTTCATATCCATTAAAATTGTTTCAATAGCTTAGATGTACCTTGAAGTGGCAGTAGGGTCTATAATCATGCTTGTGTGACTATTTGCTTGGTCTATACCTAAGGCACTTGACTATAGTTTTGGATGTTAAACCATTTTAGAGGAATTTTAAGGACATTTTAACCATTTTTGAATGATATAAAACTTTTTTTGGGAACAAAATCATTTGTAAACCTTCCAAAACCTAATTTTTCCCATCTAGCACGTAGACTATTTGTCATGAACAAGTCTTGGTCTGAGATAAAATAGTGTGGGTATACCCACTATTTTTTTAGCCCATGTGAATACATGAGTGCCTTTAATGGGTCATGATGAAATTTTTTATTGATTTTGGAGACTTTTTTATACCTATAAAGGCCTTAAACCACCATTGTGGCTCAAAATGGTTGTAAACTGCTTGTTGATTATGTACTCAAGCGTAAAAGTTCTGAGTATGGCATTCAACATAGTCTCTTGAGGTATTTAGGGTCATGGAGGTGTCCCTCATGCACTCAATGTTAGTATTATACTTAGATGATGATTTTATAATGTCTTTTTATTTGTATACCTTACCATCTTCAGGCTTAGGTCTCATGTTTGATTATGCTTGTGTGTTTCAATCTTGTGCAAGTGTTCCCTTTCCTCCTCAGAGGTGATAACCATCAATATTGCATTCTAATTCAATATGGCCTCAATCATATTTATATCAATGTTTCCATTATACCATAAGTAAAGTATGGTCTCTAATATATATTAACCTATTATAGGTGTATACTTATTCATGCTAACTATGTGCAGGGTTTGAGTGTCATGTTTGTATGAAGGAAGAGTGATCCATAGCTAATCAAACCTTAATGGCACATTCATATCTCCACTCATCTCCTATAATTCATATCTTCTATTCTTCACATCAATATCCATGCCTTTGGATGGTATACATAGTGCCTTTTGGGAAAACCTGTTATAGTAGGCCTAAAAGGCTACTTGCAAGTGTCTATCACTAAAGTTTACCTTGGGGAGAGTATGTAGGGGTATTGGATTCCAACTAAGCCATGTTCTCTGAGGTTATATTATCATCATAATTCCCTTCAAAGATCTACTAGACCCTTTCTTAATAGTCAATCTCCATTCTTGATCCAACTCTAATCTATCTCACTGCCTAATGCTCTGTCTGACTCCACTACCTGAACATTGTTGTAGGTGACTTGACCTAGATTATGAGAGAAATGATATCTTAAAAGTATTTTGTACACCTTATATGTCACCCTTGTGATTAATCCTCTATAATAAGGCTAATAATATTATCCATCCTCTTAGTTTAACTTTCCTCACACAAAACATCTAGGCCAACTAAGGCGGCTATAGATGAGCACTTAATGTTAACTTAGTTGTGTATGAGATTGTGACTTGGTAGAGGTGGGAGTGAGTTGGAAGATAAATGATCCTAAAAATATCATTATGAACTTGAGACCTTTTTATTTTCATCTCCTTATTAATATGTCTTGATTATTTTCCAACAATACAATATTCAAGAGTCTCTTAGTTCTCATATTGTACTGACTAAGATAGTCTAAGTGTGCCATCTGAGGTGGATGCTTCAAGGCAGCTTAGGGTATTCATAGTATTAGGTATATGTTTAGATTAACCAAAGTCTTATCTTCTCTCACATATACTTGTCTTTGAAGGAATTATTTTATCCACTCATTGAAGTGCTCCTTTGGTGCTTATTATAGGTGGTGTCAGGGTTTTGTACAAACTAAGGAGAGGTATGGGACTATCGTCAAGATACAAGGATGGAATATGACTTGTTTGAATATGTTTGACAATCCACACCCAACATGGAGAAGCACCATTCAGTCTTATGAGGTATATTTAGGGAAAGAAACCAATTTACCTTAAAATCCCCAAACTTACCTTAATTTTTGCTAACAAGGTAAACTAGGATTGTTATTAGGAAGAAATTGCCTTCAAGTACACATATATAAACTTGGTGAAAACACCTGATTTTAACCTAGAACTACCATATTTATCTTGGAGATTGATAGAATATGGATGCCAAGTGTTCCCATAGCTGTTACATGAATGTAAATACCTTGAATAATATTTCAAACATTTTCGTTTCCCTCTAATGTGACATTTCATGTAAAAAGCCATAAAAAGGCAATAAAACACATATAAGGTGAGATATACATTATAAGTTTGACTTTTTCACATTTTTGGGGAGTGGTACATACTATAGGAAGTTTGATATGACTTTCACATTGCATGACATGCTTTAAAAGACCCCTAAGACCATTTAACACACTTAAATCAACTTGATTATGCTAGGAATTACTAGACTAACACAAGGTTTGAAATGTCATTTACCTTAATCCTTCAGAATAAACCTTAAACAATGTTAATAAGGTGAGAATACCTCATGAAGGACATATCAAGGTATATAATGACTAGGAAACCTATGACAAGGTCAAGTTTTGAATATAGGGGTGACCTTTTTGACCTGGGGGTCAAAACTAGTCAACAAATTTTGAAGACCAGGGCTTATATACTGTGAAAAATGTTTTAAACCTAATCATTATCATTCTCTACCTATTTTAGACTTGTACCTATTTTCTAGCTTCTTAGACACTTGTATCCTAGCTAGACGCCTATGTCGATGTAGGTGTCCCTTTTCTAACTAAGTTTTCAGTGCCAAAAACTCATCCAAATTGTAAATGCAACATATAATAAAGGTCAACATAGGTGATTTAAGTCCACTTTATATATTTGATGTAAGTATCTAAGACCACAAAATTTAAAATTCTAGAATCTAATGATTTTACTGAAATCCTAATCTTGTCCACTTCCATCCTATTTCAACCCAAGTCTGCATGCACATAGTAAACTAGCTAAGTTTTCTTATTTTCAATTTATTGCAATATCAATCAATAATTTTACTTTTTATATTTGGAATATCTCATATTATAAATTTATAATATTATTTATTTGAGTTTTCAATTTAATTGGTTTGTTATAAATCTATTTATCACCCTTGTGCTTAGTCATTTCTATATTCTTAACCCTATATATCCCTTTTAACTAAATTTTTGGTTAAACATTTGATGAACCTGACCTATGATATAGATTTTCATATTTGTATTAAATAATGATTCTCTTTGTATTTTTTCCATAATATTTGCTTACTTTATGTCCTTCATCATGGATGATATATATTTTTTTGATGACTATGATTATGAAATTCTAAACTCTTTATCAAAGAAGGATTAAAAATTGATGTTATCTTTTTCCCAATGCATAATTACATTATCTCAGATAATTGAATGGTGGTTGATACTATTTATCTAACTAGGTTGATTCCACCACCATCTCTATTGATGATTTGAATAATCTTAAGGAAGATAGACAACCTTTTCCTTTAACTTCTACAAAAAATGGTTATATATGAGCAAAATGTTCATTCATTTGATCATGCTAAATTTCACCAAATCCATGAATATATCATGGTTTAATTACAAAATATTCATAAAGGTTATTTTATTACAATCAAATTTCTTTAAACTCTTATAATTTCAACATTTACAAATAATATGCCCCTCATTGAGGTTGATGCTTCTCTTTTTCCTTCATTTGATATTGAATTTTTTTGAAAGGTAAATAAATACATCATGGAATCTTTACCAAATAACACTAGACCACCATGAAGAAGGGTGTATTATAAACCCAAAAAGTTAAAATTTCCTAATGTTCCAAATATTACACATTACCAATGTCAACAGAGGTTTTAAAATAAAATGAGCTTTATCTTCTAAAAGATTCATTTATGTAAAAAGTTCTTCACTTACCAAAATAAGTTCCTTTACCAAACCTACCTTAAATTCCACTTTATATATCATTAGAAAAATGTATATTAACCTTTAAATAGTATTCACTATTGGAATTTTTTCAATGATGTCTCCAAGGTGACCAAGGATGTTGATGAGGTGGCATGTGTGCTAGAATGACAATGACAAAGTGTGCTTCAGTGTTCTTGCATGGTTATTCAATGGTTAACTTAATAAGGTAGTTTATGGATGATATTGATGGTATGGACATGTTTCAAATACCATATGGGGTGTTATGAGTTCTTGGAGTGCTTGTGGAAGTGAAATGAATTCATCATAGTAGTCATATGAAGGTCTAGGTTCAAGTAGTCATCTTGGCAGATAAGGTTGAGTACGGAATTTGACAACATAATATTTCACATGTGTGAATATTTCAAGATCAATTTGTTACATGGATGGATTCCCATATGATATTAAATTATGTGGTCCAAGTTTTAGGTCTAGACATGATGCGTAGAAAAATTTATTAAGGTGCAAAGTTGGATTTGTAGGTAGAGTTCACTAAGTTCCCATACTTAGCCAAATTTGTAATATCAAAGATATGTGATAAGTGTTGAATATTCAAAATGAATATATAATATTAAGCATCTAATATAATATATGTATATATAAATACAAGTGAGTTATTGTGTAGATAGATATTAATGGTGTGTGTGAAGTCATTATGTCAAACTTTCCTGAGATTACAAGCGCTAGTTACATGTGTCTCAATTACAATGATGTGACAAAAGATCAACATCACATGGGTGTTCATGTAGATAGAGATATATGGTATATTTAGAGTCAAATAATTAATTCCTAGAAGTCACACGGGACTACCAAGTGGTTCAAGAGTGGGGACTAGCAGTAATGTGCTCGAAAGGCACACGTGGGTACCAAGTGTCTTAATCATGGAATCAATGATCAATGATGAGAATTAAAGAGTTGAATTTAGGAGGATCATAAGGATATCAATGGAGTGAATTTGATTTGTTTTCTAGGGGACACGATATGAGGACATGTTCTATAATATTTTTATTTACTAGTGACCGCTATTATTTGAAATTAATAAAGGAAAAACCAATGTTAAGTATTTTGCTTATATCTTTTGATCTAGGACAAATTTGAAGGTGATGTAAAAATAAAAGTTGTAAATTAATTCAAGGTGCATCTATAAAATTTGAATATAATATTTTAATGTTCCCAAAATTATATATATTGATCTCTAAATTTGACTATGTGTTTGACCATGTTCTACAAGTAACCCAAGAAGGGTAATGAAAGATTTCTTGATGGTATTTTGATGTTTCAAGATGAGATAAATATTTAAGAGTGTTATAGACTCTATGAATAATATATTTTTGGATTATTGAGGTTTTATCAATTCATATTTATTATAAATAAAGGCTTAGAAGGTGACTATGTTTATTGAATACACTGGCAATTTGAATGACCATCTTGCAGAGGTAAGTTGAAGGTGTTCTGAGTAGAGTTGAGGGAAAAAATGAATATTAATATGTCAAAAAAGTATCAAATGTTAATGAAAAGTTAATTCAGATATTATGTTTCCCATATTCAATTATGGAAAGTCAAAATAGCTTGATTGTATATGACTAGTCTGAGTGGTCATTCTAAGAGAATTGATTTGAGTGCTTGGAGCCTGTGTTGAAGTGTCTAAGGCACATGGAAGTGTTTTATTGGTCTTAAAGGTTTAACCCATGTGATATAATCATATTTATATGTGAAATATTTGAGTATTTGCTTCAGAAGTTTGAGACTATGTTTTCTGTGTATGAAGGCCTAAAGAGTGAGGATACCTTAATTGGTAGGTTCAAGTGTTGATTTGGTGTTCCTAGTGGCATGGACCCATGAAAGAGTGAGAAATGGTATATTAGAGATAGGTTTGATATGTTATAATAATTAGTGGAATTTTAAGGTGATTTAAGACGTTGCAAGAGTAACGTGTGATGTGAAGGCCTAATTATTTTAGGTCTCATTAAGGCCTAATAGAGGATTTGAGTCTTAAGGACTATGGCTGACCTAAGGAGTGGAGTGTTTCACCCATGTAACATGTGTAGATACAAATTTTAAAGGTACAAAAAGTATGTTAAGCATCTTGGCCGACCAAGATGGGTTAGATGAGTGTATGGTATAAATAATAGGCATAATTGACCTATTTGGAGGAGAGTTGAGAAAGTGTGGAGCCAAACGAAGGAGAGAACCTTTGAAAGAGAAGGTATAGTTCATTGAGGACAAACAAAGAGTGAATAATATCATTCATTCTTTTTTGATCAAGGTGATGAAGGTGAACACATAGGTCATCAGACTTAATAAGTCTATAAGAGGTAAATTGAGTGAGTAAGCCTTAGAGGCTAATTGAGTGAGTGTGCTTAGCGGATGGATTGAAGAGAAGAGAAGGTTGAGGATTGTGTTCAAGACTTGCATGTCAGATTGATAATGTTTTGAAAATTTTATTTTAGTTTTATGATTATGTATGTGATAAGAAGTGAAGAGTGATCCAAAAGGGTATTTTGGATGCATTGCTTGTATACATAGGTTTGTGAGAGTGTAAAAGAGAACAAGAGAAAGTAAGAGAAGTCCATCATCAAGTGTAAAAGACATTAAATTAGAGGTGGATATTACATAAAGGTAGCTAGGGTTAGTTCTTCCTTGTGGGATGGGTATCTCACTAAATTAAGGGATGGGTGTTCCTTGGTCAATTAGTGCTAGTGTAAATGTTGAATATTGTATTTATAAGACTATAGTCCATATTTCAAGGTTTAGTGGGTTTTATCCCCAAGAGGGTTTCCCACATATATCATGTGTTATGTGCTTGATCTTGTTATATCTTTCTTGTTTAGTGCAATGGTTAATTTGTATGCATCATGATTGTATGTGCAAAATGTTTATGAGTTAGGAATTGAATTAGATTATCTATCATCACTAATTCACACCCCCCCCATCAATGATTGTAAAAATAATAATTGGCATCAAATTAGGACCTTCATTACAAGTTTAACCACTTGAAGGTGATCTAAGTTACAATATAGGTAAAAAGGAAAGTTGTTCAAAAGAAAAGAACATCATGGATGAATAAGTGTTTTATGATAGTGAGGAATAAGAAGTTGATCTAGAAGCTGAGCTCATGGGTGCAATTGGTAAACTGAAGGAGAAAAAAATAAGAATCATAAAATGAGGAATATGATCAAAGTTCTTGAAGTACAAGTTAGGTCTCTTGAAGGGATTTGTCAGGCAAGTCGATGAGAGAGGAAAAGGATAATCAAGAATTGATCAAGTCTCTGGAAGAGAAAGTATCTATATTGAAGTATGACATTGCTAAAGAAGCTAAGGAGGATAAGGAGACCATCAAAGATCTAATAATTCAATCAAAGGCTGCAAGTTCATGCATGAGAGATAAAAAATATGAAAGTGTTCAATTGAAGACAAATATTGTTTCCCTAAAGGATGATCATGAAAAGGTCATAGTCAAGATAGACAAACTTGAAGAAGATCAGAACAAATTAAGACAAGACAAAGAGGTTGGTAGCATGAAAGTCAACAAGATATATCAGGCCAAGAGAAAAATGAAGAATCTAATGAGATAGCCAAATGCTTCAAGGTATGACAAATCTTTAATGGGCCATTATTTTGTTTGTCATCTTGTTGTTCAGAGATCAAAGGACTGTATAAGAAGAAGCAATCAATCAAAGGAATATCACAAACATCATCAAGCAAAAGGTATGAATGATCTTGTTTGTTTTAGATGTCATAGAGTTGGTCACATTGATAGATATTGAAAGAACAAGTTGAATGAATTTTTAAATAAAAATAAGGTGTGTGGAGCTCCTAGTGTGCAAGGAAGAGGTCACACATGGGTATGGAGACTTAAGTCTATTAGAGAAGATGAGTTTGAGACCAAATATGGTTTGTTTGCCATGATAGACATCAAGGAAAGTCAATATTTTATATTGTCTACATTTATTGACAAGTCTAAAGCAACAAATGAAGTCAAGGATTCATTTAAAGTCAATTTGATGATGAGGTAAGACTGCAAGTTAAATGAGAGCATGGAGATATGAGAGTCTCCTAAGTTTTGGGAGTTTTAGTCTCACTATGTCAAAGGGGTATCTCTCTCTAGGCTTCAAGGAGACACTTTATAGAAAGAGGAAGCATGGTGGATTCTTGTTGGGTCTTGGCTAATGTTTCTTGACAAAAAATCCATGAAGATGAGTTTCTATATCAGTTTGAGGTATGAAAAACAAAGTACAGTTGTGTGTTCCTTTGTGTTGATTCAGTTCATAAGGAGTCATGTTATGATATGCAAGATGCAATCCTTGGTGCAAAGAGAGAGGTCTTTGAGGGATAAGATTATGAAGATGAGTTGCAATATAAGAAAGGTATGGATGTAATCAAATTTCATCCATATATGGTCTCTTGAGGTAGCTTGATCTAGTGTAGTGCCTTAAAAGTACTTGGGAGCTTGATTTTAAGTGAGTTAATCTACATTGTGTTTGTTCTTGTTGTTCTAATTAGTATTATGGTGACTCTTGAGAGAGGACTTGTAGGCCCTAGAAGTTTAGAGATTGGTATAGATTTAGGGAGAGATAACTTAGGTGTCTTGAGTGTGGTATAATGTTTTGACATGTTTCTTGTGAACAAGATGTGTTAAGGAGAAGATATTGGTTATATATGTGGTCATGATATAAGGGGGAGAATTTTTGAGATGCTTCAGTTTAATAAGCTTGTGTTATTTGGTATGATTCATCAACTCAAGTGAAGAAACTCTAGTAAAGGTGTGAAATCAAGGATGATGAGTTATCAATGTATTCTATTGCATATAAAGACTGAAGACTAGGTTGATATGGAGTATAAAGAGAATGTATTATCATGAATAAGGTCTCAGAGTTTTGTAGATGACAAGTTGTGTATGCCATGGAGTTAGGGGGAGCTAACTTAGATAGTTTGATAGGCTTAAATATATGTGCATGATGTGAGGGGGAGCATATGTGAGATGTTTCAGTCATGGTGGAGTTATGAAGAAGTCTACTATAGATGTGAACTCAAGCATGTTGATATGTTGACTTGATCAAACCAAGTTAGGTGCTTTGACAATGTATTGAATCCTTATACATAAACAAAAAAGGAGCTTTGTAAATGGTTAGGTCCAAGGATTAGAAGAATTTGTAATAGAATTTGATTGACAAAAGAGAGATGAGTTTAGTTGAGTTTGGTTTTTCAAAGTGGATGAGGTGGCTTGGTGATCTCAAGATGTTGTCATGATTAGTTTTTGGTGTTTTGGCATGTTGACTGTTATATGTGCACAGCCTATAGGTTGGGTATAGAGATTTCTAGGTGTCATTTAAAGAATTTCAAGTTGTCAAGGTGTCTTAGTGGGATAGAAAGGTATTTTGACCTCATTCAAGTGTGTTCTAGGTGATTTCAATTTTTGAAGGTCTTTTGTGTGTGATTAGAGAATTTTGTTTACTCTTAGGTTTCCCAATTTATGCTTAAGGGTATGTAGGTAAAAAAACCATGGTATAGGAAGTATGGGTTCCCAAAGGATTCTAAGCTCAAATTTTTGTCCAAAAGAATGTATTGATGACCTCAAGGCATGAGAAATGTTTCAGAGATGGGTGTTGACTGAAAAGTGGTGTGTTGACCAAGTTTTTCTTATAAACCTAGTGTTTTTGCTCATGTTAGAAAAATGGTTTTCCTAATGAAATGGCCAAATATGTGATTAAAAATTCTTTCGTAATCTTTTTTAAGTGCATGGTTGGTTTTATGGAGAGGATTTATGTAAATGGAGGGCTAATTGGCTAGTAGGTTTGTGAAGGAAGTATGTTGAAAATGAAGAGATGAGTGTTTATTTTTGTCATGAATTAAGGGGCATATGAGAAAGTTCTAGATACGAAATTTCAAGCCATGAAATTTTATACACAAAAAGTTATGGGGTTTGTAAGGTCTAGCTAGGGCTATAAGGCCTCTAAGCAAGACTAGTATGAAAAAGTGGATTTTTTGGTCATTTTATCCAAAATACCAAGGTGATCAAAGGGTGATTAAGCTCAAGTGACTTAGGTGGAGTCCCTGTTAATTTTTTCAAGGTAATTTCATGCAGTTTTTGATGTTCATGTATGTTTTATCTTCATAGAAGCCATGTATGATCAAAGAAGAGTGTAGTCATAGAGCATGTTTGAGAAGCTCAAGATAAGAAGAGGTATGCAAAATTTTAGGGGGAGTATGCATAATATCTTAGAGGTGGTCCTTTCCTATTATTAGTTCTTGAAGTCTTTTTAGGTCTATAAGATTAGGAGTTGAGCCCACTTTGTCATTGTGTCAAAGGGGGAGAATGTTTTTAAAGAGAGAGATAAAGTTTGAGCATAAGCTTTGTATTAGTGTTTTACATAAATTAAAAATGTGGTTATTTTTCAAGGTTTACCAATGATGTATCAAAGGTGACCATGGATGTTGATGAGGTGTCATGTGTGCTAGAATGATAATGATAAAGTGTGCTTCAGTGTTCTTGCATGGTTCTTTAATGGTTGACTTAGTAAGGCAATTGATGGATGATATTGATGGTATGGACATGTTTCATAAAACCTATGGGGTGTTATGAGTGCTTGGAGTGCTTGTGGATGTGAAAGGAATTCATCAGAGTAGTCATATGAAGGTCTAGGTTCAAGTAGTCATCTTCACAAATAAAGTTGAGTAAGTAGTTTGATGACATCCTATTTCACACATGTGAAGGTTTTATGAGTAGTTTGTTACATGGATGGATTCCTATATGAGAGGTGATTATGTGGTCCAAGTTTTAGATCTAGATATGGTGTGTATCAAAAGTTATTACGGTGTAAAGTTGGCTTTCTAAGCAGAGTTCACTAAGTTCCCATAGTTAGCCAAATTTGCAATATCGAATATCTATGATGAGCTATGGTTTTTCTTAGTGGTAAATCTTCATTAATCTATGAATATTCCATTTTTCAAAGTTAGTATTTGGAAATTTTTATGGAGTGGCTGACAGGGTGGGATCGCCTAAATTTTTGGGGTCCGAGTTAATTTTGAGGAGAGGTTCTCCTACATTTGAATATAAATCTCCTCATATAAATGTAGTTTGTCTATACCTTGAAAGCCACTTTAGAGGAATTTTCCATATACTATCAGGCAACTTTAGGATTTTTTTTGGTGGTTTGTATTTCAAGTCTAAGGAGAACTTCAAGAATCAATAGTTTCTAGCAAGGTATGCAATGATTTTTTTACAATATAATTTCTTAGTATTTTTTAACTATAATTCCATTTATTACTCTTTAAGTGCCATCATAACAATTAAACATGAAGGCATCTAACGATAACCTATGAGTGATTAATGGCATCTTACAATTGTGGGCACTCAATAATAGCCTATGGGCAATTAAATGCAATCTGCCAATGCTCAATGATAGTATGCAGGTGGATGATGTCAAGATGCAGACAAACAATGATAGGTTATAGGAAGATGATGATAGGCTATCTATAGGCAGATGTTGGTAGCTTGTAGCCTATGGGCATCTACCCACAAGCCTATAGGTGGATGCTTGTTTATTGTGAGTGCCTTTCCATAATCCCTATAGGCATCCACCCATAGGCTACAGGTGGATACCCACAGGATATAAGTGGATGACCATAGGCTATAGGTAGATGCCCATAAGCTGGAGGTATCCAATCGTAGGCTATAGGCAAAAGCCTACAACTTATTGGCATCTACCTATAGGATGCTTATAGGCTATGGGCATCTACCCATAAGGATGTAGGAATTGACCCATAGGCTATAGGAAAATTCCCATAAGATACAAGCATTTACCTATAGTCTATGAGTGGATGCCTATAGCCTATGGGCATCCACTTATAACCTATAGGTGGACACCTATAGCCTATGGGTGTCTACCTATAGGCTTGTAGGTAAACACCCATAGGTTATAGGAATATACTCACAAGTTATTAGCATCTGATCATAGGCTATAGGCATACATTCATAATCTATTGGTGTCTACCTATAGGTTACTAGCATACACCCATAGGCTACTGACATCCACCCATAGGTTGTTGGCATCTACCCTCAAATTGTAGGCCTCTACTCATAAGTTATAGTCAAGTGTCTATAGGCTACCATTGGGTACCAACAAGATACAATCAAATAGTAGTAGGATTTGTGTGATTCATCATGTGGTATCACATGATTCACCTATGTAATGATATGCCTTCCAAATTGATTCACCACCATTATGAATCTGATTTGCCTCGAGACCTCCACAAGTTTTTTTTATATGGCCCACTAAAATGAATAATCTAGTGAGAATTCAATCTTATAGATGAAAATATAATGGTGAGTATCCAATTTAAAAAATGGAGATATAATAGTGAGCAAGTGATCATGTAGATAGAGATTAATGGCATGCATGAAGTCATTATGCCAAAGGTTCTTGGGATTGCAAGTGATAGTGACATGTGTCTCAATCATGATGATTTGATATAAGATCAACATCACATGGTTGTTCATGTGGATATAGATAGATGGTATAGTTAGATTCAAATAATTAATTCCCCAAAGGCATGAGGGATTACCAAGTGGTGCAAGAGTGGGGACTGGCAGCAATGTGCTCAGAAGGCATGTGAGGGTACCAAGTGTCTTAATCATGAAATCATAGATCAATGATCAATAGTGAGAGTTAAAGAGTTAAAGTCAAGATGATCACAAGGATATAAATGGAGTGAATTTTATAAATTTTATAGGGGACATGATATGAGTACATGCTCTGTAATATTTGCATTTACCAGCGACCGTTGGTATTTGAAATTAATAAAAGAAAAACTAGTGTTGAGTATTTTGCTTATATATTTTGATATAGGATGAATTTGAAGGTGATGTAAAATGAAAAGTTGTAAAGTAATTAAATATTCATCGAAAAAAATTAATTATAATATTTGAATGTTCTTAAAATTTTAAATATTGAGATCCAAAGTTGACTATGTGTTTGACCATGTTCTGCAAGTAACCTGAGAAGGGTAATTGAAGATTTCTTGATGGTATTTTGATGTTTAAATATGAGAAAAATATTGAAGAGTGTTATAAAATATATGATAACCATTTATGTTGATTATGGAGGTTTGAAAAATCCATATTTATTATGAACAAAGGCTTAGAAGTTGACTGTGTTTATTGAATACAATGGCAATTTAAGTGACCATCTTACAGAGGTAAATTTAAGGTGTTTTGATCAGAGTTGAGGAAATAAATGAATATGAATATGTTAATGAAGTCTAAAATTTTCATGAAAAGGTATTGGAGATATTATTTTTCCCATATTTATTTATGGAGAGTCAAAATAACTTGACTATATTTTGACTATATATGACTAGTCTGAGTGGTCATTCTGAGAGGTTGATTTGAGTGCTTAGAGCCTGTGTTGAAGTGTATAAGGCACATTATTTTTTTATAGAGGTTATAAAGGTTTCAGCCATGTGATATAATCATATGGATATGTGAAACATTTGAGTAGTTACTTCATAAGTTTGAGACTATATTTTTTGTGTATGAAGGCCTAAAGAGTGAGGAGACCTAATTGGTAGGTTCAAGTGTTAAGTTGTTGTTCCAGGTGGCATGGACCCATGAGGGAGTGAAAAATGGTCTATTGGAGATAGGTTTGATATGTTCTAAGCATTTTTGGAAGCTAAAAGTTTTGTAATAGGTTACAATAGTAACGTGTGATGTGAAGGCCTAATTATTTTGGGTCTCATTAAGGCCAAATGGAGGATTTGAGTCTTAAGGACTATGTCCAACCTATGTAATGGAGTGTTTCACCCATGTAACATGTGTGAAGACATATTTCAAAGTTATAACAAGTATGGTAAGCATATTGGCTGACCAAGATGGATTAGATGAGTGTATGGTATAAATACTAGGCATAATTGGCCTATTTGGAGAGAATTGAGAAAATGTGGAGCCAAGTTAAGGAGATAACCTTTAAAAGAGAAGTTATAGGGAATTAAAGACCAATATATAGTGAATAGGAGTAGTCATGCATATCTGATCAAGGTGTTAAAGGTGAACACATTGGACATTGGACCTAATGAGCTTAGAAGAGGCAGATTGAGCGAGTAAGCCCTAGAGGCTAACTGAGTGAGTGTGCTTAGTGGATGGATTGAAGATAAGAGTAGGTTTAGGATAGTTTTCATGACCTAAATATCATTTTTTTAATATTATTATAAAAAAAATTTAGGTTTTTTTATTATTTATGTTCTAAGAAGTGAAGAGTGATCCAAAAGGGTGTTTTGGATGCATTACTTATGTGTGTAAGTTTGTGAGAGTGTAAAGGGGAAAGAGAGAAAGTAAGATAATTCCATCATTAGGTGTATAAGACATCAGATTAGAGGTGGTGATTAGATCAATGTATCTGGGGTTAGTGATTAGTTTCTTAGGGGGTTGGTTCCTCCTTGTGGGATAGGTGTCTCATTAAATTATGGGATGGGTGTTCCTTGATCATTTAGTATTGGTCTAAATGTTGAATCTTGTCTTTATAAGACTGTATTCCATATTGAAATTTTTAGTGGGTTATATCCCCCAAGAGGGTTTCTCACATATATCATGTGTTATGTGCTTGATCTTGTTATATCTTTCTTATTCAGTGCAATGGTTAATTTGTATGCATCATGATTGTATGTGCTGAATGTTTAAGAGTTGGGAATTGAATTGGATCATTTGGCATCACTGATTCAACTTCCCTCTCAATTATCATACATATAACATGCACATATCAAATATTCCAAAATTTATAAAAGAAATAACAAAGGTTCCAAAATTCAATGATAATCAATTTGTATTTGTTCTTCATGGAGATGCTAATATGCCTATGTTTCATGTGGATGGAATTTTTCAACCTATAAGAAAATTTCAACCTCCTTACCATGCTTCAATAAATACTCTATAAATGATGAATACCATAAATGATCTTCAATAACAAATGGTTATTATTAAATTATAAATTTCCTCACATGAGGCTACTTTCCATTATAATATCCTGGTGGACCAACCCCTTACTAGAAATGTCTTTGAACATATATATCCTTCCAATTTTGTTATGACGTTATTCCTTATATATGATTTTAAAGGTGATCCTAATAATATTTTGAAATAATATATACACTCTTTTGGACATTAGGAAAAGGATGGGCATTTGTTACTAAAAGCTTTTCATATGAGCTTAGCTAAAGGATCCCCTGATTGGTTATATAGCCTCCCTGATGGGTCTCTATCAATATTCAAAAAAATTGAGGATGTATTTTTAATAAATTTTCATAATCACAAGTTTTCCAAGTTGCCATTAGACCTTTTACAAGCAGTGACTCAAAATTAAGATGAACATATTCAAGACTATGCTATTCAATTCAAGGATGTTTTATATTCTTTAAATTACATCCCCTCAGATTTATAAATATAATTTATATTTATTAGAGGTCTTATTTATCCACTTAAATAAATAATGTTACATAATACCTTTTCTTCTTTCAATTTATTAAATTGGCATGTGTATAGATATACATGTTACATAATCACAATATCAATATTTGTAAGAAGGATGAGGATCCTCAAGTTTAAAAATTCAAAATCATCCACACCATCAAGATATAATGATCACATTATTCATGGGTTGTGCTTGTGTTTTTCATAACCATGTTGATCCTACATAAGAAAAAACCACTTATAATGTAAGACATTTGTAACAACTTGGATTTGATCTAAAATACTTACTATATTAAGGAGATTGGAAATATTCCTTGGGAAACATAATGATACCAATTACTTGTGGTCGTAAAGTGATTCAAAAAAGAGTTTAGGTTATAGAAAAATATATATAAATATGAATTCATAGTAGAATCCCTTTGGTTATACCAGATGGAAGCAAAAACTAACCAAAATTAGTAAGGTGTCTCCTTCTCTTATGAGGACAAATTGGTTCGTATACCACACTATGGAAATTGTTCCTCTAATTTAAAAGTAAATCATGAAGAAGAACATTCTATACACCATTTTAACCTATCCAACACTATTCTTCACAATGAAAATAATCTAACCTAAGGTTGAAAATAATCAAATATTCCCAAAATACCAAAAAAATAAAAAAATCCAAAATTATTCAACATTTCCATGTTTTATCAGCTCCTTTCCATCTATGTTGTTGGTTTCATTTTGGTACATATCATATCATTTATTTTTATATATACACATATGTTGCATGCATCTTTTGAGTATGATACAAGCATACCCAAGCACATGATCTATGTGCATACAAATGCTGGCCCTTCCCTCTACATACACCATTAGTACATTGAGGGAATCTACTTATTTGATCGTGATACACCCGGGTTACACTATTATATAATCATTTCCATTATCATGTTTGATCTTATGTACTTACACATGCCTTTATCCATGCTTATATCTTTTGTAGTGTACATGATATGTTATGTACTTAACATTTTTGTCTAACACATATATCTAGAGACTAGTATGATATACTTATGTTGGTTGCTTATGATTCCATGTTTTCCTCTGTTAACATCATTGAGTGTGTTCCTTATTTTCTATTTTCTTGTATTATATTACTTATTCAAGCATTTGAATATGTTCCATTGCTTGTGACCTTCATGCCTATGTTTGCCTATTTTGACATTTGCATATGTCATAATTTGTTGTATATGGACATTTGAACATGTTATTATATGCTTTGTGGACATTTGACTAAGTCATGTCCCTTTTATTATGAATAATTTGAACATGCCCCTTGTACGAGATCTCCTTGGACTAATACCTTTTGTTTTGATTTTATTTTCTCTTGTGTGTATGCTTAATTATTTAATGAGCTTATATTGTTATTCTTTAAATGTTATCATTATTTACATTATGCATCTTAGGACTTGTTGTGATCACATACTATGTACTTAATTTCTATATCTACATAGAAATGTTACTCCTATATGCTACAACTCATAATAAATAAATATGGGAAAAAGAAAACCCCTACTCTTACACCCCCTCATAAGCACAACTTATGTGGGAAGTGTAAAAAAATGGGTCCTAACAACTAGGCCTGATGAAGTACCCATGTATAAATCAATCTCTCATAAAATAGATAAAAAGGATAAAAATCATAGGAACCCACCCCCCCCCCCACAAAACAAAAAAGATATATAGAAGACGAGTCTAGAAGGCCCCCCCAAAAGATGATGTTGTAGTGCCCTGAACCTCAAGAAGAGCTCAAAAGTGAAGATAGTCTCTCTCCATGAAAGGTATGGTAAAGATTTATACAATTTAATCTATCATCTATCAATATCTCAGATCAATTATGTCCCTATGGATGAACTCTCTAATGAATTATATGTGAATTTTTATGTGTTTGGTCTATTGATGTTGAAACAAAATTTTATAAATTTGAATAGTGCTCTAATTATCATAGTAGATGATGATAGATCATTTGAACTAGATACTAAACTTTGTGAGAATCCCTTAAAGTCATGTGGCCTTGTGGTAGAATTAACATCCCCCCTATTCTTTACCTTAGTAGATGATAAACCAATAACATTTTACTTCTTTCTTAACCAACTAATTAGCCCTAAACCAATGGAAAAATTGTAACCTAAAGTGGACAAATGATTCTAAATATCACCATTTAAGTTTGAGTTAGTGTAACCAATCAAGTGGATGTCAGTGTCATCCCTATAAATCTCAAATCTATATGTTCCTTAAATCTAGTGAAAGATTATCTTAGCCACTTTTTAGTGCAGTTCATGGGGTTCTTATATAAATATGGAAACTAGGCCCACTACATATGATATATTAGGTCTAGTATGAATCAAGTCGATAAGTTTACCCATAAGTTTTCAATACAAGGTAGCATCAACCAAAGTTGAAGTACAAGCTACCTCAAGCTTGACTCTAGATAGAAAGGGAGTCAGAGTTGGCTTACAATTAGCCATGTGAAATTGAACAAGTAGATTGAAAGGATACTTAGGATGTGTAAGAGTAATCCCTGAGTTAGATAAAGAAATTTGAATCTAAATGAAGGAGTGTAACAAACCCAAGTCTATCATGGAAACTATGTCCTAAAGAGTCCTTTTCATCACTGCAATAGATAAATAAGAGATACCAATGATCAAAAGATCATCAACATAAAGAACCAAAATCAAGAATAAACCATCCTGCCATAAGAGATAAACATTCTGATTTGAATGACATCTAGTGAATCATGCTGAAAGAAGAAAGGAATCCATCTTGGCATAACAATATTATGGGGGATTTTTAAGGCCATAGATGGATTTCTAGAGTCTACATATAAAGTAAGATTCCTCAACAAATCCTAAAGGCTACTCCATGTAAGTATCCTCCTTAAGATCACCATGTAGAAAGGCACCCTTCACATCCATATGATGAACATATCAATTATTAGTTATGGTAATATAAATTGTGAATCTAATTGAGTTCATCTTGGCAACTGGTGCAAAGGTGTCTATGTAGTTGATGCTAGGAACATGTGAAAAACCCTTGGTAACCAACTATACCTTGAACTTATCAATGGATGCATATGTTACATATTTAGTCTGATATATCCATCTATATTGAACTATATTTATTCCCTCAGGAAGAAGTCTTAAGTCCCAAATATGATTCTTGATTAAGGATTTATATTCCTTATGCATGGTATAATCCCACTCAGGAATACATGATGCCTCTAAAAAATTATATGGATCTAAGGTAGAGGTATAGAAATAATGTGGCCCAGTCTAAAACTTAGAACATGTCCAACTATCATATAAATGATCCTCAACCCATGTAACTACACTTTATAGTGTCTACCTAGCCCAAAGAGGACCATAATTGGATGAATCAATTAGAGAAACAACTTCCTCTAAAGTGTGGCTAGAAGTGGATGAAGATGAGTCCTCATCACTACTTGCTATCATAATTGGAAGAAGTATACTCAACCTATAGAATATGCTTCATATGATTTGAATCATCTGAATCAAATCCAAGTGAGTCCAATGAAGTGGGAGAAGTGTCAAGTGTCGAGTTTATGGAACTCTTCTAAAAGTGAACACTTATCTGTATGAACATATCATATATGGTCAAATGAATAAGGAAGTACCCATTGACACCATTTGGATAACCTATGAAGATGTAAGGATTAATTTGAGGTTTGATATCTTTATGTTTCTTCTTTGGTATGCATGCCATAGCTGGAGATTTGAAAAATCTAAAGTGCTCAACTATAAGTTTCCTTTTGTGCCAAGCTTCAAATGGAGTTATACCTTTTAAAGCTTTTTGAGGAACCCTATTATGAATGTAGCAAGCATAATTAATGGTTTTAGTGCAATACTGAGGTGTTAATGACTTAGAGTGAATCATATAGTTAGCCATCTCTTTCAAAGATTGATTCTTACATTCTACCACACCATTCTACTAAGGACTATACAAAATTGTGCATTATAAATCAATCCCCTCTATTATGTAAAACTAATCAAACCTATTATTTATATACTCACCCCCATTATCAGTTCAAAGAAACTTGATACATTTCTTATATTATTTCTCTGTAAGACCTTTGAAGTCTCAAAACTTGTCAAAAACTTTATATTTCTACCTAAGGAAGTGAACCAATGTGTATCTCAATAAATCATCAATGAAGGTAAGGAAATATTTAGCCCTTATGAAAGATAGACTAGGAAAAGGTCTAGATACATCACTATGTACTAACTCGAATGCTTGTGAATCCCTCTAAGCTTTTCCTTTGTTAAATTTATATATGCTTCCCAAGGGTGTAACCCTCATAAAGACCCTTAGAGAAATGGACATGAGGTAAGCCTATGACCATGTCTTTTTAGTTGAGTTGCTCTAGGTAGTGGTAGTTGAGGTGGCCAAACCACTCATGCCAAAGTTTTCTAACTCCATTTGAATTAGTCAACAATGTAATAAAAAAAGAATCAAGTGAAAAATTTGAGAAGGTGTATAACCTAACTTGGTGATTTTCCCTACCTACTACTAGTGTAGAATAATTGTGCAACTCTCTGATAGTGACTAAATCTAGTGAAAAATCTAACCTCATGCCCTTATTGATTTGAGTGATTTAGTCCATTGATAGGATATTACTTAAAAGTGATGGAATAGTTATTACATTATTTACTATTCCTCCATCCATTTCAATAGACCCTCTCCTTGCAACTTCTACTGAAGTATCATCACCCAAAGTGATAGAAGACATACTAAAAAGATCTAAGGAAGAAAAATCAACTTATAAAGAGCCCATATGGTGGGAAGCACCCAAGTCAATAACCCATGAAGAGGTTGGAGATGTAACTATTATAAGAGCCTTGCCTTTTTATTTCTCTTTATGTTTTCTTTTTTCATTAGAATAATCTTGAGTTGATGAATTCTACTTAATAAACTGAAGAACACCTATGTTATTTTTATCTATAAGATGATTTAGGTGATCAATTTGTTTCTTCATGCACTTGTGTTCATTGTGATCAAATTTTATTTCAATAGGCACACTTAAACTTCTCTTTCTTAGGTTTTTCATTAGAAGAGGAAGTTTTAGTGGTTGTTTTGGTAGAGGTTAATTCTTTATTCTTCTCTTGATCCTTGTTATTTTTCTTCTTCTCTTTGTTATAATTCTTTGTTTTCCCATTCTTTGAAATTAGGGCTTGAGGTTTTGCAGACTTTAGAGCACCCATCTATATTAACTTGTCTTGCTCCTGATTCAAGTCAGCAACAAAGGAATCTAAAGAAGGCATTTTCCATGTAGTGCCTAGAACACTTTTAGTGGTATAGAAAGTGGATAAAAATGCCAAGTAATTAGGACCTAGCTTAGAGAGTATATAAATAGTAATTTGGTCATCTTTATTATCTATTCCAATTTATTTTAATTATAATATCAAAGACTTGAACATGGTAAAGACATCCTAAAGGGTGTAAAAATTGCTAGGACTTTGGCTAATAAGCTCATTTTCAAGTTCATGACCTCTCATCACATCTAGCTTCCAAAAAAACTTTTCCAAGATGGTCCAAACTTCATTAGGATATTTAACAAGTTCAAAGTGAAAGAGAAGATTAGGTGATATAGAAAGACAAAACAACCCATAGGCTTCATCATAATGGTTGTACTACATAACATTTTTTACTTATGTAATACATTCAATTTTGTTTCATTCATGTGCATATTATTCTAGTGTGTGCACAAATTTTTTAAAACAAATATCCTCATGATTAACCTCATAGTATTCAATTATGATGTGAAAATCCTTCAAATGTTATTCTCCAGTCATTGCATTGTTCCTCTAAAGCTTAGGGAGTCAATTTCTTACCTCATTTGGAACTTCATTAGGTATCGGGAGGAGTGTCAAAGTTGTTTGGTGGAGTTAAATTAGTTAGTGGTTGCTTCTACTACCTATTCTTTAGAGGATAGGTCTTCTTTAGATATTTCTGAAAAGCATGAGTCTCTTCAAGAATATCCTTGAGATCATTCTCTTCTTGGAAT
This sequence comes from Torreya grandis, assembly GCA_037957365.1. NCBI lineage: Eukaryota > Viridiplantae > Streptophyta > Pinopsida > Cupressales > Taxaceae > Torreya > Torreya grandis. Next base: position 1,372,693 of record JARHVA010003790.1, read on the forward strand.
GGGAACTCAAATGTCTCCACCATGAGATTTGGATCCAAATATTTAGATGAGTTTGAAGAGCTATATGTACCTCCACCATTATATTTATTAAGATTCAATTTAAAATATGATGTAAACCCTTGCTCCTTATTATAATTTGAATTTTGGTTTTTCATTCATAGTAGTTAAATGGTGTTAATGGATTAATTAAACTTGTATATATTGTACAAAAATAAAGTGTCGTGGTTGTAGTTGAAGTTATTGTTATTACAAAAATGAAAGTGCAAGCAAAAAAAAAGAGTAACTCAAAACACAATACACCCCATTGAACTATGAAATGGTGAACCCCCTTCCCTTGAAAGTTGCAAATAATACAAGCTCAAAAGATGTCAGGCATAGTCAAGAATGCATCTAGAGAAACTAGTGTAGATGTTGAAAAGACATGATTTACAAGACAAGGGGATGTCATGTTTAGCTGATAATACCTCTAAAATAAGTATACATAATAAGCAAAAAAGAGAGAGAAAGTATTGTTTGAATTTGAGGGGGTTTGGCCACCTATGAAATTAGACCTCACCCTCTGATCTTTAATGATTGAAAATATGAATATTTTTTAAACAATAACTTCACATTTTTTTAAAAAAATGCTCACAATATATTGTTTTTATAGAAAAAAAATAACTCTTGAAAGATCTAAATATCACCCGTGCTATATTATATTATTTTATGGAAAATAATTAAAAACTCTCCCTTTAATACAAATGGTTCCTCAAATAAAAAACCCCACCATTCTTTAAAAAATTACACTTATAATGAGCTTGTAAAATGAATTAATATAAATATTGATATTTAGTCTAAGCTCAATTTTTAATGAAAAGTTCATTAAAAACCAAGCTTTTTAAAGTAAAAAAAATAATACAAAAAAGGAATACCAAAATGGTGATGCAATTGATGGTGGAGGAGAGATATATAGGTTCTTGGTGATGTCATGGGATGTTGGGACCCGACTATGAAGGGTGATATTAGGCTATAGAAGTGGTATCGATGCCACTTGTAGCTAAAACATTCTGCAAGTCAAACTAGGATGGACATGGGAGTCATGGCTAGTGTGCATGTCATTAAAGAGGGAGAGATAAGACCACCATCAAAGGGAGAGTTTATATCATGTTGCAGCCAAGAAAGGCCAAATTGAAGGTGGAGAGAGCACTCACATAGGATGAGAGTGTTCAAATGCAGGACATAGGCATAGATAAAATGTAGGCCTAGAAAGACCTATAAAATCATGAAAACCTTTAGCCAGGGCATATGAACCCCAAAAACAATCTTTAATATTGTATGCATAGGTGTTCTGGTGCTTCAACAAAATAATGTCTACATACAAATTTGTAAAATACAATGCCAACCAAGGAGAATCTATCAGACTAGTAAAAAATGACCCTTACAACTTTTTTGGTTGTATGAGGATTTTAATACTTTAAAAACATCCTAAAATTTATTAAACCCTTAAAAAAAATCCTCATAATACACTCAAGATTTCAAAATAAAGATAATAGCATAATAACTAGACATATGATTACTGAGGTGGCTCTAATACCATATCGGGGTTGAGTCCATGTTCCATATATGTTGAATGTACAAGCCAAGTGATTACACGAACCAAGTAGGTACATACCACAAAGTAATTGAAATCAAAATGAAACAAAAATGCAAGAATATTACACAAGATAAAATATGATCTAAAAGCCAAACTTCTATTAAACAAAACTCACAAATGTGATAAGTACAAATAAGAGAGTGTTGATTAACTCTTCCATAAAAGTTGGTCAATAGACCCTCAAAATAGAATAGTAACTCCTCCACAAAAGGTGGTTAATAGAGCCAAGAATAGAGGAGTAAGTCCCATACTCAAAATATCTGATCAAGGGAGTTACTTCCTACTCATCTGGTCAACATGTACACTTAAACAAGCTTCTCCATAAAAGTAAAAAAAATTATGTGAGAGAAAAAATCCATAATAAATAAATATGAGAACAAAGAAAACCCTACGCTAACAACATCATCCATATAAAAATTAAACAATTATCTTATCCTTTTAAGGTAAGGTACCTACCAGTCTTTACATCCCTTCACCTTAAAGGTAGGGAATATCTGTGGAGGAATGGCATAAAGGCATGGCTTCCATGTTTTCACAATTTTAAATTATAGTGGGGGAATGTTATGAAAAAATGTTATCCACAATTATATTAGTTCTCAGGTTCTCCACATTTAGTGGGGGCATCTCATGGGAACATATCCTCCACACTTATAAAAAATTTAAACTAGCCAAATCTTATAGTTATATGATTTAGATACACATTTGTGGCATTATTACATACATTGGTACCATTGTTATACACAAGTTTCATCTTCAGACATATATGAGGTGTGTATGCCATGCAAAGAGCACCTTAAATTAAAAAATCAAATCAATTTTCAGATTTCAAATACTACTATGGATTATTAGCATGCCTAGGATGGACTTTTATGAACTATTATTGAACCAATCTATTGCAGTAGTTGGTTCACCTTTTGGTAAGGTTAATAAGATTAAATCACTCAATTTTAATAATTTTATAAGTTAGACTTGATTAAATCATCTAATTTCATTATATTTATAGGATGAAATGATTAAATCATCCATCCTCACTAGATATATAGTGTGATTTGATTGGATCACTTACACTCATCGGGTTATAAGTATGATTAGGTTGCATGATTGAGATAAGCTTAATGGCCATGTGACAACTTACCTTTGCACCAAGGTTGAGGCAATGGTGTCCTCCAATATCTATATATATATGCACTTGTAGGTTTCCAAAATTCTCTAATCTTAGTTGCAAGGCTCCAATGAAACATCTCTTCAAAGAAAATTTCCAAAAGGCAAGATGGTTACATTCATACATAGATGTGCTCCAAACCTTGCTCTCTTTACTTTTAAGCATTTCAAATTATTTAAATTATATATTATATGTACTAATTATATATCATAACATGCTCTTTATATAGGTTAGTCACTAGAAAAGCACTCAATTTAGGTTTATGCAAAGACAAGGTGTGTTATACACACCCAGATACACATTTTTTCCCTTTAAACTAGCAATTTCATTACTAGTTTAAAAGGGGGGAATATAGACATTAAATATAAATTATATAACACCTCAATCTTTTACGCTTAGAAAATACCTATCATGGTAGTACCCTTTAGTTACAAGACCTTTATGTTGTCAAAAGACTCACACCCACTATCTCTTTGTGTCAAATTGCTTATCTTAGACTGACTATTTTGATTTTGATGACCAAGCCTTATATACTGTGAAAATTTCTATAAACATGATTATTATCATTCTCTATTAGTTTTGGATTTGTACTTGTTTTCTAACTTCCTAGATACTTACATCCCAACCAAAATGCCTACATCGACACAGGGGTTCATTTTCCAACTAAGTGTCCAATGCCTAAAATTCATCTAATTTGAAAATGAAATGCATCCTAATGGTCAGCCTAAGTGCTTTGGTGTGAAATATTTTCAAAAGGGATTGGTATATATATAAGATCAGCCCTCATCCATTTAACACTTATAAAAATACCTAGAAATCACAAGGCAACTTACCAAGAGCACTCAATCTAGCATTCAAGTGAGTAAGCCTGCCCTATTCATCCCTATTTACATATCAAACACAAGATTAGTATCCCCATATGTCTGAAGTATTAGAGCATCCCATAAGGCATATTTTCTAAGATACAAGATAGATCACTCTATTTACTTATTTTTCATACACTATATCCTTATGCACACACAAGCCAACATTTAAGGAAGAACTACATAAGTCTGAGGCCCTGTTTAGAGTATTGGTTATGTAGGTTCCACCCATTAACATAGGGTCCTCGAGGTAGCTTGACACTATGTGCCTCCTAACCTATTTTTTTCATAGTCACTCCAAGTGTGAGGAAGCTATATTTTGAACATTTGATGAAGATCAACAGCTTGTGTACATGATCTGTATACATCAGAAGAAAGATAAAAGAAAACCTAAAAGGTTATAATTGCTCGCATCTAGATCCAATCACTATTTTTTACTGGACACCTGCGTCCATCTTAGACACTAATGTCGATGCAACTATTTAGATCTGATGCAAGCATCCAAGGCCACAAAGTGTAAAACTCTAAAACCTGATGAGTATTTCATAATCCTAATTCAGTCCACTTAGTCTATTTTAGTCTAAATCTACATACAAATAGTAATCTAGCTAAGTACTCTTGTTTTTAATTTATTACAATATCAATCAATAGTTATACTTTCTATTTTTGGTATATCTCAATATTATAAATTCAAAATATTATTTATTTGAGTTTTCAAATTAATTGGCTTGATATATATATGTTTATCACCCTTGTGCTTAACTATTTATATATTCTTAACCTTAGATATCCTCTTTATCTAAATTTAGGGTTTTAAAAAAAGGTGTATTCCCTATCAAAGACTCTTTCTTTGAATTTTTGAATTTCCCTCCAAAATTACTTCACTTTTAGGCTTAGTTGGGGCAAGGAGTAGGGGTCAAAACCTACCCTAAAACCTATCATGCATAAATGAAAATGACTTCTAATATTTTTTTGTATTTTTTCCATCTTCGCAAACACATATGATTAAGCATATTTAATTATTTTAAAAAAAAATTATATAGCTTTGTGAAGGGGAGAATGTAGTTTTTGAATTTTTTAATGTTAGACTATTTTTTTAATTGTTACTTAATTTATTCACAACACCTCATTATGGTCTTTACATATATCGTTACAAATACCTTTATAAATTTTTGACTATTAATTGAAAGTTTATAAAACTTATATCTCAACAATATACACATTGCTGGTTATCATTTGATTTATTTTTTTACGAATTTAAGGTCAAAATGTTGTGTTCGTATACTTGCAGTTTTTGTTTCTAATTGTCTTAACTTTTAAAAATATTTAACACACACACACACATTAAAACTTTTAAAAATATTTAACACATACACATGATGACATAATGAACATTAACTAAGGTATAGAACCCCCCCTTTTTTTTATAAATAAAACCCACACATTTCTAACTAGTTTTTACTTCTTGTCTCATCTTACAAAGATAAAGATCTCTCTCTCACCTACACAAACAAAACAAATAATTACTTCACAAACAACTGAAAAATATATTGCCTATAGAAAATGAATCTCACAATTATACTATTTTTTTTAATGTATATACAAATGTAAATGACTTGTGTAAAGTTATCCTAAATTTTAATGCACTTTAATTTATTTGTCTTATATATATACTTTGTTGCCATCACTTTGTTTTTAATCATATTTCATTCTCAGTTATGATCTTTGCACAATACCTTTTCTACTAAAATTTGATATTTTTTTATAGTTTTTAAAACTATCTATTATCTCAACATAAATGTAATGTTACAAAGTACTTCTAGCATTCCAATGATATATTTTCGGTCTCAAACATTACTTGCAAATAAAGATGTAAAAATTATAAGCTTTATGCCATAAATAAGGAAGCAACATTTTTGGCATTTAAGCCATTTTATTGTAAGTTCTTTCTCACATATTTATTTCTAAAATATGGATGTGACATTTTATCCAAAACTTTCAGTAATAGAATATTAAAATCAATTTCAAATCACAAGCCAAATACTATGTTATGAATAACATTAAATATTTCTTGTTTAATTATTTAAATTGATATATATTTTTCAACAAATGAAATTTTCTTTCTTTTCTTTTGAGAGTCTTTGTCAATGAATCTCTTTTGTCTATCCCCTGTTAATACTTCTGTTTCAATGAAACAAAAAAGAAAAATATTATATATTATTCAATATAAAAACACAGAGTAATCACTACACAACCTTTATTTTAACTTCAAGTAAGATTTACTAATCTCATCACAAATACCTCTATTGACTTCATATTTAGTAAATTGAGGAATAATAATATAAATTGAAGAGGAGATAGTCTATCTATATATCAATGTCTAAATTTTAGAGGAGAGTCATAACTCTTGCATACCTACAACATTTGCATCATTATTTGGTGAGTTGTATAGAAGACTAAAGTGCAAAGAATGGATACATATTATGACTAGAGAAATACCTAGGCATGCATCAAAGCCTCTGCAACATAGTGATAACATAAAAAATTAAAGAGATAAAGAGAGTACATATCCCGAACTCTAAAAGAATAATTGAGTGAGGAACTATTATTTTAGTTTGAATGTTATTTGATAACATGGAAATAAAAACTCTTTCTAAACATTTGAAATAATTTTATCTAAAGTATGGGCCACAAACCTCACAATCATAACACAGTGTGGGAGTTATTAATGTATGGAAAATTTTAATCTTTGTTCAAATATCTTATAATTAGCGATAAAAACATTGTCATTCCAAGGAAGTCAAAGCTTTATATCCTTTATTATTTATTGAATCTATTGCAAGGACAAGGCTAAAAGGTGGTACAGATAAAATCACACTCAAGTAGGTGTAAGATTGCACCACCTCGACCTATTTTACTTTGTAATTCAAATTTATTGTAGATGTTATTGTTTTAGTTATGTTGAAAGCCATAATTTTTATCTTAGTAATATTTACTTCAAGACCATACTCATATAGTCATACCCACGTTATGCTCACTAAAATATAAAAGTAATTGACATTAATCTAACACTCATCATTAAAGATTATACTTTTATTTTCTTATTTAAGTTCAAGTTTTATTTTCTTTGAACACTTAACGTTAGTGATATGAAACCATGTTGCTAAAGGTTTTTCTGACATTCAAAAATTGCATTAAGGATTTTTTGTTGGATGCAAATATAGTGTTAATGTAGTAATGATGATGATGATGATGATGATGATGATGATGATGATGATGATGATGATGATGATGATGATGATGATGACAACAACAACAACAATAATAAAAGTTGTAAAAATATGTTTAAGCATTTACAATAAGAATATGACAATATTATTATCATAGCACCATAAATATTGATTTTCATATTATGAAACTATTATTTTATATTTAAGAGATCTATAAAACATTAAACAATAAAAATTAGTATTTAATGATAGGGATATAAAACATTGGTTTTATATTTGACAGATATAACATCATTATTTCATCACTTTAATAATAAAAAAATATTATTTAATATCAAAGATATATAATAATGGTGTTAATTTGAAAGATATAGCACTATTGTTTCATCATCTTACTATTAAACACAAAAATAATATTAGATGTAAATGTGACAAAATAATAATGTTATATCTTCTTATATTTAATAGCATTTTTTAATCTATGTGACATTAAATGCCCTTTTTTTTTAGTGTTTAATATATTAAAGAGTATAAGGTTTTAAAAAATAATGGTTCTATAATACATATTGGCGAGTAAGAGAGGGAGGAGGAGGAGGAGATAGGGGTAAGCAGAGATGGAGGATGGAGTGATGTAGGATTATCCCATATGAAGGGAAATATTGCATCATGAATGTACCATTTTTTTAATTTAGTTTAGGGCACATGCGCAAGTGCACAATTATTTTTTCATGAGCAAATGTTGGATGGTTTTTGATTTATGCAATTCACTTAAAACAAATATGAGGCACAAATAATTGTGCAAAACATTTTTGGAAAAATGCAACAAAGTCACCTATAGATATCAATGTGTACATGGAAAAAAGAGAGAAAAAATTGGTGTGCATATAAATTTGTGTAGTTTAAAGCAGGTTGACTCCAAATTTATTTGACTCTAATATTTCTATCTTCAAATCCAACCATAGTATGTAGTTCATGTAGATAAATAAAATTATGTAACTTATTATTATATTTATACAAATAATTAGAACCTAGCATTTTTAAGATTTTGGGGTGTGTGTTTATCTAGTTGTTTTGTTAATAATATCTTTCATGGAATCTTTCTTTATTTATATGATCGCATTGACTAGTACCAAAGAAAGGATTTTAATCATGTACAAAGTAAGGCACTTATATAAGATTGTGAGTATATATCTCACCTCAATAAGGTCTGTTTTAAATAAAATAAGACTCCTCCTAGATGAGATGTTGGTAGAGGAGGTGTAGTATTGGCCAATATGGTTGGAATATTAGATGAGATCATAGAGACACTTAGACATTATGGAATAAGATAAAAGTCCATTTTTCACCCAAATATGACTAGCGTGATATTGAGGAATAATAACACACAAATAGAACAAGAAAGAATGAAGATGAATAAGGGAAAATGGATGTAGGTGAAGATAGACACTTGAGAGATATCTCTTGGATTGGACAAGGCAAAAATGTGTATTTCCATGTTTCTAAAGAACTTTATGATCCGTAAACTCCACTAATAAACTCTAAGTGAAATTTTAAAAGTATGAATTCTGAATTTCTCAACTTATAAGATGTTGAAATGATTAAATCTGATTAAAATCTGATCCAAGTCAAGTTCCAAAACTAAAATAAAGGTGAATTGATAGATCACATCAAATATCCATTGAAACCATCAGATTTTTCAAATTCTCAATTTTATCCAATTTCTCGTAAATGATCAATTCATTAAAATTTTGCATTCTAATTAAAAATATGAATTTATAATCTAAAAATTAACTAAAAATGAAATGCAAAACTGAATTCAAAGATCAAACCATAGAAATTGTTTACGAGGTTCGGAATTCCTACGTCCCCCGGGTTCTTATCAAATTGATCCATTAATTGTTGCTAAATTTGCAATCCAAAATAATACTTACAAACAATAAAAGATCATATCTCTCTACAAAAATAGTGTTTCAGACCTTCGAAAAACCTTGGCTGACTCAGCACGTCCTTCACCTTCCTGAATCACAAGCAAAGGCTTTCTCCAAATCAAAATTGTCAACTTATATAGCTCAAAATGGAATCACAAATTTTCCAAAATGGGAAAATGAATATACTATACAGAGCATATTAGAATTCTAAACAACTTTGTAGTTTACTCCGAGCTCTGGTTCGGCCTTTAAGGGCTCCAAAATAACCAAATACTGTAAGCGGGTCTATATTCTCCAATACACAATCAGCCATAAGCTTACCTTTAAATACAAATTCGTTCCTTAAATAGCACTTCAACCCCCACAGCATAAGCAGTCAAGGCCTATCTCTTTTTTATGGGAGGTCGGTGGTTCAAGTCTTCAGCCTTCTATTTAGGCGCTTTAGCGGCCTCCTTGGTGTCGACGTCCCCTTTTGTAGGAGACTTAGGCGCTAAGCTTAGTATATACATTAAACCTTGTCCTCTTCTCACGGTATAAGACATGGTCTCATCTCCAATCTTGAGGCATGTGGCAAGGCCAGATGTGGTACGCTCTCATGATTTCTAATGCATGGTATGTAATCTCAAGGTCTATGACATGGCTTTGACTTGGTAATACGTTGGATGGCATGAAAAGTTTGTTCTCCCATTGATTTCCATGTGTCACCCCTTGATTGGTCCACTTGGTGTGTCCACATTGCACCACGTCATCTTGCGACACCACATTTTCTTTGTCGAACTAGAACTTCAGTAACCTATAACTTTTGCATACGGTGTCCATTTAGCAAACCGTGAAAAGCATCAAAAAGCTCTCGATGAGCTCTATGCTGTGAAATTGGTTTCATCATGATTTTAAAACTTTTTATGAAATGAACTCTAGATCACAACTCCCTACAAAAGAAGCTTTTGGTCTCCAAAATTCAACTATCACTTGAAATCTTATAACTGGTCTACTGCATCCATCACACAGAACCCAATCATAGCAAAGAGATAAACATTGAAAAAATAAATGATTCACAACTCAACTAAAAATGCTTACACATGGAATGAGTAAAGAAATATGCAACTACCAATAACTTGAATCCAACATACCAAAACTATATGCCCATGTCACATCCTGTAAAGCGGTAAACTGTCAATAAACTAAAACAATTCCCAATGTAAATGCAAACAAGTTTGTAAATGTCAACAACATACACAAAATGTTGTAGACATGTTGCAATACAATGCCCAGGTATGGGACTTATATGTTAAGCAAATGCAAACAACACAAAGTGTATATTGCCTAACATCCAAACATGCCCATAGGGTCTTAACAATGCATCTATACATCCATGTGCCAAAAATAGATACATTCAAAATAGCAGTCAAATAAGTGCTGTAAAGAATTAACTCAACCTACAACATGCATTCTGCTATTATCTCCAATTGATCAAATGAGTTCAAGTCCTCTCAACAACTCACACAACATAAATAGGAGATTCAAAACTTAGAGTTATCAAAAAGTGAGAATTGAAAAACTTCATATGGTAAACCTGTCTTGAAGTGTTCCCACCAACTCTAATCTACATCTATCAAAGCTTGTTCATTCCCTTAGGTGAATTCTTAACCATGCTTTGCAAAAAAAATGTAGTGATAATCCACTTAACCAATTCTTTCTTCCTAGTGAAACTGATTGTCTCTGTGGATTCATTTTCAATTGCATACTTTATCAATTTGGGCTTTGCCATATGTAACTGAAAAGATTGTTGACTTAACCTCTTAAATGGATTTTCACTTGTAGGTTTTACCTTACCCTGGGTTGTATTGTCAACTACATTATGGATTGAATTAACTTCATTAACCTTAGTGAGAGGTTTGTAAATCATCTTAGTTTTAACATTACTTGAATGTGAAGATGAATGAAGCTTAAAACATCTATCAATCCTATGTCCACTCACTTTACAATGAGTGCAAACATCCTTCTTAGGTGAGGGTCCCCTTTTGCCAATTCCCAACTTAACATGAGAATGGTCTTTCAAACATGCAATCTGCTTAAACAAAGCTTTTCATTTCCAACAAGTCTTAGCACTATGGTTATTCATCCCACAAAAAGTGCATGAAAATGATTGCATTATCTTTATGTACATTATATCCAAACTTATTAAAAGTATCAATTGGATTAGAAGATTTAGTGTAAGAATCAGGAGGTGGAATCTCAATACCTTTTTTACCTTTACACCTTTGAACTAATGGCCTAGAATCTTCGCTATTGGAAGCTCGCCTTCCTTTAGCCATGGAAGAAACTTCTCCATCATCCACCTGCATGAAGAGGTCTATGCTCAACCTGAATTGGGTTAGATATACCTTGGCTATCTCTACCAATTCCTCCTCCATTATAACCCATTTTAAACAACAATTTAGATCCTATGCCCTTAGTGTATCTTTCAAAGTCACCAAAAACAATATTACTAGAATCTGAATCTGAAATGGTAGAAGAAGATGGAGATTCCAGTGGTGAAAAACTTACAATGCACTCAGTCATAGTTTCTACATCTAAAGTTGAAGGCTTTACCTTTTCACACTCACCACATTGTAAACTAATCAAGAGCTCATCCTTGGATTGGAGCTCCAATTTTAACTGTGCCACTTGCAATTCAAGTGCAAGTTTCTGGCATCTCAAGATTGCGTTTTCATCTTTGATGGCCTCAATTTGTGACAACTTGCCCATGGTTTCCTAAAAACACCTAATTCCTCACTGCACATTGCAATATAATCAATCTACAAACCAATAATCTAATTATTATGGAAGCAACTGTCAATACACAACTGAAAGCAATCCATGTATTCTAACTAGTCTGATACCAACTTGATCCGTAAACTCCACTGATAAACTCTAAGTGAAATTTTAAAAGTACATATTCTAAATTTATCAACTTATAAGATGTTGGAATGATTAAATCTGATCCAAGTCAAGTTTCAAAACTGAAATAAAGGTGAATTGATAGATCACATCAAATATCCATTGAAACTGTCAGATTTTTCAAATTCTCAATTTTATCCAATTTCCTGTAAATGATCAATTCATTAAAATTTTAAAATCTGATTGAAAATCTAAATTTATAATCTAAAAATTAACTAAAAATGAAATGCAAAACTGAATTCAAATATCAAACCACAGAAATTGTTTACGGGGTTCAGAATTCCTACGTCCCCAGGTTCTTATCAAACTAATCCATTAATTGTTGTTAAATTTGCAAGCCAAAATAATACTTACAAATAAAAAAATATCATATCTCTCTACAAAAATAGTGTTTCAAAACTTTGAAATACCTTGGCTGATTCAACACGTCCTTCACCTTCCTGAATCACAAGCAAAGGCTTTCTCCAAATCAAAATTGGCAACTTATATATCTTAAAATGGCATCACCAATTCTCCAAAATGAGAAAATTAATAAACTATATAGAGCATATCAAAATTCTAAACAACTTTGTAGTTTACTCCGAGCTCTGGTTTGGCCTCTAAGGGCTCCAAAATGACCAAATACTGTAAGCGGGTCTATATTCTCCAATACACAGTCGGCCAGAAGCTTACCTTTAAATACAAATTCATGCCTTAAATAACACTTCGACCCCCATAGCACAAGTAGTCAAGGCCTATCTCTTTTGCATGGGATGTCAGTGGTTCAAGTCTTCAGCCTTCTATTTAGGTGCTTTAGTCTTATCTTTATCCCACATTTGTTGGGGAAGAACAGATTTCATACTAAAAATGGGTATGCGGCCTCCTTGGTATGTGCCAACGTCCCCTTTTGTAAGGGACTTAGGTGCTAAGCTTAGTATATAAGTTAAACCTTGTCCTCTTCTCACGACATAGGACGTGGTCTCATCTCCAATCTTGAGGCATGTGGCAAGCCCAGACGTGGTATGCTCTCACAGTTTCCAATGCATGGTATGTAATCCTGAGGTCTATGGCATGGCTTTGACTTGGCAATGGATTGGATGGCGTGGCAAGTTTTTTATCCCATTGAATTCCATGTGTCACCCCCTAATTGGTCCACTTGGCATGTCCACATTGTGCCACGTCATCTTGCAACACCACATTTTCCCTGTCAAACCATAACTTCAATAGCCTATAACTTTTGCATACGGTGTCCGTTGTGCAAACCACGAAAAGCATCAAAAAACTCTCAACGAGATCTTACACTATGAAATTGGTTTTATCATGATTTGGAAACTTTTTCCAAAATGAACTCCAGATCACTTTAAATCATGGGTATCTTAATGATTGCCTCAATGAAATCAAAAAATATTATGAATTTTAAAATATCAGTGATTTGTAATGCATGAAGTTAGTCTTAGCCAAATTTTAGCTACCATTACCTAGGTTCACAAAAAAAAATTCTTGTTATGCCTTATGGCCTTGTTCATAATCTATTCCATGATTTATGAGGCCTTAAAAAGGTGTTTCTAAAGTCTTATTAGCATATGTTAAGGTTGTTTTGACAAAATTAAGGTAATGTCTTATTTTGTCTTATGCTAGTCTAATCATAAGAACATGAAGAGGTTGGTCCTAAAGGTGTCATAGGTTCAAAATTACCTCTCAAGGTCATATTATGATTTGACCATGTTGCATGATTATTTTACATTTGTTTGGAGAGGTTAATATTCTTTTGTAGAGTTTAAGGTAAAGTGCCATACAAGAGAAAAGGGGCATATAACTAACTCTAATGCATTTCAAGCCAACAAAGACCAAATGCCTATATAATCACACTTGTCAAAGATTATAAAGGATTCATATAACTATCATGTGTTTCAGGAATGTTAGATCATGTCAATTTTTTAGGTCCAACATCTAAATTAAATAAACTCACTCCAAAAAGGGTAGTTATAAGCACTTGTACAGATTTGGGAGATCCATTTGTAGGACAAAACAATTCAGGAGGGTTTTTTTCACCTTCTCCAAGCCATATCCATAGATATCAAGCTTGTACAGGTCTTGAAAATTTAAAATTTGCATTAGAACCTCCATCACTCCCTTGGCAAGCTAATAAAGGTCAACTTCATATGCTCAGTACATACATAAGAGAGAGAGAGTCATGGTTTGAGCTTGTGGGAAGAGGAATGGGATCTAATGGCATTTAGTTTTATGAAATTGGTTCCCATATTTGTGCCTCCATCTTTATGAACAATTGTTAAGATCAGTAGGTGGTCTTAAATCTCACTTAAACCCCACAGCCTTGGTTTTATGCTCTTTTCATGAAATTTAGAGCTCATTGGAGCATGGCATGAATAGTTAAATATCTATATGGATATAAACAACCATTTCACACACTCCTCCATCAGTTTCATGTGTGTGAATAACCAAACATCAAGAAGAGTTTTCATGTGAGAGGAGTTTCAAGGTTTACATTTGAAATTTAAAAGTTTATACAAGTTTCATGTATACAAGTGGTTGTAAAATTTTATCCAAAACATCTATCATCCCCTACATCATCTAAAATTATCATCTATGAACATCTTTATATCGTACATGGCTCAGATCCTTCACAAACTCATTAATTTCTTTTGTTACAGGCCTATACAAAAATTCAAGTAGGTTCTTATTAGTTGTAGAGGTATAATCATCCTAAGTATTCCTAAAATGGTATTTATAAAATTTATACTCCCTCCATAAACATCTTCTTGGTTGCTCTCATTTCCAAAAAAGGTTATCTTGTCAAAACCTAACACAGACTTCCAGAATGAGAGAGACTCAACCATATGAAAGTAAGCAGGCATCATGTTTGGAAAGGTAACATACTCCAAATGAAACTCAAGATAGTAAAATGGAGGTATATGAAATCTCCTTGTTAAGGTATATGATCACTCTTAGGCAAAGAAGTAGAGATTTGGATCATGTCAAAGAATACCTATAGGCCTATGTCAAGAGATGGACAAAAAATGAACTCAATAGGGGTAGTTTGTGCTTGAGACCTAGAAAGTGAGAGTATAAGAGACGTGATAAATGATTGGTTCAAGTATGTGAGTGATGAGAGAATTTTTTTTGATAATGGCTCAGAATATATCCACCTCTTTGATGTAAGAGTGTTTAAGACCTTTGAAGACCAAAAGATGTAGTCAGGCAGTCTTGATCAACACACACAAGCCTACCATGGGAAAATGAGCAGTAGAAGAAGGTGTATGATAAGAAAAAAATATTGATAAGTATTCAAGGAGAAAATAAGGGTTTGGAAATTATGTTATAGCACCCAAAACATTATATTGTTAATGCTAAAAACATCCAATTCACATTTGTAGTCAAGATACTTAACATACACCTACCATCAAGAAGGTTTTATTGTGAATAGTGACAAGAGAGGGTTAAATAGTTTTATGGGATATTGGGTTTGGATGAACAAATAAATTTTATATAAACATTATATATCAATAAAAATCTAAAGAGAAAGATCATAAGAGAATGATAAAAACAAACTTATCTTGAACCCTACAGTCACATAGTCAAAACCACACTACCAGGTCTGCTTAACTAAATTAAAAATGTCTACTTGTTTGAAGAAAATAAAGTTTGAGATAATAATAAAATAATATGGGAATGATACTCTAATTATATTATGACTCCACAATCTTCATGGTTAATGAAAAAATGGACAAGTTTTGAGAAATCTACCTAGGCCTGATAAGCATGAACAGGCATACGTAGGCCTACGAGTAACAAAGTGGTGAGTGGAATGTTTTTTGAATATTAGATTATAATTTATATACCATATAAAGGTTATTATAAATTAGAATAATCATTCTATGAAGTCTTTAACTCCTAAAACAATGAGGAAAAGGGGTAAACACAGTAGCTAGGGTCAAGAGTGCATGTATGCTCATAAACCCTAAACATTAGAAAATGAAGGTTGTAAAGGTCCTATGGAGATGAATGTAAATTAAAACCATTGTAAAAGGTCAAAATTTATTCTTCATACCTCCTTGAGGTGTTTGGACTCAAAAAAAAACTCCAAAATGCCATTTCTAACTCATTTTCTCTCTCTTGACCTCACCAAACACAATTTACTAACCCGAGAAGCACCTTATCATGCTCATAATAGTATGGAAAAGTTGCATGGGAGCCCAATATATTTGGGTATTTTATGGGACCTATTATACTTTTGATTGATGTAATTTTTTAATTGGTTAAGGATATGAGTTTTATGAATCATTGTTAAGATGATAAGCATGATTTTGGCTGTCTAAAAGAAGAGTAATGACTTAATGAGAGATATGGGATTAAAAAGTGATTTAAATGAGTTTTATTGATATTAAAACAACTTGTAAATTATTTCACTTTAATAATACCCTCACCATTATACTTTCATGTATCTGCACCTGTATAAACTCATTAAATGTTATATTTTTGTGAGGTTTTAGGTCAAAACAAGGTACTCTAGGCCTAATTTGGCATGGAGATGTAAGGGAATAATGGGTACTCAAAAAATTCCTAGTTTTAAAATATCATCCATACATTGTATTACACAAAGAGATTTGTGTATTTTTAAGGTTATAAGGAATTGAAGGCTAGTGAGAGCTTAAGGTGAAAAATGAGGTCTTGGTGAGTCTTTAATGGATTAAAAATGATTTGTTTCAGGTATTTTATGATTTAGATAAACCATCCATGAAGATAGGTTTAATTCATAAGTACAAAATCAATATTTGACACTTACAAGCAAGGTGAGACGTGGTAGAGCTAAGGGGGTTTCAAGACACCTAAAGAGTTAATGATCACAACTCTCTCTCTCTCTCTCTCTCTCTCTCTCTCTCTCTCTCTCTCTCTCTCTCTCTCTCTCTCTCTCTCTCTCTCTCTCTCTCTCTCTCTCTCTCTCTCTCTCTCTCTCTCTCTCTCTCTCTCTCTCTCTCTCTCTCTCTCTATTTAAGCAACCTTTTTTTGGTTATGTATTGATCCTCCACCTACGTATGGTGAATCCATACCCATCTGTATGCATTTTATCAATGAGAAACAAATGGTTTTACCTCCTTTTATGAATGTTCTTAGTGTGTGTGTATGAATAGATGATCTTGTCAAGTGATTTGACTTGTATTCCTTGACATGTTGTCCTTTTATAACACCTAGATGTAGTTTGAAAGATTATTTTATGGGTCATGTGAAGTTTATAAGTGATATTCAAGGGTTGAATGAAATTGTATATTCACTAATTTCCTCCAAGATTGCTTGATTAGTCCTCCTAGCCTAAGCATCTATCACCACCTTCACATTGAAACACTTATGTGAGAGGTTCAAATTAGCAGTGTATGTAAGGTTAGTTTTCTTGGTTTATAAGTGTACATGCAATTGATTGGTGGAGATCAACTATTTGGTGTATCACCCCCTTTTTTTTTCACGTTATCCTTCTCCCTTTTCCTTACAAATTAATAATGTAGTAGATCCAAATTGATACATCAATGGGAGCTAGCCCTATAACCTAGAGGTTTGATCCATCTAAAGGTCACCCAAAACCTAGGGTCAATCCCATTGCATAGCTAAAGTTGAGGGGGCTTGAATCACCCTCTCAAGTGTACAAATTTTAGCTATAATAGTTCTGGAATGCCTGATAGGACTTGATTACAATCAATTGAAGAGTTTTTGTTTTTTTCTTCAATGTACCATTCTTTGGAGGTAGTTCAACAAAGATCAATGGTGACTCTAAATGCATTCAACTAGTTATGGTAGGCTAGGTACCATTTTAAGTAAGTGTTCTTATATTACTACCTTTCTCATGAGGTTTCATTGCTATTTTTTATGTTGATTTTTGTTTTACATAAGTTGAAGAGCTATATCAAACTCATGTTCATCCTTGTCAGTAGTTTGCTGGCCCTTATCAATAGTATGTTGAACCTTATCAGTCTTGTTCTTAAAAGTATTGCCCTCCTTTGCCTTAGCAGTCATACCAAGATAGTCCACCCTTTTGGCATCCCTGTCATTCCTCTAATCGGCCTTCTTAAGACCATGTTACCCCTAGTCAACATAACCACATTTTGAATTAGTCCATCTTACATTTCAAGCAAAACATCTTGGGCTATGAAAGTTATATGATAGGGCTTAACACACAAAGGGAGTATGGTCAAAATGTTCCTAGTCATCTCATTCATAATGTGAAAGACTCATTGTAGCTTATATAGAGAGAGTGGGAACCTGTTAAGAGGGAAAATTGGAAAAGACTCACAAGTGATATGATTAACATAAGTGGCCTAGTTTAAGGCATATAAGATAAGATAAAAGTTCATGAAGGATAACAGGTTCATTACTATCAGCCCCATGTGCCTTCATCCATACCACCTCAACCCTCTTATGTGCTACCCATTCTTTATGAAAAGACCATTTCAAGTGAGCTTAAAATTATCCCAATCCCTTCACATACCCCTCAAGATTTCTCTTCATGGAAATCAATCCACGAGAACATCCAAAAGAAGAAAGAGGTTGTTGTTGAGTAGCCTATTATTGAGAATCAAAACAAGTCAGAATTAGAGAGCTTGATTGTTACTTTGAGGGAAGCTAATTAAGTTATCTTGACACAAAATTTTACTCCTCTTCTTCCTCAAGAACCCCCTAAGAAGTGTTTTAAAATTATAAGTTGGAATCAAGTTGTGAAATCATGGGATAAACAAAGTGGAATAAACATAGATTAGGGAGTAAAGATCAAAGAAGAATCTTAACCAATTCAATCCCCTCCCATGCCTCCTCAAGAGCCTAAATCCTTTCCATCTTGGAATTAAATTCAAGGAGGAATTCAAATTAAATAAGAGATCCTTGTTGAAAATCTTGAAAAAACTAAGAAGTTTCCATCTTGGATATCCATTTAAGAGAGTATTCAAATGAAAAATGAATCCCTTGTAGAGAAAATTTAAGGCCAAAACTTTCCAAAGATGGAAGGATTTATTGATGAATGGAAGGAAGAGAAGAACAAACACATTGAGAATGAGGACTTAAAACTATTTGGTGAAGATAAACATCCTTTTCTTGAGCAAAACAATCAAGTTATAGCTGAAGGTCACTCCCAAGAAGGCTATAAAGAAGATACTTTAAGTGTGTGTGATGAGGAGTTCATTATGGGAACACCATTCATAAATAAAGATATAAATCAGCCTTTGAAGTTGAAGAATAAGTTGACATTAATGGAGTAAAAGTTTGTCAAGTTGCCACAGCTAAAGAAGAGGCTTCTAAAGATCCATTAGAGGTGGCAAAAGGTTGTTTTGAACCCCAAGAGCATGATCAAAGAGGTGAAGATCAATTGGAAGACATGTTTGAAGGTTTAAGATCTGGATACACTCTTCTAGAGACATGTCATCATATAATTTATATTTAAGAAGGTAATTTTATCAAGTAAGGCAGAAAACAAGAGGAAGGTAACTCTCCAAGCTTACCATTCCAAGAGACTATTTTATTTGAAGATGACTTGTTTGATGTCTTTACACAAGGTTATCAACTTCTCATTTCATTTACAAGTGCTTCTTTACTCTTGGAAAATGAAACTAAGCTTCATTGGCCTCAAGCTCTCAAGTAGCAAGATACACTTCTCCTTGAATCCAACAATAAAAGCATGCCAAGAGATTCATCTAAGATTATTCAACTTGATCAAGTACAGCCTATGGATGAGGAAAAAATGAGATTGTTTGTGCCAAGAAAACAAGTTTGGAATGAGTATGATTTGGTAGATGACTCACATAGCTAGCCTATGTATAAGGGAATGAAGCAAAAAGGTCTAAGTATTAGTCAAAGAGGCCATGAGCATGCTAGCATCTCCAAATGCAGGAAGAATCCTCCATGACATAAGGATAGTGTAGAGAATTGATTATAACATTTCATTACTCTTTGAATTTTTATGATAACACATCAAGTGAGTTTTATATAAAACTAAAGATCGAGTTTTGTAAGTAGGCTTCCTTCAAAAAATTTCACTAATTCTAAATATCAAGTATTATTAAAAGAATTAATAGTTATAACATATTCCATAATTAAGAATTGTGATTCAATAAAAAAAAATATTATGATATTATTGTGTATTTAATTTGGTATATTTGGTGGTCATTGATAAGATCAAGACACTTTTAGTAGCATTTTTAGGGATATAATAAAAAGTCCTATTACTGTTGAATACCAACAAAGGATAAAATCAATTTTTCATGTTTCTTTACTCTTATGTTGAATAAATAAATAGCATAATAAAATTAACTATTAAAAATGAGTATTATGTTTTCTAACATTAAACCTAGCATGCATGGAGTATTAAATAATGAGAATAAAATATTTTTCTTATGTTATGTATATATCATACAAAACTATTTTTTTTATTTGTATAAAATTATAAAAATAATTTAAAAGGAGGATAAGTGCTAAAAGACAAGACTTGAATGTAAATAAGATGTGAAGTGTAGTTAGCATGGATCTATGATGGATAAAATATTTAATTAATGTTTTGCATTATGTAGTGACATGAATATATAATAAAATGCCAAATATGTAAATAAGATGTGAAGTGTAGTTGGCATGGATCCATGATGGATAAAATATTTAATTAATGTTCTGCATTATGTAGTGACATGAATATATAATAAAATGCCAAATATGCTTTTAGAGTGTTGTATGCATATTTTTACTATTATTGTATTATGGGTAGATAGTTATCTAGCAATTGTATCTATTAGATAGTTAATTTAGAATCCAAAGTGGTTGATGTTATATGTGGGTCCTATGTTAGTGGAAAGTGTTAGATTACATTGTACTAATTATTAAGTTCCTAATTTTACGAGAGGATGTCAATTCCAATAATTTAATAACTAAAAATTACTACCCTTGATTAGCACTTGAGTAATAATTATATTGATGATTTTGTGGAAGATTTTCTTGATTTTATGTTAATAATTAATATTATTGTAAACATATTATTAAAAAAATTGTTTAAAAAAATTATTTGATGATTAATGCATGGAGCCAAAAATGGCTTGTTTAATGCTAGCAATTATTTGCACTATACACATATCATCATTAATTTTTTTGTTTTAAAAATTAGAACAATTTTGTACAAGGAGAACATTAAAAATTAACATGTCAACCAATAAAATGATAAATAAATAATTTAAAGATTTTTTTTTATCTAAAAATTATAAAAATTAAATAAAAGCTTTAGAAAGTTCAATATTAGATAAAAATTCTTGCATTTCATTAGATTGTTGACTATATTTTATTGTTTCCAGTTATTCCTATAATTTCCTACTATGACAAGGACTAAATATCATTGCTTTCATTTTAATGATGTCATTTATTGAATGATATTCTTAGACTATACCTAGTATCTAGTCTCAAAATTGACAAGGTGTAACCTAATTTTTTGGTTTTAGAATGTATATGGCTAGTAAAAAATATATGTTATAAGTTTAAAAAATTAATAGATTGTATATTTTTAAAATACTTAATCATTTTGATAAATAATATTATAATAAAGTTTAATATTTAGGAGAAGACAAAATAATCTTAATATAAAATTTTGTATAGTTTTTTTACAATTATTAGGTCTTTAAAAGAAGTAACTATAAATGAAATTTTAATTGATAGGCAAAGTTAAGTTGAAATAATAAGCCTACCTAGGATTAACTGGGATACTAGAGATCAAAAATTGAACCCTTCCTAACCCTTCCAAAGGTTTAAACTAATTTTATAAATGCAACGTAAAAATTATTAATTAAGAAAATTAATATTATAAATTCTATGAAGGAAAACAAATATTAAAAAATTTCAAAATAAAAGTGACAATTAAAAAGGAGATGTCACACTATGCTAAGGTGTTTATTGTTCATAGCTTGGAAATTAATAGCCCTCAAATTTTAACATGACAATTACATTAGTTAATGCATATACTCTTATTAATTTAATTTTACAATGATTAATCAATATCACAACAATCAATATGAAGTGAAGAGTTTCAAATACAAATTAGGCACAAATTTGTCCATATCATTGTCCTCCTCCTTTTCCTTTGTAGTTAATCAGTATTTGTGTGCTTTTAATGACTTCATATTTTATTGTGCACCTTCAAGATTTAAATATCTTTGGACAATACACTCCTATAACATTTAAGATCATAATAAGTGTAGTTTTAACTTATTCATCATAGTTTTTGTATCTGTATAAATACTATTTATAGTCATACTATCAGATACATAAAAATATTTAATATAAATTTTAATAACAGTGTAGTATAATTAATGTTACGATGAATATAAATAATTTTAGGCTATGCTCAACTAAAATCTTATTATTTTATTTTCTGATTTGGGGGATAAAATTATTTGTTGTGTTATTACAACTGAGAAGGAAAATTTATTGACAATGTTTATTTGTCAAACACAATAGCCCCAAAAAGTCAAACTAGAAGAATTACTAAAAATTTCAAAGAGTTCAATATTATCTTTTAATTTATAAATGTTTAAAGTATTTAATTATAATATCTAAATTAATTAATTTTTTGAATAGAAGGATATAGTCACAATAATAATCCAAACTTATTTTCAAGAGTAGGAAATGAGGATTGTGTATCCCCAAGTAAATGTGGCACATCATGTCTCAAATATAATGAAAAATAATATCATTTGTTTCATGGAAAAATTTACTTGCAAAAGAATTATTTTTCAATGTGTACTTTATTTGATCAATGTTTACATATAAGGGTTAGATTTGATACATGTTGCACATCATGTATTGAACCTGATAAAAAATATCTCATTTGGTTTGTGATAAATCCAATTTCAAAATAACTAATTCTTGACGTGCACTTTATTTGATCAGTCTGTATATACAAGGATTAAATTTGATGTTTGATCTTCTATATCGGAGAAAAAAATATGACAATCATCCAACAATCATTTTAAATAAATAAACATCAAAGAGTTAATATATAATTCTATAAATTATCATTCATAAATATTTTTGTATAAATTATCGTTCATAAATATTTTTGTAATGCTGAAATTTTTTTGATAGTACACCCAAACTTTTCCTTCTTATTTTATATTCAAAATATATATGATGTAATTTATAATTAAAAAGAATAAATATATTTGTATGTGCATCATTTTTTTATTGAAACCTTGCTTTTACATAGATTAGGTGTAAAAAATGATTATTTGATTTAGTGCCAAGGACTGAGGGGTATCTATTCAACTAAATTTTCCTGGGGCACAATCTTGGCCTCATCCCTTTTTTTATATCTCCCAGTATTTGTACCTTAGTGGATGGCTAGGAAACAACTTTTACACCATTAGACTACAATCCATTTCATTGTGCATCAAATTTTACAACCACTAGTTTTTAAAAATTCAAACCCTTAATAAAAATGTTAAATGAAAAAATTATATATTTTTTTGATAAAATATGTAAAGATGACTCACTTTTAAGTCATTTCCTTCTTAATAAATTAGACATTTTCTCAATGTCGATCGAATCATGATTCTTCATAATGCATGTAAATTACAATCCTTCATAATGTTGAAAAAGCCATTTTACCTAACAGGCAAAAAGTTATCTTTAACTTAAATCACCCATAATCATGAAGGATGTTCAGTAGTGAGAGGATTCACTAGTAAATGATTTATTTTTTTTGGCTTTGTAAAAAAATATAATTTGACTCTCATGTCTCAAAAATCCATTTTTATCCTAAGATTTTGAGGCATCTTGGCCATTAGCATGGAGATGTATACATTTTAGCAACCCCATATTTGTATTACTTTCCAGAATATGATACTAATTTCAATTACCACTAATGTTCTTAATCTATTATACGTTGTTATTTTCTAAATGCAGAGGAAAAAATGAATAATATTTTTTCCGCATCTCTATTCAATACAATAGATGAATTCATTAACAAACACATTGAGAAATGTATGAAATGCTTAGTGGATCCATGATTTGTTCTAACTGACAACTATGCACTAGTGGACGAGACACCCCTAGTGAAGTGCCTGAAAGTGCAAGTTAGTATTCATGCTTACCTCAATTGAATTTATATATGTAATGGTACCAATCCCAAATTTTTCTCATAAAAGGGTCAGCATCATCACCTCATTGATACAGATGGTATTCTTCATATTCTCTTCATTTACCCTAGTAGAATCAACTTTTACAACTACATCATGCACACTAACAAACTATCATTTGAATAAATGATAGGCATGTCTCTCTTCCCCAAAGCATTCACTATTTTATTTGTCTTAGCGAGTGTGGTGATAAGAGTGCTTTCCACTATCAAGGGAGTCCTAGTGATGTAGGATCATCCAAATATTTTTGTAATCTTACATTAACCAAAAATAGAGTGGCGTCTGTTCATGTAATATTAATTTTGTATTTATAATTCTTGGCATGATGAATATGATCAAAGGGAACATCATTAATCATACACTTTAGTAGCATCAATCAAATCAGATAATGATTAGCTTAATATATCTACATGGTCCTAAATAAGTTGGTTGAGTATCTTAACCATCGGTATAATATCAGATGTCATTGCATGCATAAAAGGGACATAAAAGATAGGTTATGTGGAAAAGGATAAAAGTGCATCAAAATATTCCCTAATCTAAAATCTAATTAATATTTGGCTTTCTCTCAAATATTAGTACAATTTCAAAAAAATCATCTAAATGTGAATCTATATGCAAATATTATGGCCTTTAGAAGTTAGTGGTTTGTCATAGTGACAAAACCATTAATCTAATTATAGTAGTGGTTCCATAAGCATTAGTGGCAGTTGTGGAAGTGTCAATGATGGTTTTGCACTTAGGGGAAATTTTTGCCTGCAAACGAGGGCAATTCTATCTTGAATGAAGTTAAATCAAAAGTAATGCCCTAGAAAGATGAATGGAAATATTTGGAGAATTTCTAAGGGGCTAAGGAAGGTGAAGAGACATGGGAAAAGGCATAGAAAGGTCAGGATAGATTTAGAATTGGGAGACCTGAGTGAGTTACATCAATTTATTGAGTTTTTTGTGAGAAAGAGAGAACTCCAAGGAAGAAAAGAAGGAGTTGAAGGTGAACAAATCCATGAAAAACTATGTGTGTAATCTCTTTTTCATGTTTATGTCTAAATAAGCCTATACAAGCATGTATGAGAGTGTGAGAGAGTATGTGCATCCATTTTTATTTTTTTAAGATGAATTCAATGAAGAAAGTGTGTTGAATTAAGTTTCAAGTCTAAGAGTGTGTTTGAAGTGTGTCCTTGGTATGTTTTTAGTGTTTTATCCATGCATCACAAAAGTAAAGGCAATCCTTAAGTGGAACCCCTCTCTTTTGTTTGTAATATTTGGTATTAGAGCAAGGTCTTTCTTTGTTGGGTTGAGTTTGTAAGGATCTTGTATAAGTTAGTTGTAGGCTATGTAAGAGAAGTCTACTTGAGTTTGTATCAAATTGTGAAATAAAATCTTGCATAGGTGAGATGATAAGTTTAATACAGGTGTGAGAGAAGTCTTGCAAGCTGAGAGGAATGTGAAAGCCTCTTGTTTGAGTCTACTGCATGTTATGAAAGAAAACCTTGCTTGTTGAAGAGGATATAGTATACAAAGAAAGAGGAGCATTAGAGGTATAAGACTTGGTTGAGATATTGAAGGAAGTCCAAACAACATTAGACATGATGGAGAATGCACAAAGTGAAGAGGTTGTAGTTTTAAGTGAAGAAGAAAAAATGATGGATTTATTGATATATATATAATGAAAATTTGATGTCTTAGAGAGAGGACTAGCTAAAAATGAAAAAAGACTAGCTAAGGTTAAGATGAAGGAAAGAGGTGAACCCAATTGTAATATTATTTTTTTTTTGTGGTAAAGAGATCTCAAATGAGCTCATGAATTTGATATGTAATTAAAGATGTTTCTTGAAGAGGAGAATATTTAAGATGCCCTAAGGGTGAAGGTTGAAAGTAAGATACTATGTGGAGTTGTAACTAAATAAGAATAAAGTACTCATTTCTTTGGGGTGAATTAGAATAAAGCAATGATTAAGGAATTTTGGAGAAAAAAATGGTGAGCTTTTGCATTGGAGGGGGGAAAAAAGTTGATGGAAAAAAGAATTTGGTGGCATAAGAGAAGAATAAGAAGAAGAAATGGATAGAAGGAGAGAGGACGTGACACGATTAGAAGATTGGCATAGCTAGTATGGCATAGGACATCTTAGGAAGGTCACATCTTTGGATTTTATCAGGTAAGTTTTCTCTACATTCATAAAGATATATACAATAGAATATGGTATGTATAATAACATAGCCATATAGATAAATCAATATCACTACACCAAGACCTTGATCTTGGAAATAAACTCAATGTAATATGCAATTAGTCTGCCATAATTATTTAAAAGATATATATTCTGTGTTAGGCACCTCTATAAAACCATAGTAAAGGTGAAATCGATGGGTGAAACTCTGTTGGATGATGAAATCTTTGAAGAATTTAAATAAAGAGTATATTAAGTCGACATGCAGTTATATATTATAAAATAGGATATATTTATTTACTTGAAGGAATGAAATGTATAGTGTAGCTATGTAAATGAATTACATAGGAAATAGAATTCAGTGTACATGATATCATAGCAGATAGAATTATGTGATAGTATTTGGTTAAGAAATAGAACTCTATGTGAATGGTTTGTGCACAAATAAAATTATATGAATTTAACTTAGGTTGTTAAAACTCCCAATATGAAGTTTAAATTTGTCACTCAAAACTGTAAGGATTATATATATGTTCAAATTGTGTGTATATTCATCATAAAAAATAGTGATGTATATAATGTGTGCTTTGACATCTAAAAATAATGATGTATATAGTATGTGTTTTGACATATAAAAATAGTGATATAGATATATGAATTAACTAATGTTAATTATTATTCAATCCATGAAAATATATGATTGTGTAAATATAGTGATCTGTGTGTCATATTATTTAATAAAGTGAACTATGTAATTATAATGATCTATATATTATGTTATTCAAAATAGTGAACATAAGAAAAATTGAACTATGTGTAACTTGATGTCCCAACTGCAAAATTATGTAAAGCTAGTTGTGTGTAATTAACATTGAAATAAAGTGTGTGTGTGTGTGTGTGTGTGTGTGTGTGTGTGTGTGTGTGTGTGTGTGTGTGTGTGTGTGTGTGTGTGTGTGTGTGTGTGTGTGTGTGTGTGTGTGTGTGTGTGTGTGTGTGTGTGTGTGTGTGTGTGTGTGTGTCTGAGTTTACTTGTTACGAAGCTATGATCTTAAATACGAGGACTGAATGCAAATTCATATAAAACCTAGTTCGCCAAACTAAGTCTAAATCAATTAGCTATTAAATAGAGGCATTCAATAGCATATACCAATAGCGATTATTAGTATCAGCTCATTAGATATATTATTAGAATCTGGTATTTGTATTATTCTAATCTTGCGACTTGTGTACAAACCAGTAATGTGTATAAGTATTAATATATATTCAATAAATCAATAGGGTCAAACTTGATTTAACACTTCTGATATATATTGAATTGAGCGTAGGAAGTTTAAATGCTTGTAAATATTGTGTGATGTGCAATTCACAATGAACTTGAACTATATGTCGATTTGATTTATTTGATATTATGAGAACCTATAGTAAATGAAGTGAGCAAAATGTAGCTATAAACAGTTTATTGACTATAATTCCTGATTTATGAATAATATGGGAATATTAATATATTATGATGGTTCATGAATATATTTGTGAATATATTTATGTACAAGTGTTTGTATATATGAAAACTATTGAAATGATGACTTAGGTACTCATATGCATACATATAAAATATATAAGTGTGCCTATATTCATAGCTTTTTTAAAAATAAGACATAGGATCCTAAGGGCCAGGAAACTATAACTACATGAATACGGTCTCCTATAGTAGGAATCCTAGTTGGTATAAACTGTAGTTTTGATGCTTATTATTTATGTGATTAAATAATATAGTAAAAATTCATTCATACATTTGATGGACTAAATATATGCATTTGATTATTCCTATGTTTAGCGTGTTTTATGCCTATTTGTAGGAAGTAATCTATATGAATCTATTAGTTATATTCATGTTAATCAAATTTCATATTGATGGTACTAAGTAAGAAATGAGATGGACGTCATTAGCCTACTTGCATCACTAATACCAAGTGAGGTTAATATGATCAAGTGGTTTGTATGAATTTGACTGATCCTAGAGATTAATAACTATTTAAAAACTTTGGCCAAAGTAATGTTTAGTTAGACATTGTCATTTCATATGTATGATTTATATGTTTGTGTGATATCATGTTAGAACGTATTTTCTTTATGGTGCATATTATGTATTAGAAATCTTATAACACACAGGTACTAGCTTATCTTTGGATTCTCATATCATCACTATCTACTCATTTATGAATGGATGCCCATTCCCTAATGAGGGATTGTGTTGGGGATTGATAGTCCACGGTTGGTATATAAAAGTGCTTGAATGATGCTCTCCCTCTCCACAATAGTACTTCTTTGGAGACTACACTTGAGATTACCATTGATACTAGAGTTTAGAAAACTCATGCTCTGTGGATCCTTGTATCTTATATCTTGTATTATATCTATTATTATTAAAAAATTATCCTTAATAAAATATATTTATTTTTTCATTGTACATTGACAACAATGGTTATATGTATGTGTCAATTATGGTTGGAATATATGTAATTACTTTCCTTATTTAGTTATACTTTATTTCATATGATTCTAGTGATTAATAACAGATAGATGTTACATGATTATTTTATAGTTAACATACTTAGAGTGTTAAATTTGGATCATTAATTATATTCTCATCATATAATCTAATGAAATAATATGTTGACTAAATAAAAATAAAAAATTATCACATTATTCTAAGTAGATTCTAGTGGGGATGTTACATGTGATATCAGAGTTGTGACTTGAACTCTAGTACTTAATGAGTCCACTTAAATTATTGAATCCTTCTGTTTACTAGAAAATAAAATTATGAAAGTTAGAGTATCTAGTGAGGGTCCTTTAAATTTTAATGACAATAACCCTCCATTTGATCCTAATTAATTTTTCATTGAGCAAGCAATAAAGTTGGATCAGATTCTCATAGTCATGAATGAATCTAGGGATCAAATTTTAGCCTTAGAGCAAGAATTTCATGGCCATGAAGAGGAAGTACACCAAGATGTACTAGATGTTAGGATGAAATAAAATATATATTTATCCCCAAATCACATACAAGAGAAACTATGAAATGAATAAATCAACCATATATAAAATAATCATAAACATGCACAAAATAGGAGACACCAGATTTAGCGTGGTTCACCCAAGATGAGCTACATCCACCAAACTTGTCCTGTATATTATTTTCAAAAATACAAAAGAGAAAAAAATCCTTCAAAAAACCCTATTACACCTCTCTACCTCTTTCTGCCTCTTCTCTGTGTGCAATATCTTTCATCTTAGCCATGTAAAAATACATTTTAGGGCAAAAAACACAAACATAACCTCTATCATCAGATATAAAAACTTTTAATCAATGGCCCAGATTGACTTTAAAATTACAATTTTACAAGGTAATTTTAATAAAAAATTTCACTTTAGGGGCACTGTCCTCGAACCACCGCTAGGGCACCCAGCCCTCGGACCCCCTATCAGGGGGGTTATTCCCCCCAGACCTCATAAAGGGGGTTCCCCCCTTACAACCCCCCATGTCATCATGGATACAAAGAATAAGATCCAAAACTTAGTTGAAATAACATCATATTTTTAACCTCTGATCTTGGAAGATAATCAAGCTCCACACCTAAAAATCTCCCACTTAGATACTGATTGCAACAACTCCATCGCTATTGTATTCATTTTACTATCTAGACCTAGACAAGTTTATTAATTTAATTATCATCCATGACGACTAATTGAAGCTAAACAAATTTCAAACTTCTCTCTTGTAACGACCTTGGTCATCATATATGCAAGATTTTTACTAGTATGTAGCTTCTCTAATTTGATTTTCTCTTCCTCTAACACTGAACAAATGAAATGATACCATAACTGAATATGTTTTGTTTTGGAGTGAAAAGCTGATTTTTTAGTTAGATGGATTGCACTCTGACTATCACTATATAGAGTACATATTTCTTGACTATATCTAAATTCTTCCATCAATGTCTGTAACCATATTATTTTCTTTCTTGCTTTTATAGCAACAATATACTCAACCTCTATGGTTGAAAGTGACACAACCTTCTGTAACCATGATATCAAACTAACTATTATACCACCTACTATAAACACATACACTGTAGTGCTTCTTCTACCATCTAAGTCACCTACCATATCTAAGTCAATATATCCTTGTAATGTAACATATGATCCACCATAGCTTAACACTATATCTATGGTCCCTCTTAAGTAATGAAGGATCCATTTTACTGCCTTCCAATGTTTCTTTCCTAGATCACTCATGAACCTACTCACCACTCCCATAAGTATGAAATTTAAGACATTAGGTTCCTTTTTTCTTATGTTTTAGGACAATTTTCCTTTTTTAATTTAGAGTGTGCAGCCAAAGGTTTCCCAACTGATTTTGCACCCTGCATATTAAATCTTTCCAACACTTTTCTGATTTACTCTCTCTATAATAATTCTAGCTTCCTATTCTATCTTTAGTTATCCTCATACTAAGGATCTGTAGATGTTACATGATTATTTTATAGTTAACATACTTAGATTGTTATCCTTGGATCATTAATTAGATTCTCATGATGAAACCTAATGAAATAATATGTTGACTAAATAAAAATAAAAATTTATCACGTTATTCCAAGTAGATTCTAGTGGGGATGTTACATGTGGTATCAGAGTTATGGATATAACTCTAGTACTTAATGAGTCTACATATATTTTCATATCATTTTATTTACCATAAAATAAAATGGTGAAAGTTAGAGTATCTAGTGAGGGTCGTTCAAATGTTAATGATAATAACCCTCCATTTGATCCTAATTAATTTATCATTGAGAAAGAAATAAATTTGCATCAAATTCTCACTACCATGAATGAATCTAGAGACCAAATTTTAGCCTTGGATCAAGAATTTCATGGCCATGAATAGGAATTACACCAAGATGTACTAAAAGAGCATCCCATTGAGTAGGAGACCTCTCAAGACATAATATATACTAACACAATGATTTATAATGTGATATGCTAACACAATGATTTTCACAAAGGTAGTTATAATAATTGAAAATATGGAGTTGCCCCAGTTAAGATAGACAAACATGATAATAGCACGCCCTTACTAGGCAAAATAAAGTAGATTGGTGATAACACAATGATTTGGCCAAAGGTGGTTAGAATTATTGAGAGATGCAGGTGGGATGGTGAAAAATGATTTTCCCATAGGTGGTTATAATCATTGGACCCCAATTATGGCAAACATGATTGATTGGTTGATGATGATCATGATGATGATAACTTAACACAAAGGGCAATGATGAATTAGAACAACCTGCTAGTAGGGAGATGCCCATCCAAACTAAAAAATGTTGAAATTATTTTGTGGTTAATTACTTTGTTGGGATATGATTGGGATGTTGTTAATGTTGGTGTTGAGGAGATTTTGATACTACCATTTTTTAGTATACTTCCTAAATCTTATTTTTGTTGTAGAACTGTATGGTAGGCATCATGATAGAACACCATGAGGACTGGATTGAAAGATGTAGAAGGATTGACTCTCATAATCTAATTTTCAAGGAAAAATAATGCATCGATGTTAAAAACCATGATGATAATGTAAATGTATGAATATAGATGGTGTGATGTCCTCGTGGGACCCCCTCAAAAGGTGGCATAGGTATGTCTGAGCGGTTGGCCCAGCCGCTTAGATAGACCTACGTCACCTTCTGAGGAGGTCCCATACGGACATCATAGATATAGACTGGTTGTCACACCAAAAGTCTTGAGATGATCTGAGTCCTCTTCTAGATCCATTGGCCAGTGGCTTCAGACCGTCGAGGCACAATTCCACCTAGAAATTACATCTGGGCCAACTGCTTGGACATACCTATGTCACCTTTCGAGGGGGTCTCACGGGGACATCACAGCCCACCACGCCCATAGAGGTCACGACCTTGAGACCTCAGCTCTGATACTAATGGGGACTGGTCATCACACCAAAAGTCTCGAGATGATCTGGGTCCTCTTCCAGACCCATACAGCCAATGGCTTTAGACCGTCAGGGTGCAATTTCACCTGGAAATCGCAGTCAGGCCAACCGCTCAGACAAACCTACGTCACCTTCTGAGGGGGTCCCATGGGGACATCATAGATGGATTCAAGTATAAGTACTCAAGGAATCACCCAATGAATGCATATAGACTAAATTGAGGCAACAATGTTGAAAGCAAACAAATAGGCACACAAATAATAAATAAACAAACAAGCAAAAAAAAACAAAGAAAAAAATAATAGTTAGTCTTAATATTTGTATAAAAAATGCAAAGAACATTATCCCTATAAAATATTCAAGTTTATTTCTCTATAGTTTAGTCATCATTGTTGAAGTTGTAAGTACAAAAAAACATTTTTTTTAGAAGACGTTACTATGCTTACAACTTGCAATGCCTTCCCAAATAGAGGTAAACTGTAAACACCTAAAATTGGCCACCAAAGGCTTCTTATCTGACTCTAGACCAATTCTTACCAACCATTGACTATTTATCCTAATAATTTCTAGATGTCTCAAATTTGATTTTATAACCATACAATAAATCAATTTGGCCTATTAATCAATTAAATTAAACAAATGCACCATCAATTAATTCAAAATCATTCAAAAATGTCAAAAATGCTAAAAAGGGTTAATTAGCACCAAATCCTAATCAAATCCTAATTTAATTCATCTATGAGAAATTAAATCAATTATCAAAAATAAAAATATAAATATAAGAGCATCTTAAAAACTAATCATTATCTTTCGTGAGTTGTTTTTTTTAGAAAATATCAAAAGAATATCCTAAGAATAAGATAAACACACCTTTAAAACTCAACCAAGGTTAATAATTTCAACTAAGGTTCCAATTTAACCTATTCCAAGTGACTTTTAAGGCTATAAAAGCAAGCCTAGAGCTCTTCATTTAGAGAGCTTGAAACATAGTAGAGTTATAATGTTGGAAGTGATACATAAAGAAAATGCATAGTGTTATAATGCCAAGATCAAGCTAACCTAATCTAAGCATGGTGCCAAGAGCATATGGATATATCCAAGCCCCATTTATGAATATTTTTTTAGCGCAATCCGAGCAAGACAACAATGAAATCATTTAGAGCTCTCAAAGAAGGTAAAGATTATTGTTCTTTGCATTATAGTTGGGTTTTCAATTATTGTTTATTCATTAATATCCCCCAAAGATCT
Source organism: Torreya grandis (assembly GCA_037957365.1). Taxonomy (NCBI): domain Eukaryota; kingdom Viridiplantae; phylum Streptophyta; class Pinopsida; order Cupressales; family Taxaceae; genus Torreya; species Torreya grandis. Next base: position 1,406,015 of record JARHVA010003790.1, read on the forward strand.
AGGATTAGAGATATTAGTATGATAGTGTATTTATTTCATGGTTTTATTTATTAACACTTGATCTAACCTCATCTCATTGTCAAATTCTTTGATCACAAATGGCACGTCTGATGAGACACGATTGCGAATCCCACATATTTATACAAAAATGACTATTAAAATAGATATTATTTTTAATTAATTTATTATTTTTATTTGAATTTTTGACATATTTTTCTTATTAGTTTCATCCTAATTATATAAAAAAATTATTAAAATCTTACTTTTATTTTATAAGTTATGACTATTTTAGTGACTATCACTTTTTATTTTTTATTTTTCTGGTAAAAATGGCTAGTACAGAGCTAATAAATTTTTATTTACTTACTTTTTCATACTTAATTTTTTTGATAGATGTAAAATTAGATTTTTTGACAAAGTGTACAAATTTTGTGACAAAATGATCTATATTTTAAAGTTATGGTTAAAAGACTAACTATAGGTTTTTGTATTTTATGTGTTTAATTTTATTTGTTTTAACCTTCTGACTTATTATTTGCATATTTCATAGGTTTATTATTATTATTATTATTATTATTATTTATTTTTTTTTATTTTTTATTTTTTTTAATTTTATTTTTAATTGAGAGTTTTTATAACCATTTCCTAACCTAATATGTTTATATTTTATGGTTTTTCCTTTAGGTCGATGGGTCATCCAAACCCAATAGCATACTTTTCTAAGTTACTTATCCCATTCATAAAAGAGCTTCAAAGCTAAACTACACTCTGACAATTTTCTTGCAGGACATATTTGAAAATTGGTTAAATCAAGCTTAATTACATATTTTTAACCTCTTTTTGGGTTCTTAAAAATAAATAGGAACTTTCATTTGGTGCTTAAGAAAAAACTTAGATGCTTCTTTTAATGGTTTTGTGATTTTTTCTTTACAAAAAATTTCAACTTAAATCTAAAGGGCCAAAGAACACCACAAAACTTTTCATTTAGTGCTTTAAAATTTAACTCACTTCAAATAATTTACAAGTTGTTTATCATTCTTTGCTTAGTTAGCTTTTGTTTGAACAAAAAGGAAGGTGTATGTGTATGTTCTCCCCTCATCCCCTATAGGGAACTTGTGAGATCAAAAGCATCATCTTCATTACAAAGTGCCTTAGTCTAAAGGCATAAAAGAGATATTATGAAGGATCTCCCAAAGACTCACATGGCTTGGGTGATCTAAAAACAACCATATATCTATTTTACTTAGTTTTTATTTTATTACATCTTGGCTTGTGAGAGGGGCTTTGTTACCTCCCATAAGTTCTATAGGGAAGCCTTGACTTAGGAATTCATCTCTCGACATTGACTTCAACCCCTCTCTATGGGGGTATATAAATTGGGATAACCCCACTAGGATGGGGATCTGTATGGTTAAACCATATCCTATAGTTGATAGCTAAGCCCATGACATATGATCTTGTCACACTACACTGAACAAGTGATCAATGTAGTGGTTATAAAAAGGGCAAGAGTTTTTTACAATAAGATATATGACATGGACCCAATTAATGTGTTGTTTCTCTTGAATTTTAATGTGAAAGTCTTGTGCATCTGATCCATCTAGAAATATTCAAAAACTTGCTAGTTTAGTTAACCCCACTTTGTCATACCTTGTCAATTTAGGGTTTAACATGATTAATTAGTTGATTTGTCTTTGTCTTAGATTACTTGGTCTTGTTTAGAGTCAAAAATTTTTATTAACAAAAGGGTTACATAACTAAACACATTGTCCACCATTTATTTAACAAAGAGGTGTTATGCTACCCAAGTGAAAATCATCTTTTTCCTTGTTCAAAAATTTATTATAAACTTTGTGTCATATCTTCCATTTTGGTGTAGTTATACTACCCATTTGAGTCCAGACCATTTGACTAATTTTCTTATGTCCTTCATTGATAATTTCAATTAAAAATTTCACCTTTATAAGTTCATACAGTTGATGTGTTAAGTGGGTTTGCCATTTGCACTAAACTTGAAAGAACTTAGGTTCAATTTTCAATTTGAATTGAGGGCCATTTTTAGACTCATAATCATTATCATAATTTAGTAGGACTCAAGTCATCTTGTGTATCTCTCACTCTTTGATTCCTAGGCTGAATTTTCTACTACCTTTCTTATTTTACCATTTGATAGAACACTTTTGTTTTAGAGATTGGTTAAAATTTATGTGTGTGTGTCATTTTAGTTAAGGAGAGTAGTGTTACATTGCAAAAATCATGTTAAACCATTTTTCCTTAGAGTCTTGAAGCAAAATTATGTCATACCTTTTGAGAATTTTAGCATTGTTATGCTACTCAAATTATTTTAAAACTTGTTTCATAGGCCTATTTGCATAGAGTCCAAGTTTTTCTAAAATTTTAAACCAATTCAAGTTTTCTTTGTGAGCCTTTGTCTAATGTAGTTATGCCATTTATTTTTTTGTAGATCATTGGTCAAAATAGTCCAGTTTGTGCCATTATTTGGAAAAAAATAAACTATCTCCAAGTGTCTTTTGTTTCATACCTCATACTTATTGATCAAGTTTATGTCCAAGAGTCAAATACGTAGTTTTTGTTAGAAGTGTTTCAAATCTGTTAGATTAAATATCTAATCTTTATTTCAAGTCTAGATTTTGATGCCTTTCAAGTCTAGGTTTTGATGCCATTTGGCCAAAATTTCTAGAACATACCTTTGTTTGAGCCTAGCTTTTGACATCGTGTTTGTCCAAAAGAACTAGCAAAATTTGTTTTTCCTAGATTAGACTCATTTGAAACACTTTGATCCTAATATCTAACATTAGAATTTTTAGTCCATCTACTTGACCTTTTATTGATAGCCATGTAATGTTGGACATTCAATGTTAGTTTGTTTTATCACAAATAATTTCATTAATATTTTTGGATATAACTATCCATCCTTTTGACTAGGTTAGATCAAGTTTGAACCTCTTTTTAGACATCATTTTTTTTCAATTTGTAGAACTATATTCCTTTTGGTCATGAAACATTTGCTATGGATCCCAACATGTCTTCCTAAACTCGTAGTGGCCTCATGTACAATCCAAGATTTAGTAATGTGGTCACACAAGAAGAAATGGTTCAAGACCCCTATATAGACAATGTTGCTTATAAGACATATCTTTATCCATCTTATAATACTCAAATAGGGGCACAAAACCAAGACCCATTGGTTCATTATTTGGTTAACACACCTCCATACTCAGGGCAAGATCATGAGATAATAGAGTAATACCTAGCTATAGTACGTATAATTTAAGAACCATTTCCTTAACAACCATAAAATGTTACTACACCATCCATGTATGATCCTTATCTATTTGAGCATCACTTATTAAAAAACAAGGATGAGATTTTGGTTAGAGATATAGAAGTAGGGGCTAAGTTTTTGATGGACTTACCCCATGAGAATTTGTCAAGTCTACTAAGAATTCCTCACAACATATTGTATAATAAATAGGATTTTTCTAGAAACCCTTTAGATCTAGTTCTAATGACATATCAGGACCCTAATATGCTTGTCAAAGGAAAGGACCCCATGGAGGATCACTTTGTATAGATGTAAATAGCATACCAAACTTACTTGAACCTAGCTCATAATTTTAATCAGATTTATTTCCTTTAATATCAATGTTTAATAGAATTGACTAGTCAAGACAATCAGGGTGTAGACCCATTCATACAAAATACTTTGGTTGACAACTTATTTCATATGCCAACATTAAAATAAGTGTCTTCTACTTCTATGTATAATACTGAGTAAAACATAATGGATAATGCGCAATAAATGTTCAATCTAAACTAAAGTGGTGTGAGTACAAAAATAACTAATCCCCAAAAAAGTGTACCTTTATTTAACACCATGAGTGGTTCTCAAAATCAAGGAGTAGGAGTTTATACCACTAATCCTCAACCAACTACTTCAAGCACTCAACCAACAGGATTAGGTAGTCAGCCAACAACTAATGTCATGCCTCAACAACAAAATGTGATGAATCCTACTCCTCCCTAATAGGTAACAAGTGGTATTTCACAATAGCAGACATAATAGAACATACCAATGCAATATAGGTATGACATATTACCACTTCAACAAAGGGTAACCAATGTTCCACCTCATCAGGTAGCAATGAACATACCTCTTTCCTCATATACCAATATACATAATCAAATACAAATGATGTCTAATCAATAACAAATGACTATTGGTCAACAACAAATGTCAAATATCCAACATGCATCCACTTCCTAATTGGGATTCATGAAACAAAGAGGTTTTAATGTTCCTCAAGTACTGATTAGGCAACTTTTGCCAATGTGCGACTATTTCAAAGATAGGTTCTTAGTGCACAAGTACCTACTCAACATCAAGGCTTGATTAGTTGGTAAAAATTCCCTATTTAACCCCAATAGGAATAGTATACTCATATCCCTCCATCTCAACCTCTAAATCCTCAAAATCAAGTCCACATATCCAACCCTAACAAAAATATAGCATCACATTATGTGCAATTTTAATTATCAAACCATAATCCATGCATGCATATTCTTGGTCCATTCCCTAACCAAACCAACATCCCCCAATAAACACCTCCATCATACCCTGGTCAAAGTGCTCCACTTGTGATCACTCAACCAACTACACAGGGAAATATTTCACCTCAAACCAATGTTCCTTCTAGTTTCCTATCCTAAGAACTACAATATACAAAGGATGCAATTGCTACCATCGAAGTTGGGAAACTAACCAAAAATTTTAAGCTGGATGATGTGTGTTCTTATCTATTTAACATGGTGTACTTAGAGATACCATTTCCTCCAAGATACGAACCACTAAAATTTGACAAATACAAGGGAGAAGGTAACCCCAAGGCTCATTTGACTGAGTTATTTATTGCATGCCAACCAGTGGCATATAGAGACATATACCTTTTGTTTTTATTCCTAATGAGTCTATAAGGACAAGCCTTGGAGTGGTTTTTGAATTTGGCCAAAAAAAATTTATCAAATTTTGATGATCTTTCAAACAAGTTTGTGCAACACTTTTCATATAATATTGAACATGAGATTTCATTGGTCGACTTAACGCAAGTAAATTAAAATGCTAGTGAAAGTTTCATAAGTTATTTATAGTGATGGAGATCCCTTACAATCCAATTCAACAATAGTTTACCATATAAATAATTAGTCATTATGTTTACCAAAAATTTGCACAATGAGATATCTTATCATATAAAGTTGTAGTGTGCACATACCTTTAAAGATATCATTGACAAATATTTATTGATCAAATGATCCCTTATTAATAAAAGAACCATTAATCTTATTTCATCAAATCAAATTCAAGGTACCAATCAAGGAAATGGCCAAAACTAACACCAAGTCCAAGCATAAGCATTGCAACTAGCATAGGTCAATAAAAATGATAGACCAAAGCAATTCAAATGCAATAAGAATGTTATAAGAAATGGAGTAATCAAGTCACATTATGTCCAAATGGTGCAAACACCATTTTCTCAACCTACATAGCATATTTAAATTACACCTAACCCACAACATTTTCATCCCAAGCCCACATAATAAATGTAGCAACCTTTGCCATTACAAACCCCCTCCTCCAAGGAAAATAGTGCATCTTTATCACATTTTTAGTGACCTTGGGGAACCTATTAGGTTTTGGAGCTAAAAGCTTCAACTATGAAGACGAAGAGGAGGTTACTGAAGTTTTAGAAGTACTGACGTCGGTAGTATGACCGATGTCGGTCATGATGAATGCAGAAGGCAACCGGCATCAGCAGGGAGTCAGCCGACGTCGATCAGCACCAATTATATAGGGACCGATGTTGGTCGCCTGGGTGTTCCAAAACTATTCATTGCACGAACAGTTAGTTTATTAAACTAAGTGTTTTCATGTAAAGGCTATTTCGAGTCTTGAGCTACGTGTCTATTATTAGTAAACTAAGAGTCTAAGTTATTGTTTAGGTTTGGGATCTATTTATAGACCCATTGGCATGTATTGTAATTATGAGCTAGAAAGGAAGGCAAGGAAGATCCTTCCATTGTAAGATCATTGAGTTGCAGGTTGTTGCAAGCTCATAGGAGATATACATGTGTAAGTATGGTCTATTAAATTGCAGGTTACAGGTTCATGGGAGATCTACTTGAAGTACTTTAGAGTGCTTGGGTACTGACAAGGTTATTACTGACTGGTTGGAGAGGTGAACACCAATTTTGTGTGTGAGTTGTGTGTTGGGACCATTTTTGGTAGGAGAGTGTTTTGAAGAAGAATTACTGTACACTTAAGGTGTGGGAAGCCTCTGTAAGGTGGAAGAGTGTGGTGTCTCTTTATTGTATTCTTTTCTATACAAGTATTAATACAAGATTGTATATTGTCTCTCATATTCTGTGCTATTTGTGAATTCTAGTTACTTGTACTTCTGGATATTTTTGCATGTTTAATTGCTTATATTTGGTAATCATATTGTGCTCTTTCTGAGGAGCAAGATCCTAACAAGAGGGATCAGAGTAAGGTGTGTTGTTCTTGGATTCCCTGACAACTAGTATCAGAGCTACGATTGCAGGGAGCAAGTTATTGTTTGATTACAGGTTACTCACAGGGGTTTCTATTTGAGTGGGAGTAGAGCAATGGCAGAAGAAAGTAGACTATGAATGGAAAATTTTAATGGGAAGAGATCCAAGTCTAGGTATGGCAGAATAACCTACTAGAAATGTGGAAAGCAAGGGCACTTAAAGAGAGATTGCAGGTCAGGTGAAGATCAGCATGAAAGACATGAAGAAGAAGCAGATGTTGCAGATTATGTTACACAGGATGCTCTGGTATGTTCCTTAGATAAAGTAGAATCTTGGGTTTTAGATTTTGGTGCCTCTTTGCATGCATCCCAAAATAGGGAATTTTTTCATGAGTATGTCCATGGTGACTTTGGAGAAATTTGTTTAAGGGATGGTAAGCCTTGTCAAATGGTTGGCAAAGGGAAAGTGAAGCTAAAATCGCAGATAGGTAACACATGGGTGTTGAAGGAGGTCATGCATGTCCCAGTTCTAGAGCAGAATTTGATTTCTTTAAGAAGTTTGGGTGATGAGGGTTACATAGTAACTCTCATAGTAGACTCTTGGAAGGTTACCAAGGGTGCACTTGTTGTAGCAAGAGGCAAGAAAGTAGGTATGCTTTATCTATCTACTTGTATTACTGATTCTCTTTTTGGGTTATCTAATTCAGCTGTAGATTCAAAGATGTCGCTTAATAGGCTTGGTCACATGAATAAGAAGGAGATGCATGTTCTTGAGTCAAAGGGTATGCTTTCAGATTTGAAGAGCATAGATCAAGGTTTCTGTATGTAGAAGAAGAAAGTGACGTTTCTTGAGAGATTCAATGTTAGTGACAAGAGCTGAAAAGCCTTGGTTTTCAAGGAGAAGGTGACAGATAGAGTTCAGCACAAGGGGAAAAATAATTCTAAGTAGAGCAAGGTTGATTTGGATAGGGTTTTGATCTAAAAGGAGCTTGCGAGTAAAAGTCAGTTCTCACAAGCAAAACACAGAGATCGACATCGGTTAGAAAACCAGCATCGACGTCCAGACAAGGACCGATGTCGGTTATGTGTAGCCTAACATTGGTGACTCAGGGATAGATAAACATTGGCATCAGCTAGGGGGAACCAACATCGGTGATGAGGCAGTTGCATGGAACCGATGTCGGTCAGGTGCAGACTGAGATGTGATCGGCATCGGTCACTAAGATGAATTTTGGGTGGACAACAAGTTGTCAAGGAGTCTCAAGTGCCCATATGGAGGACTTAAAGGGTATGTAAGCCTCAAATTCATCATTTCCCTTCTTTACACTACTTGTTGCTCACTTATGGTAAAGAACCAGGAAGTTGTTAAAGAAGCAGAGCAGGTAGATCTAGGAAACAGTGGGAGATTGGCATGGATGAAGGATGTGATTCCTTGGAGAAGAACCAAACAAGAGTTTTGGGTGGAGTTGCTAGCTGGAAGAAAGCACTGAGAGATGAATGGATGTTCAGGATGAAGAAGAGCGAAAATGGACATGTGAGACGGTAGGCCAGGGTATATGGTCTTAAATAAGCTATAGTGTAATGGAGGTTTGATCATTGTGTTTCACTTTACCAAGTTGGATAATATTAGCTACATTATCCTATTACTATATGATGTGCTTGTTGTAGGGTTACATATACAGGTTGTTGCTGAACTAAAGGTAAAGCTAATTCAGAAGTATGTCATGAGGAATCTGGGAGTAGCAAGATTCTTTGGCATGAGTGTGTTCTAGGGACATGGAAGGTCACAGGTTGACTTTGTTTTAGGATGATTGTGTGAGACCGGTTAACATGTCGATGGTTGGACAGTTCACATAACAGTGTTTTGATTCACATAATGAGGTTAAGTGCATGGTATGTACTAGACCTGAGTTTTCCCAAGTAGTGGGAGTTGTCACAAGTTTGGAGCCAATCCAAGAAAGAAGCATTGGAGGGTAGTTCAGTGGATTCTTAGAGGGACCAGCAACAGGTGCACATGTTATGCAGGGTCAAGTTATTTTCTACATGGGTTTGTAGATGTGTATGTGTAGGTGATTTGGATGACAGGTGTTGCACCATAGGATTTGTGGTGGTTGGTCTTCAAGAGTGATCTTGAAGAGAGAGACAAAGCCAAGGGAACAAACTAGATGGTGTACAGGTACAGGTACAGTTGTAGCTATTTATCTCCAAGTGGGAGATTGTTAGGTTATGGAGCTAAAAGCTTCAACTATGCAGATGAAGAGGAGGTTGCTGAAGTTCTAGAAGTACTGACGTCGATAGTATGACTGATGTCAGTCATGATGAATGTAGAAGGCAACCAGCATTGGTAGGGAGTCAGCTGACGTCAGTCAGCACCAGTTAGATAGGGATCGACGTCGGTAGCCTGTGTGTTCCAGAACTGTTTGTTGCACGAATAGTTAGTTTGTTGAACTGAGTGTTTGCATGTAAAGGCTATTTCGATTCTTGAGCTATGTGTCTATTATTAGTAAACTAAGAGTCTAAGTTATTGTTTTAGTCTAGGATCTATTTATAGACCCATTGGCATGTATTGTAATTATGAGCTAGAAAGGAAGGCAAGGAAGATCCTTCCATTGTAAGATCATTGAGTTACAGGTTGTTGCAAGCTCATAGATCTACATGTGTAAGTATGGTCTATTGAATTATAGGTTTCAGGTTCATGGGAGATCTACTTGAAGTACTTTAGAGTGCTTGGGTACTGGCAGGGTTATTACTGACTGGTTGGAGAGGTGAACACCAATTCTGTGTGTGAGTTGTGTGTTGGGACCATTTTTTGTAGGAGAGTGTTTTGAAGAAGAATTATTGTACACTTGAGGTGTGGGAAGCCTCTGTAAGGTGGAAGAGTGTGGCATCTCTTTATTGTATTCTTTTCTATACAAGTATTAATACAAGATTGTATATTGTCTCTCATATTCTGTGTTATTTGTGAATTCTAGTTACTTGTACTTTTGGATATTTCCGCATGTTTAATTTCTTGTATTTGGTAATCATATTGTGCTCTTTCTGAGGAGCAAGATCCTAACAAGAGGGATCAGAACAAGGTGTGTTTTTCTTGGATTCTCCAATAGAACCTATTAAATCTGGGTTTTTCAATGTCACTACTGCTAATCTTATTAGTTGGCCTATACCAAAACATTATCTTACTGGAATTCCTTATCTTGATTGGTACCACTAAAATGAATTATGTGAATATCATCGAGTTAATAGGCATAATTTATATCATTATGTGAAAATTAAAAATTTGATTTAGAATATGCTAGAAAATGGGGAGATAACATTAGATGGTGGTGCTTCCACTTCTAATCAAAACCTTAGAATCTTTCAAAACCCTTTTCTACAGCATAACGACCAACCAAAATAGCAATAACAATATTAACAACAACAATGGTCAGTGCAACACCAACAACAATAGTTTCAACAACCAAGGTTGAACCAACAAAATCACCAACAACATTTGAATAATGGATAGAACCAAGGTCAGAATGGTAACAACCAACATACCTACCATGCAATTGCACATGACTACAATAGGGTTGTAGGTCATATTGTAAGAGGTTACGTTAACACCATCTCCATCAATCTAAGACCAAATACCAATCAATCAAGACCTTTGATAAACAATGCTAATCTACCAACTTATATTGATAATCTTTCCTTGACCTGGGACCACATACAAGCATACCAACAAGCAAGGATTACTAATTTTACACCCTATATCGATAACTCATCATTGTCTTATGACCATGCATAACTACACCAGTAACTAAGACTTATCCTATCTGGTCCCCCATCATCACCATCATTTATTAATAACCATAGTCCTATATTTAATCTTGATTATGTAATCATAACTTGGACATCAAATATTACCATCCTAGGCCCATAACCATTTTCCACTTCGCCCATCACCCAACCAACTGCTATACCTCAGAACAAGCCATTTAATACTGACCAAGAAAATAAGTTTGACATTGTTCAATAATTGCAAAATATGCCAGCATAGATCTCCATTTTATATTTTTTGCATACGTCAACAATCCACAAAAACATCTTAAATGAGTTCCTTAGACAATCCATAGTTTCAAGTGACATATCCCATAACAAATTCCAAGTTTTGGTTGGACACCTAGTTCCAGCCCAACAAGTCACTTTCAACCAAAGTGACATGTCATCCCTTGGCCTGCTACATAATAATCCATTATACATCAAAGTTTGCATAAAGTGGCACAAAGTGAAACATGTCCTTATAGAAAATGGATCAAGTTTAAACATATTATCTCTAAATCTCATCAAGCTTCTTGGGTACACGATGGTAGATCTTCAAGAAAAAATGATAACCATCAAAGCCTACGACAATGAAGAACAAGAATCATAAGGCACCATATGTTTATCAATTATCCTTGGGCCCTTGACCCATGATACACTTTGACATGTGTGAATATTGATTTTTCATCCAATATGCTTTTGGGTAGACCTTGGTTACATGAAATTAATGTCATCCCATCGACATTGCACCAATACATCAAGTTCTCCCACTCAAGAATGGAAGTTTGTATATCAAGAGATTTGCATCCATACGAGCACTGAAAACACTTAGAGGCTAAGTTAAAGAGCTATAATTATCATTTTGGAATGAATCCAGGGGCCAAATAGGATAAGGGAAAGGTAATACTCCTTGATTTTGTAGAGGATAATTGCATTGATCCTAATACCCTTGATTCCCTTTCCCACATGCTGTCTCCTAATATATCCAATCATTATACCATCTCAACTAATGGCCCAAGAGAGTATTTGACCCATGATACCTTTCACATTGTAAACCATCCACAAAACCCAAAATACTTTGAAAGACCTAAAGCCAAGCCAATTCATCCATAATGGCAACAAAAAGGAAAAGGTAAAAACTATAGCCTAGGATCCATCACATTTATACAAGTATCTGACCTAAAATAGGACCCTCTTGAAGGAGATGAATCATGGTTGTATAATGACAAGCAGGTTGATTGTTATGAGAATTTAAATTATCATGTTTCTAATAGGATCATGAAGAATCAAGACTATGAAGGAAGTGGCCTTAGATCAAATCAATAAAGAACACTTGAGCAAATTTCCATGACCAAATATAAAGGGCCCTATAGAATTGGATTTAAACCACCTGGAGGTGACCCCATGTACCTTAATCATGTTTCATCACCATCGACTAGTGATGATAATGTCGATAATGAAGCGGAGTCTGATCATAATCTTTTTAATGACCTAGCTGAGACCAACCTATTTTACCCTCATTCTATTTGTACCCTTAGACTAGTCATTCATCACATCCCAGTGCCATTATATTATCACCAACTGATAGATTGGGACTAACAAGAATCTAACGTGCCAATTGATGAGTTTCAAAATGATAAGGCTTTCTGTGATTTTTTGGTCCTTAGAGACAATGTTCTATTACGGGACCATAAATAAGGGTTCTCAATCAAGTTGGATCCTGAGGCCTATTTTGGAGAGTGGGTGAACACCCTTATTCAAAAGAACATAAATAAAATATTGAGGTCCTAAAGTGAAAACCTATTTGAGGCACTTTTTAACCATGGATAAAGTAAAAAAAAAGGTTAGTCTTTTTGTAAAAAGCTATTTTAGGTACCATTAGATGGGGGTGTTCAACCTTATTCAAACATAGATCAAGAAACCACCAATGACAAACTTGTATATGAGTTTGAGTTCAATTTGAAAGAAGAACAATTTTTTGATCAAATCATTCAGGAGTTTCCAATAGTCTTTTTTACATGGCCATATATCCCATTAGGGATTTTGATTCACCATACCTAGGAGATCTTGAATAACAAGTCCTAATAGAAGACTCTAACATTGCCAATCAATTCAAATCATTTCCCATTATCCTTGAAGATGGTTCAACCCTTTTAATGGAGGGCATAATAGAGGTGAACATCAGGTCCCCAGATGACCCAAAGTGGATCAATCTAGGTGCATCCCATATTGAGGAGTATGAAGTCCTTATATCCCTTTTGAGGGAATTTATTAACATATTTACATGAGCATATTCTTACATGCTAGGTTTGGACCCCACCTTGGTTATGTACCACCTTTTGGTAAATATTGATGCCAAACTAGTAAAACAAAAGTTGCATAATATGTATCCTCGCATTTCTTTATTAGTGAAGAAAGAGTTGGAAAATATCTTGGAAGCAGGATGTATTTGGTTAATCGACCATTCAGAGTGGATCTCTAATGCTATGCTAGTCAGCAAAAAGATAGAAGGAATCAAAATCTGTATTGATTTTTGAGATATAAACAAAGATTGCCCTAAGGATGAATTTTTATTTCCAAAAATTGACATGATAGTTGACTCCACAATGGGTTATGAGATGCTTTTATTAATGGGTGGATTTTTAGGGTACAACTAGATTAGGATAGCACCAAAAGACCAACACAAAATAATGTTCACCACTCCATGTGGAACATTATATTATTAGGTTATGTCCTTTGGACTTTAAAATGTAGGGGACACCTATCAAAGAGCCATGACCATCATATTTCATGATATGATGCATGACATTATTGAATACTATGTTGATGACATTCTTGGCAAATCAAAGAATAGGGCCGATCATCTAGCAGTATTACATAGAATATTTGAAAGACTACATGAGTAAAAAGTTAGAATTAATCTTAAGAAATATGTCTTTGGAGTCACATCAAGAAAATTTGTAGGCTTTATTGCATCTCATCAAAGCACTAAAGTCGATCCAGCCAAAGTCCAAGCCATAAAAAAGATGCCACCACCAACTAATTTAAAGAATCTCCATAGTTTACAAGGCAAGATTTACTCTATCCGATGCTTCATATCACATTTGGATAATAAATGCCATCCTTTTATGCATCTTCTAAATAAGGGAGTCATATTTCACTGAGATGATCACTGTCATATAGCTTTTCATCAGCTAAAGGACTATCTAGCGAATCCACTTATTTTGTTGCCTCCTATGCCAAGAAAGCCATTCTTACTATATTTATAAGCAAATGACAATGCCCTGGGGACACTTTTGGCTCATCATGATGATAATGGAAAAGATCATGTCATGTCCTATTTAAGTCATACATTTATTGCATATGAACATAATTATATGCCCATATAAAAAGCCTATATATCCATGGTCTTTGTAACTCAAAAACCACACCATTACATGTTAAACAATAAGATCATGGTTATTTCAAAAGTATATCCACTCAAGTATCTACTATCTAAAGTATATTTATAAGTCTACATGGCTAAATGGATCATGTTTCTTAGTGAGTTTAACATCAATTACATTAACCAAAAAGCCATTAAGGGGCAATTTCTTGTAGATCAGCTTGCTAAAACACCCCTTGTTAATATAGAACCACTCACATTCCAATTTATTGATGAGTCCATAATGACCATAATTGACACACCTCTTGAGGAGCAACACTGGAAGCTATATTTTGAAGGATCATTCAAAACACATAGATCGGGGGTTGGCCTTTTATTTATTACACCATAGGGGGATCTAATCCCTAAATCATTCAAGATCAACTTTCCTTATACCAAAAACATGGCCAAATATGAAGCACTTGTTGTAGGACTTGGACAAGTGGTATAATGAAACATATCTCATCTCAAGGTGTATGGTGATTCTCAGTTAATCATCAATTATGTTACAAACCACTTTCAGACCAAAGATGACAAGTTGGTTCTATATAAGGCCGTGGTCAACACTCCCAAGTAGCAAATTGCCAACATTTAGTTTGAACATATACTAAGGGCAAGTAATAGAACCACAAATGCTATGGATATTATTGTATATCTAATTTACCAAATGGACACAGCTAAAGAGTATTAATTCATCATCAATAATTTACTAGCAGTAGCTCAAGAACCTTTAACCATCACGATGATTTGTAATATTGTTGGTCCTAGATCTATCTAGTACTTAGACCTTTACAACTACCTCCATGACCAAATTATACCACCTAACCTATCTTGAAAGGAATCCAAAGCCTTAATCCATCGAACCACACATTATACCTTACTTGGATCAACCCTTTACCACTGTATTTTGATTGAACTCTACATCATTATTAAACTTTGGTAGAATCTACACTTATGTTATGAGAATTTCATGAAGTAGTATGTGGAGCCCAAACTAGTGGGGCAGTTCTATCCAAAAATATATTACATGTTAGTTATTATTGGCCCATGATGGATGTAGATTTAGATGCATATGTGAAAAGATGCAATAAGTGCTAATGGTATGCCAATCTGATTTATGCCCTCACAAAGACTCTAAAGCCAATGTTGATACCATGATAATTTACTACATGGGGCATCAAACTCATTGGGTAGATAAACCCTACCTCATCTGATATCTATAAACATATCTTTACCACTACTGTATATTTCACTAAGTGGGTTGAAGCTATACCCTTCAATTATGTGACTGGCAAGCAAATTTCCAAGTTCATTTTTAGCCATCTCATCTACTACTATGGTATCCCTTCTGAAATTATATCTGATAATGGAGGATATTTCAAGAACAAGGATGTTGAAAAGCTATGTACCGAGTATAAAATCAAGAAACATTTTTCCATAACATATTACCCACAAAGTAATGGCTAAGCCGAAGCATCAAATAAAACCATTATCAACATCCTGAAAAGGTTTGTTACTAATATTGGCTATGATTGGCTCCTTCAAATATTTTTTTCCCTTTGGGCATACCATACTAATCACCATACCCCCATAGGTACTACTCCATATTCACTTATTTATGGCATTAAGGTCATTCTTCCTATTAAGGTCAAGTTGCCTTCTCTATGCATCTCTTTCAATCATGTCCTAGATGACAATGACTATCAAGTATCTTACCTTTAAGAGCTAGAGTTACTTGATGAGAAATGCATAATGACACTCAACAATCTCCAAGCCTTTAAAAATAGCTTTGAGGCCATTATAATCAGTGTGTGAAACATAGGTAATTTGAACTTGGTGATCTTGTCCTTAAAGAGAACCAAAAGAATACCATAGCCAAAAAGAAGCATAAAGGCAAGTTCAAACTCAGTTAGGTTGGTCCTTTCATCATTATGGTAAACTATGGAATAAGAGCATACATGCTTACCACACCAAACAAACATGAACTTGATGAGCTGATGAACATTATCCACCTCAAATGGTACTATGTTTGAGTGACTTGGTGTATTGTCTATAAATACCATTTCAATTTATGCCATATTATCAATATTCTTCTTTGTATTATACCATTTTACTATCCTATCATCCTACCAACCTATCACTTTTTCCTATCGCATATCATTTTTACCATACCTTCCCCATCAACTGAGTTGATTTCTCCCTCCCTACTTGGCCTTATGACCTTGGTTCTATTCCATTGCTTCTATAGCCACTTTTTTCAAGAGGATTCAACTTTAATTTCAGTAGTTCTTTCAAGAATTCTAGACAGAGGTATTATTTTAGAGTAATAAGATAATAGTTTGGCAGTTTCATCCTTCATTTTTTATTCTATTCTCTATACCAAGTGTGCCTAATTATAATCTCTTATGGGAAAATTAGTGTCCCACCAGTCTTGTTACTAATTATAACCACTTATAGGCAAATTAGTATCATTGACCTATGCCATTGAATCCTAATTATAATTGTCTATGGGTAAACTAGGGGTAATAATTGTTTACCATGCCTTGACGTACCAACTAGCCATTTCCTATACCATATTGTGCCTTCAAACCAATTATGCCTATTTTGTTTGAATTGGTTGCTACACTAGTCACATTCTTCTACTATCAGGCATAACTATAGTGACTTGAGGTCTCATCTTGGGACTATGTAGGCAACACTCGATACTTGTTGAGGTCAGCTTAGTCACCCTAAGCCATTCTCTCACCATTTTGTGAGCAACCAAAGCCACACTCTCACTATTTTTTGAGAAACCTAATCCATGCTCTCATCATTTTTTGAGCAACCTCAGCCAAACTCTTGCTATTTTGTGATCTTGGAAGTTTTAGTGTCTCATCATTCTTGATCAAGTTGAGATACTCAAAAATTTCCAAAAACATTTGTAAAATCATTTAGAAAAACTAAAATCATTGACCACTTCTTTGCCTTAAGGATTCTGGGAACCCTTACTAAGTCACAAACAAATCACTTGTCACTTAGTTTCTCCATCCTTTTTGCCCTTTTCTCCCATGCACTTATTATTTTACAAGACCATTCATATTCTTCTATCACATCTATTATGTTTGTTTTTCATCAGTTATCATTTTCTTCCCATTTCCTTGGAGAAATACATTTGACTTGAAGTTTTTGTTGGATATTACATCCAGAGAACTATGTAGGCATCATCCACTTACCTAGTACATATGGAGACATCTTGAACACCCCCTTTCTTTTCTTCTATTCCCTCAATCATGTTTATTTATTAAGTTGTCACCTATTTTCTAGGGACAATGTTCATCACGTTATTTATACTAACATTAGGACTAACTATTATTTGTTTCTTTGTTTATTTTGTTTATTATTTATGTATCTGTTTGTTTGCTTTCATCATTATTGCCTCAATTCAATCTATATGCATTCATTAGGTGATTCCTTACAAACTTATAATTGAATCCATTCATATTCATATGTTTACATTGTCATCATGGTTTTTATCATTGGTGTATTATTTTTCCTTGAAAATTAGATTATGGGAGTCAATCCTTCTACATCTTTTAGTGCAATCCTCATGGTGTTCTATCATTATGCCTACCATACAATGTTACAACAAAAACCAACTTTAAAAAGTCTACTCAAAAATGGCAGCATCAACATCTCCTCAGCACTAGCATTAGGAACATCCCAATAATATCCCAAATAGAGTAATTAACCATGAAATAATTTCAACCTTTGTTAGTTCAGATGATTTAGTCTATATGCATTCATTAGGTTATTCCTTGTGCACTTATACTAAATCCATCCATATTCATATGTTTACATAATGTTTTTTATCATTGGTGCATTATTTTTCCTTAAAAATTGGATTATGAGAGTTAATCTTTCTACATCTTTCAGCCCAGTTCTCATGGTTTTCTATCATGATGCCTACCATACAGTGCTACAACAAAAATTAGCTTTAGTAAATCTACTCAGAAATGCCAACATCAACATCTCCTCAGCACTAGCATTAACAACATCCCAATTATATCACAAATAGAGTAATTAACCATGAAATAATTTCAACCTTTGTTAGTTTAGATGAGCATCTCCCTACTAGCAGGTTGTTCTAATTCAACATTACCCTCTATGTCAAGTTAACATCATTGTAAACACTAGAATCCTATACATTAGATTCTAACTGTCAAACCCCTAAACAGTTATTTAGACCCTTTAAATGAACCAAAACTCATGTTTTTAACTAATCAACTAATTAGAATTAAAAGCACCCTTTTTGGCTACTTTTGGTTGTTAGCCTCAACTATCAACGGTCAGTCTAACCATTGACGGTTAGGCCTCACCACTTGGAATTTTCCATGCAAACACCAACAAATAACTTCTTACATTTTCTAAATATAATTTATGCAAATACTCTCATGAGACCTTGCATGAGAAATTTATAATTAGAAGCACTTTTAAACTTCCACTTTAGCCTCTGGCCCTTCCCTATAAGAAGAGGAGAGTAGCAAAAGATCGATCCATCTGCAACTATTATCAAGAGCTTAGGTACTCAAAGTTTTTATTATTGTAGGTCATCCAAAATTATTAAGCATCATCAACCATCTATTTGAGAGAGCCAATTTTTCATGGCCTCATAGATCAAGTTTCTAAGAACCATCATTCTATCAGAATCAAACTAGATTCCACCTACAAATCAACAGCATCTACTAATCAACCAATGCACTTTTGGTAAGTCAAATACTTGATCACTTCCATTTATCTATTTTTATCCCTTTTCACAATTGATAAACCCTACACCAAACTCTCAAGATTCATTTCATGAATACTATCACTAGCTATTGATAAGTCCAAAATTAGACAGTCAATCATTGATGGTTATTTAACCATCGATGATTAGGCTTAACCACCGATGGTCACCCCAACCATCAATGATCACCTATGGTAGGTTAAAAACTAACAAGCTAAAATTTCCTTTCTTTTCAAACTAGATCCTTCTTCCTGAGTTTTTCCCTGATCTTTGAACTCTTCTAGATTCCCTGAATCACACCTCCACCCACTAGTACTAATCAGTTTCTCACTAATTAGATCATTTCCATTATATCTACTTTATCAAACATATCCTTGTTATTCAATTTTAATTATCTTTTGATTATTAATGCACATACCTACTATTTAGTTTTATAAGATTCATTATTTTTAAAATGCTAGATTCACGGCCCCTAAAGAAGCCCATGCTTTTGAGATCTAGCCAGCGCTAGGCAATCCACCTAACTACTTGTCTAACAAAAAAATTTAATTTAGTGCTATCTTATCTATAGTTTTTTCTCCCTAGCCAAAGAGGAGTTTTTCACAATCTTCTGATTCAACATGTGCAACTTTTATCAGGTATTTGTACCATAACCCATATTTCTAGTTTTACTATCTTCTTTTGAATAATAGAAAAAATTGAGTGAAACATTCTGGCATCCCTGGTGGGACCCTGGTCTTTACTTGGGTTTTCTTTCTATCTACATTTTTATCCTTTTATCTCTATCTATGTGCTCATAATTGAAATCTAAAAATTTCATTTGGGTTTAAAACTTATTGCATCCATTGATTACTTGTTTCTTATAAGCTCACCTAGTTTAATTGAACAACATCAGGATTAAGTGTAGTCTACTTATGTTATAAAACCAAATCATGAAATCAAGAAAACATCATAACATACTTGAGACAAGGTCCGACTAGGATTCACCACTCAGTGGATCACCTCACCCTACCTAGTGATCATACTTGGATTTCATCACCAAGGGGAGGACCTACTCAGTTCTCTAGCTGAGTATAAGCTCTAAATAAATGGTATATATTGGTTAAGTGACCTATCTTGGCTTCAAGATCATGAAGTGAGGGGAGCAAGTCCCAAGCACTAGGTCATTTGCCTAATTTAGCATAGATTATTTGAGCACCAAAATCAACCCAAAAATATCTTTAGAATTTTTATCTAGTACCTGATCTATAAACCAATCTACTACACATTCTTCACATTAAGGCATAAGCCAAACAACAAGATAATCAATCAATCATATGATTTTAATTACCTTAGTGTGTGTTGAATTTTTATTGGGTTTTTCTTTTGCTTTCTTTATGTTAAATTTTGAAATCATCTATTGGTACTTCTCTTATAGATTTATATAGTACTTACCTAACAACAACAAAGAGAATTAGCAAGTCAAGACCCATCTATAGACTACCCAGTTTCTTCCACCTCCTCTTCCATGGATGACTATTGATCAGACATCAAGAGTTCATCTCACCATTCTAAACCTTCCCAAATCCTTGAGATTGTTCCTCAAGGGGATTCTAACTTTGCTTCTCTTTTGGATAAGAACCCAATCACCTTACAACATTATCCTAATACTTTGCATCACATAACTCCTGTCTCAACCCCACCTATAGAGCCTCTTTATGGCATGCCATCCTACTTGGTGCCAAATCCTTTGGTAGCTGCTATTACTACCTAACCTTTAGCTACCCAAACATCTATATCCACCAACCCCTTTGACACCATGGGGGAAAATCAACCCATCCAACCAACTATTTCCTTTACACCTTCTACCCCTACCATTGACTCCTCTACCTTGGGAGTGCCTACCATTGGTAAATCAAACCCTCCTTTTACTTACCCTAATATGTTAATCATTACCCCTCTTCTAATCTAGTAATGACCATACCTACCACTCCTACTAGTACCAAAGTCACTACCTCACCCTTAATTTTTAACACAACCATGACTCCTACCCAACCTACAGTAATCTCTCAGTGATTACTAGCCATATCCAAACTAGGTTACATCCCTAGCCTACAAAGGCATCTCCATTTTACCCAACCAACAACTTTCACTTACCGTTATATATCTTCCACCCAACCTATGATCACCTCTCAAAAATTTCCAACCATACCCAATCCTAGATATGTTTCTAACCCACAAGGACATTCCCACATCACTCAACCACCAACTATTATCTATCCTCATATAAATTTAACCCAACCATCTATACCTACCTATCAATATGGGTAAATCTCCCAACCACTAATGAATTATCAATATATTATCCCCTCTCAGCCATAATTTATGACATATAATCCTCAAATTTCACCACCATAAATGGATTTAATGAAAATGATCATGGACAATATGACAAACCTAGAGTCATCCATTTCTGGACCCCATAATCTCTTGTCCTATGATCAAAGATATAATAAACCAATTCATCCTTTGGTCCCTATCAAACCATATTTGACCCAATGGGAATTTCCTAAATTTATTAAATTTAATAGTAAATAAGATCCCTAGTAGTATTTAAGAGTATTTAGGAATTCCTATTACATGATTGCTTATGATGATGCTCTTCTTTTGTGCACATTTCCTATGTCACTTTCTGGCCCAGCATTAGACTGGTATAGTGCCATTACCAAACATTTTATCTTTTCCTTTAACTAATTGGCTTAGATGTTTTTAGACCATTTATCCATCAACAAATCCAAGAAGGTCTCAATTACTAATATTTATTCCATCCACAAATTTAAAGATGAGTCTCTAACTGATTTTGTAACTCATTGGAAAAGTCTCATCAACCAATTATCATTCTCTTTACCTCAACTAGAACTGATCAAACTCTTTGCTCATGCTTGTGAAATCACATCTCTTCCACACTACGTGTCCATAGTTTTAAAACTTTTGACGAAGCCTTTACCATGGCACGTAAATTGGAAAATAAAGCCATAGATGAATTTAAATTGAAGTTACCTAACAAAAATTCCACCTTCAAAACCAATGAGACTTCTTCTTCTAAAACTGGTAACCAAACCAATATGGGAACCAAGGGAAAGGAAACTATGAATATAGTTGTCCTTAAAACAACTCCACCAAATATCAATCAACAAAACTCTAATCTTCCAAACCAAAACATTCAAAACCCAAACCAAAATAACTCAAAGAAATTTACCCCACTAGGAGAATCTTATGCCTCAGTTTTGGACAAACTATCTAAAGCCAATCTCATATAACTTCCACCAATTAAACCCCCATAATAATTTGATTCTTGTCATCCTCCTCCAAACTGATACAATGAGAATGATCTTTGCTCCTTCCACTATGTAGTTGTGCATGATGTTAGTAGGTGTAATACCTTTAAATAAATTGTCCAATCCATTATTGATAAGGGGGGACTTGTCTTTGACAATCCCAATGCACCTCAGAACTAGGCTCTTGATATCTTCAGGAAACCTTAACCCAATAACCCTCCATCAAAAGAAGAAAGCAACCATGTAGAATGTTTCCAAGACACTCATACAGTTAATATGGTTCTTGATATTCTAATTATGAATGAACCAACTACCTCCCCAACAACTTGACCCACTCCTTTGAGTGAGGAAAAGCAACCACCTTCCCTAGAGTCAAAAATTAACATTGAGTATCTACCATTTACCATGGCTTCATTCATGAAGGTCATGGCATCCTCAAGACCTCTGTCAACAAATTTACCTAATAGGCCAATCATAACCACACCACCTCCAACCAATCAACCAATTATCCCTCCTATGGATGTTGTGCCTAGAGAAGAAGCATCAACTTGTGACTTTCCTCCACTAACCATCTCCCATTTAGATTAAGAGAAGGATGAGTTTACCCCTCTTTCATCTCCTCTTATAAAAATTTCTTTTAAACCAACTTCCCAAGGAACGAAACAAATATATAAACCTTTTTCTCAATTAGTTCAAAAATTGGACTTTCTCTCTCAGCCTAACATGGATAAAACCACCTATTGGCATCATCTAGGTCTCCCCCACAAAATCAAATCTCCCAGCATATATGTACCCATTGTAGATCCATTACCTTCTTCTTTTAAAGAAGCCATGTTAGGACCATTTCACCCACCTCCACCCAAATCATCCCATGCCCTCCTCATGAAATCTACCCATACCTTAGGAATCCTTCCTATGCCTAGTATTAGATACCCACCTTTAAAACTAGATCTTTCTCCATCTACCTTAACCAATAAATTACCGAGTAAAGCAACCATGAAAATAAAATTTCCCAAGACCAAACCAAACACTAGGTCTAGACAACTCCCTATTTATCTTTTATTTTGGGGCCCCATCCCTCTACCCTCCTAGTTACCTATTCTTCATCTAGAAAACCTACCTCCTTTTCTATAACAACATCCAACAATACCTATACCAATCCCTCTTTCTTGGATAACCTGGTTGCTTCTACCCTCCCATCTATGCCCAAAACTTCATCTTATATACCTTCTACCTCTCAAACATCTATCTCTAGCAGTGCATCTACCCACCAACCTCATCTGAGACCAACTACCAAAACTAACCCAAAACCTACTCCTCCCATAAGGAGGCCTACTTTTGTAAAACCTCCCCCTCTGAGTATGTCATCACCTTATGTCAAATCCTTTATAACCATTTTTCATAGCTTATTAGAAAACTCTACCTTAAGCCTTCCACCCATTAGACCTTTCGACCCCTCTCACCCCAAACTAGCCTGGTTTGATGATAGTTAGATCTGATCCTACCATCAGACCCTAGGACATGACACAGAGAATTATAGGGCTCTCTAAAGTATTGTCCATCAACTTTATTAAGAAGATGATCTATTGTCAAATGAACTTTTGGTTACCTTTTTGTCACTTCAATAACCAACCATAGCCCAACTCTCACCCACCTCCTCACTCTCACCTAAAAGTGATGAGCAACCAAACCAATCATCTACCATCCCCCCTTCCCACACTAGTAATGTGATTACATGATCACAATAAAAGGATAAGGACAAAGCTAAAGAGTCCACTCCTTGGACATACCCACCTTCCACCTCTCAACCTAGCCAAATCCATGCCTTTTTACCATCACCCTAACCTAAAATAACTATCTTGGGTACCATTGAATCAAACCCTTCTAAATCAATTAGGCGAGTGGTCCTTAAGTAGTTGCACCAAACCCCTACCAAGATGAGTTTATACAAACTCAAATCCACCTCACCTCATTATCACAAAACACTAATTGAGTCCCTACAAGCCAGTAAGGTTTGGCCTAGTGATACCCAACCTATTGAGGATTTTATTAGCACTTTTTAGCTCTCCACTCTTGTTGATTTTAAAGACTCAGAGATACCTTCTACCCATCCTAGGGACCCTAATCCTCCTTTTTTTATCACCACATACATTGACCAAACTCACATTAAGAAAGTAATGATTGATGGTGGGGCCAGTATCAATATCATCTCATCCCATGCCTATAATCAGCTCAAGCTATCTACCAACATCATGTCTAATAGCTCTATTTTACTTTAATCTTTCAATGATACCATGGCCACTACCCTAAGAACTATTGTCTTCCACATTTTTTTGGGACTGTATACGCTCCCTAAACTTTTTTATGTGGTCAAGGAAGAATTTTTGTATAATGTCTTACTTAAACCACCTTGGATCTGATCCATGGCTTGTGTCCCCTCTACCCTACATCATTATATTAAATTTGAAAATGAGATCCAAGTGATTAATTACTATACAAGCTGACCCAAGCCCTTTTACAACATGAAATATGATATATCTACCTAATGACATTCTTTTTCCACCCTCTACCAAGTCTTCATCTAAACTAGATCTACTTCCATCACCTATTAAAGAAACCATTTCTTTGTCTTCTCATAAATCATCTATCAGCACATCTCTCTTCTTAATAAATACCAATAACTGACTCCTTAAAATCAACCTTTCAGCATCTTTCTTTAGGAGAATACACCCTCTTGGCTCTTTATGTTTTCCCTACCCCTCACGAGTATGGGTAGCTTACCAACCAACCAGGGTATGATCCTCATCTAGGAGAAATCACATCTCTTGGACCTCCCTCTTGTCAAACCCATTTTATCTATGCGAGAGTTGACAAGCCTTTGACAAACACCATCAACATCTTCTATACTCACCCTTATACCATTGGCTTTTCTTATTTAGGAAAACCCTCCTTTGCCAAAACATACCTTCATAGGTGTGCCTAAAAGGGGTTCAATTTTATAAAATACGAGCACGGCCCCCATGAGATCACCTCATTTGAAACTCAAAAACCACATGAGAAGCATGGGCTCAGTTTTATCTTGCCAAAGAAGAAAATCAAGTAATTTGGTTTACCTCCACCTCCAAGTGAGGATGATGATATCATCCCACCTAACTTTTTTTTTCATCTTAATGATTATCTTAGGACCCCTGACCTATCAAAAATTTGGGGCTACCATAACTCTTCCTCTCATGCATCCTAAACTCATCACAAAGGACTCCCCTACCATTCACACCATCCAATGTCAGGATGATCATTCTATCCTCACCTAACTCGGTATAGAATATCATTCCATCCATAAATCTCTCCCTCCCAAAACTTCCACTATGCTAAATTAATCCACAATGGATATTAATTTGGGTACCGATTAGAGCCCATGTATCATCAAAATTGTGCAATCCTTAGATTCTATACAAAACCAAGACTTTTCTACCTTTCTTCATGATCATAGCATCACATTTACTTGGTCATACGTTGGCATGCCTAGGATTTACCCTATCATCACTACCCATAACTTTTTCACTCATCATTATGTTAAGCCCATTTTATAAAAGCTTCAATGAATGCACCCTTGTATAGCTCTCCTCATAAAGGAGGAACTCCAGCAACTCCTCTCTATCAATTTTATCCAACCTATTGATTATCTCTAATGGGTTTCCAATATCATCCTAGTTAACAAAGCCATTGGGGGACTTTGCATTTGCATTGATTTTGGAGATCTTAACCTCACTTGCTCAAAGGATGAGTTTCCTCTACTTAGCATTGAACAACTCATTGATATTATAGTCGATCATGAAATGATTTCACTCATGGATGAATTCTCAGGCTATAACCAAATCTTGATTGCCCTTGAAGATCAACACAAAACAAATTTTATCACCCCTTAGGGAACATGTTTCTATAGGGTTATGCCTTTTGGTCTAAATAACACTGGTGCAACCTACCAACACATAATGACCTACATCTTTCATGACCTTATCCATAAAATTTTGGAAGACTATGTGGATTACCTTCTCAATAAATCAAATCTTTAAAAAAATCACTTGACTATTTTTAAAATCATATTTGAGTGCCTTATCCACTACCATGTTCGCCTAAACCCCAAGAAGCGTATCTTTAGGGTCTTATCAAGTCAACTCCTAGGTTTTATCATCTCTCTTCATCAAATCAAAGTCAACCTGACCAAAGTCAAAGCAAACTTATAAATGCCTCCCCCTATTAACCTTAAACAACTCCATAGCCTTTAGGGGAAACTTCAATCCATTTGACATTTCATTTCTCAACTATCTGATTGTTGTCAAATTTTTCATCACCTTTTTAAGAAGGACACCTCTTTCAAGTTGGGGTAGGATTTTCAAAAGGCCTTCAATTCACTTAAATACTATATCCTCTCCCCACCAGTTCTTATTCCTCTACAAGAGGATGAACCTTTCTACCTATATATTTCAATCACTGACCACTCCCTAGTAGCAATGCTTGCACATCAGGATGACCAACGTAAAGAGCAAACCATATATTATATCAGCTAAACACTTATTTACTATGAAACTTGGTATACCCATATCGATAAAATTTGTCTTGCACTAGTCTTTGTGGCTATCAAACTTCACTATTATCTCCTTAACCATAAAACTTTCATCATTACTAATACTGACCCACTCAAGTATATGCACTCTAGGCCATATCAAAACCAATGAATAGCTAAGTGGCTTATGCTTTTGGATAAATTTAATCTTGAGTTTCTTCAACAAAAATCAATAAAGGGATAAGTTATATCCAATCAACTCGCCAATTCCCATCTATCTGATACTCAATCTCCTCCTTTAGAATTCCCTGATGAGAATATCAATACCCTCTCTCAAGTAGATTTTGCCTACCAAGTTACCATGTTCTTTGACATATCCAAATGCCAACACAGGGAGGGGTAGGAATTGTCTTAATTCCCTTTTATGGTGACTCCTTACCTCTATCTTTTAATCTTTACTTTGAATGTACCAATAACATGGTTGAATATGAAGCCCTAGTAATAGGTCTCTAAATTACCTTAGCCTTGGCAGTCAAAAAAATAAATATCTCTGGTGATTCCCAACTTGTGGTTAATCAAATCAATGGCATATACCAGTGCAAAAATGATGTTTTATAGCAATACAAACACCTAGCTAATGTATTATTAATGTCATTTGAACACTACCTGATCCAAACTACCCCTCGATCCATGAACAAGTTTTCCAATACAATGGCTTCCCTTGCTTCCTAGATCTAATCCACACCTTCAAACTCTAAATTATCTATTATTTTACACTACATTACTAATCCATCCTTCATCAAATGTATCTCTCCTACCATCTTTAATGTAACAGATATTTTGGCTAGTCGTTGGTACCAGCAAACTTTTGACTATCTTAACAATGCCACCATTCCCCCTAATATTTCTATAAATGCTCATAGAGCATTTATTTAAGACACCTCTCATTACACCATAATCAGGGGCATCTTTTACAAGCATGGCTTTGATTGCCTTCTCTTTCATTGCCTACAAAGTCATGAAACCTCTCATGTTATCAAAGAAATGCATGATGGAGATTGTGGAGGGCACTTTAATGGTCTTATCATCACTAAGCATATCCTTCACCTCAGCTATTATTCGACTTCCCTCAACCAAGACTATTTTGATTATGTAAAAAAGTTTGTCAAATGTCAATAAAATGCTAACCTTCATGATGCACCAAGCAATAGTCTTCAAGTATATAAGGACTTTTGGTCTTTCTCACAGTGGTACTTGGACCTTATTGGGGAAATTAATCCCCATTCTTCGCAATGGCATCAATCCATCATCACCGCCACTAAATGTTTTACTAAGTTGGTAGAATCAACCCCTCTTATCTCAACTAAACTGATAAAATCATTGATTTCATAAATCACCATAACATTTTTTGCTTTGGTGTTCCCCATAAAATTATCACTAATAATGGAAAATATTTCAAAAATAAACAAGTCTAGGCTCTTTGTGACTCCTTTGGCATCAATATTAGTTTTTCATCACCTTATCATCCACAAGAAAATAGACAAGCTAAGGCCTCTAATAAAACCCTTAATAATATGCTCACCAAAATGATTAATGCCTCAGAATGGAATTGGCACTTGCATATTCCCTTCACTTTATGGGCTTATCATACTAGCATTTGAAACCCTACATGTGCTACACCTTTCTTTCTAGTCTTTGGAATAGAGTTTGTACTCCCTCTCGAGGTCTAAATTCCATCTTTCTGCATATCTTTGTAATACCTCATCTCTGAAGATGACTATTGTCAAGAATGGTTAGCTCAAATTGAACTATTAGATGAACATCATTTAGCTTCTCTCACCCATCTTCATGTCTACCAAGAGCATGTTAAATGTGCCTATAACAAACACCTCAAAGCGTAGGAATTTAACATTGGTGATCTTGTCCTAAAGGAAAATCAGCATGCACAAATATGGAGAAGAGCAAGTGAGGAAAATTTTATTTCAATTGGCTTAGAACCTACATCATAACCCATAAGTATGGATCGGGGGCTTATTAGTTGTCCTTTCTTGAAGAACACCTAAAACCTAAGCCTCTTAATGCTTTGCATCTGCATCCTTTCTATTGTTGAATGAAGGAACTTCAAATCACTATTTGTCTAACTTAAGCTCATCCCTTGCATACCACATGCATCTCCCTCTTCTAGGGACAACCAATTAAAACTAAAGCATGTGATTATCTATCACAAAAACATTCCCTAATCTTAAATTTTGGGTACCATGGCTCTACCTAAGGCATGATTCTCATAGAACTTCCTCTTCCTCTGAGGAGCAATTCCTATGGTTATTGTCTCTATAATCCTTTTACCTACTAAACTTTTATGCAAACCTAGTTTTGTCTTCATAAAATTAATCCTTTTACCATTTGTAAACAAGTCTTTTTCAAATCAAAATATCAAAAACCAAAATCAATAACAAGCAAAAACAAAAGCAAAATGACTCTATCATGGGTCAACCTATAACAACCATAGATTGCTCCCTTGAAGGACAACTATTGGAAATTTTGAAATTTCA
>JARHVA010003790.1:1440000-1785000 GCA_037957365.1 Torreya grandis
CCAATGTGCCATAAAATCTCATAGCTCCTTGTATACATGTACTATAAAAACTTATGCCCAACCAAACATAGTCCTCCCTAGGAGCATCTCAACTAGCACACTGAGTAACACATAGGGAAACTACCCACCAACTAAATCTGGTAGCATAAAGCTCATCAAAGCCATCATCATCATCATCATCATAGATAGGCACCTATCATTAGAAGTGATCTGATACATAAGACCATACTTAAAACCACCTGCATGAAACTCTGCATGTCTTTGATGATCATCATAAATCTAGTTCATATATTAGTCCCACTCCTTACTCTCTATATGGTATATTAGATCCCCATAGATGGGTAACTAAGTGATCTTAACAACATCCTCTAGTAGTATACTAACCTCACCTATCGATAACCAAAATATGTTGGTTATTGGGTCCCATCTCTTGATCAATGCCACTAACATCCTAAAATCTTGGACCATATGTTGATAATGTTGTATTGAGCCTTAGCCTATGGCCTCCATGTGTCTCCACTCCTCATCACATCTCATACCCATACAAAGAGTATAGGAATGTGATCCCTTAGGTAAATCTACTCTTGGGCTTGCATTCCGTTGAACATGTTAACATATATGCCTAAAACCACTATCTATTAATTCTATCATCTTAGCATATTTACAAATAGAATTATCTCTACCAATTCTCTTATTAGTGAGAATTCACCTGAGCTATAATCCTATTTTACATTCTACCATATCCTATCTTAACAATTTTAAGCATCCTCAAGGCACAAACACCCTATGTTGCTTCCTAATCTTATATTCACCCCTTACTTCACACTTAGGCTCCTACAAACAAAAAATGATTTTCTTAACAACTTTTAGGCAAGGATAAAAACCCTTCTATTTAGCACTAGGGGGAAACCATCAATGGTTTTCCCAACCGTTGATGATCTCCTAGGCACTTTTTGATTTGAAACCTCAACCATCGATGGTCAAGGTGACTGATGACAGTCACTATGTACCATCAGGCCATGACCCTCCATACCTTAACCATCCCCAAATCCACACCTATAGTTAAAATTTCACAACTAACATGAATCTACACTACATTCCCATGCTCTACCTATTTTTTCATCCACCCCAATTCTCTGATTTCACCAATTTTAACCTAAATTCAAATCTAGGGTATTCCCATGTAAAAAACCTAAACTTAACCCTAAAATTTTACCTATATCATTTACTAAATTCATTTTCACATTTACCTAATCACTTTTTTACCAATAATAACAAATTTAAAACATCCCCTACCTCATTCTGAGACCTATGTCATAGATGGAACTCGTGTCCCTCTGCTCAGCCATGCCCTCATCCTCTGTCCATCTCACTCAGTAGTGATCCCACACATGAAATTATCCAATCACAAGAGAATCCCCCTCTCAAAGTCAACTAACAACAAAATCTTCCAAAAAAAAAGATAGCACCAAAAAATGAGTAAAGCAAACACACAATAATAATAACATTTTACTTTCTACCTTTTATTCTCCATGGTTTTATGTTTTCACCCTAACCATCAATGGTTAGCTAATCATTGATGGTCAACCCTGACCATTGATGGTCAAGGTCCCCACACTACACTACCACCCACACTTTTTCATCATACTTATTCAACTATCCCTTATCTCCACCTCATCTTACCTTTAGCATCACATTGCCTAGGATATTTTCAGACATCATCTTCCTTACCTACCTATTTTCAACACCTACCTTACCCATTTTTATTATAAAATATGCTACCTTTCTAAACAAGAACTACATTTGGCCTAAAGATGGGGCGGGCTCTTGTATCCCCTCACCTATGTAGGCAACATCTACTTACCTAGTGCATATAGAGTCAACTCAGCCCACATCCACCTTGATGTTGATCATTTTTTCCTTAGTTTTTGTGCATAATTTGTGATCCCTATGCTTTGGTTCTTTTAAATGCACTGATCAACTTTGCCATGTTACCTATACACATTTTGCACCACTTCATACATAGACCTGAGCATTTATGTCTTCTTGAGAGCACTTCCTACCTCAGATACCTAAAACACTCAACCTATTAGTGATTTACATGAGATCACTTCCTACCTTGGATACCCAAGGACACACTAGACCTACTTTGGAGAGTAACAGGTGTATCCCACTGCCATGTCTATAACAGTCACATGTTCTATTGGTTACTTGTCTTCTTATCATAACCTTTACTTTTACCAAACATTAGCAACTTTAGTCTTTACATGATTTTGACTCTCTTACTTCATTATATTTTATATGTTGACTCTACATTACAAATTCCCAACCTTATCTCACCACCTACCCATTTATCAAACCCTGACCTGATTTCATTTTACCTCATCACCTCTTGTTTTGAGGGGGAACACCTCCTCCTAAACTCAGGGCAACTCTAACATCACCCAGCTTCTATTTTTGTTTTGTAGCTTGTTGATTCAATCCATATAATAAAAAGGGACAAATGTAGACACCAAAATATTGCACATTAGATTATAACTATGGAACCCCTAAATAATTCCTTAGACCCTTCAAATAAACCAAAACCTATATTTTTAACTAATCAACTAATCAAAATTTAAAATCACCCTTTTTAGCTACTTTTGGTTGTTAGCCTCGATTGGTGATGATCAGGCTAACCATAGATGGTCAACCTAACCATTGATGGTCAATCTAATCATCAACGGTCAGGCCCCACTACCTAGACTTTTCCATGTAAACAAACATGTAAACACCAGCAAACAACTACTTACCTTTTCTAACTATAAGTTGTGCAATCCTCTAATGAGACCTTACATGAGTAATTTATAATTGAAATCACCTGTTAAACTTCCACTTCAACCTCTAGCCTTTCCCTATAAGAAGAGGAGAGCAACAAGAGATCGATCCATCTATAACTATTATCAAAAGCTCAGGTACTTAAAGTTTTTCTTATTATAGGTCATCTAGCATTATCAAGCATCATTAGCCATCTATTTGAGAGAGCCAATCTACCATTACCTCTTAGATTAAGTTTTCAAGGACTTTCATTCTACCAAAATCAAACTAGATTCCACCTATGAATCAATAACATCTACCAATCAACCAATCTACTTTTGGTAAGTCAAATACTTGATTACTACCATTTATCTATTTTTATCCATTTTCATAATTAATAGACCCTACACCAAACTCTTCAGATTCATTTCCTAAATCCTATCACTAGATGTTGATAAGTCCAAAATTAGATAGTCAATCATTGATGATTACTTAACCATCGACGATCAGGGCTAATCGTTAATGGTCACCTATGGTAGGTTAAAAACTAGCAAGCTAAAATTCCTTTTCTTTTCAAACCAAATCCTTCTTTCTAAGTTTCTACCTATTTTTAAAACTCTATCAAATTCCCTGAATCACATCCACCCACTAGTACTAATTAGTTTCTCACTAATTAAATCATTTCCAGTATATCTACTTTATCAAGCATATCCTTGTTATTCAGTTTCAATTATCTTTTGATTATTGATGCAAGTACCTTCTATTTAGTTTTATAATCTTAATTGTTTTTAAAATGGTGACTTGACAGCCCCTAAGGAAGCCCACGCTTCCAAAATCTAGCCAACACTAGGTAATCCACCTAACTACTTATCTAATGAACAAATTTTCTTTAGTGTTGTCTTATCTATAGGTTTTCCTCCCTAGACAAAGAGGAGTTATTCATAATCTTCTAATTTAACATGTGCACCTTTTATCAAGTGTTTCTACCATAACCTATATTTCTAATTTTACTGTCTTATTTTGAATAATAACAAAATTTGAGTGAAACAATCATCATCAACCAATCAATCATGTTTTTCATAATCAGGTTCCAATGATTAAAACCTCCTATGGAAAAATCATTATCCATTGTCCCACCTACATCTCTTAATGATTATAACCACCTTTGGGCAAATCATTATGTTATTACCAATCTACTTTATTCTACCCAACAAGGTCATATTATTATCATGTTTTTATGTTCTAATTGGGGTAACTCCATCTCAATGATTATAATCACCTTTGGGAAAATAATTGTGTTAGCATACCATGTTGCCACTATTGGGGTACAATGCCGATAACCACCTTTGGGCAAACCATTGAACACCATCCCACTTGTATTTTCACTGATTTCGATCAACTTTAGATAAATCATTGTGTTATCACCCCATCCTTTTTTTTTGTTTTAACCACTCTCTTATTTATTTTGAGGGACCGTTTGTCAACCATTCCCTTGAGGGGTAAACTATAGTTCAGTCATCACCATTGAAGTCATAAGTACAAAAGAACATTTTTCTTTGAGAAAACATTACTATGCTTATAGCTTGCAATGTCTCCTCAAACATGGTTAAACTATAAACACCTAAAATTGGCCATTAATGGCTTCTATCTAACTTTAGACTAATTTTTACCAACCATTGACCATTTACCCTAATATTTTTTAAATGTCTCGAATTTAGCTTTATAACCATGCAATAAATCAATGTGGCCTATTAATCAATTAAATTAAACAACTACACCATCAATTAATTCAAAATCATTTAAAAATCTCAAAAAGCCTAAAAAGGGTTAATTAGCACCAAATCTTAAGCAAATCCTAATCAAAGCCTAATTAAATTCATCCATGAGAAATTAAATCAATTATCAAAAAGGAAAATTCAAATATCAAGAGCATCTTAAAAGCTAATCATTGCCTTTTGTGAGTTTTCACTTTTGGAAAATATCAAAAGAATATCTTAGAAATGTGTCAAACACACCTTTAAAACTCAATCAAGGTTCTAATTTAACCCATTCTAAGTGATTTTTAAGCCTATAAAAGCAAGCCTAGAGCTCTTCATTTAGAGAGCTTGAAACATAGTAAAGTTATAATGCTAGAGTTGATCCATAAAGCAAATGCATAGTGTTATAATGCCAAAATCAATCTAATCCAAGCTAATCATGGTGCCAAGAGGATATGGAGATAGCCAAGCCCCATTGATGAAGACTTTTTTAGCACAATCTGAGTAATCTAATGAAAAAATCATTTGGAGATCTCAATGAAGGTAATGATTATTTTTCTTTGCATTTTAGTTGGGTTTTTAATTATTATATGTTTATTAATCATCCCCTAAGATCCATGCCTAAAGATGTTAGTATGTTAGTGTGTTGATTTCATAGTTTTATGGACTAACACTTGATCTAACCTCCTCTCTTTTTCAAATTCTTTGATCACACTTGGAATAGTTCACCAAACTTTTGAAGTATGTACCTCAATACTAAGTAGATGAGAAGTTCATAATTATAAAGTTTATCATGAGATTGAAACCCCATATTGGTGGAGAGGTGGATGCCCATGGACCAGGTCTTCAATAAGGCAGTCAAGTAGGAACAAAAGTTAAAATCTCTTGCTCATGCCAGGGATAAGTTTAAGAAAAAAATTGGAAGTTCTAAACCAATTTTCAAAAAGAAGAACTAGAAGCAAATGAGTGGAGACTCTAAGAGTCATTTTAAAACGTAGAATTATAAATTCAACAATGGTTTAAGCACCAAGAAATTGGACAATGGTTTCAAAGGTATTTTCATGGGAAACCAATAATCTGATAGGAAGGGACCATCTGGAGGATGCTTCATTTATGGAGGTGACCAGTATACTTGTGAGGTACCCAAGATAAGTCAAAGAATAAAATTTCTACTCCTCAGCAGGGAACTTTATAACAATGTATTCATGTGGTAGTTGATAATTGGCAAGCTGAATTCCAAGCTTCACCCATAGAATTGTCAGGTATTCTGTTTGAACATCTAGTTTCTATTTTTATAGATATAGAGAATAAAAAATATTTTATAGCTCCTAAAATACTAAATAAGTTATCTAAAAGAGATAGAGTAATTTCATATGTATGGTCGATATAAAATGGGAATGATTCAAAAGTGAAAGTTGACAAGTGTTTAGTTGAAGTAGAGATTAAGTTTCCTGAATTTACAATAGTAGTGGATCTTTATGTAGCATTACTAGGGTCATATGATGTGATCCTAGGATTAAATTGACTTGCAAAGCATAAGTCCAAGGTTGACTGCTATTTTAAGAAGGTTGAGTATCTGGATGATTTTGGAAATCAAACACAAATTCAAGGTGAGAAGAGAGAGTTGAGGCTTAGGAATATTTATGCAATGTAGCTCATGAAGTCTCAAAGAAAATGGTGCAAAGCATTTATTGTCAAGATAAATGAAATGGATAAATCTAAGGAACCATCCTTTGAAGGTAATCCCATTCTTTAGTAATTTTTATGATGTTTTATCAGATAAATTATCAAGATTGCCTCCTAAACATGAGTTTGATTTCTCTATCGATATCATACTTGGATTGGAACCATAGTCTAAAGCTCCATACATGATGATAACCACTAAATTAGTCGAATTGAAGAATCAACTCCAAGAATTATTTTCAAAGAGGTTGATTAGGCCAAGTGTTTCACCATGGGGTGCACCAATTGTTTTCATCAATAAGGATGGTACTCTTTAGATTTACATAGATTATAGAATGTTGAATAAGGAAACCATCAAAAATAGATAGTTGATACCTCATATAGATGATCTTTTCAATTAGATGCAATGGTAAATAATATTTTATAAGATTGACCTTAGATCAGAATATCATTAGCTGAGGATAAGGGATGAGGATATTTTAAAGATAATGTTTAGAACTCATTATGGGCACTATGAGTTCACAGTGTTACCATTTGGATTGACAAATGCTCTAACAAAATTCATGAATCTCATGAACAGTGTGTTTATTAATTATTTAGATTATTTTTTTTTTGTCTTTCTTGATGACATTTTTATATAATATAAGAATGAAGAGGAGCATTTTAAACATTTGGAAAGAGTTTTGCAACAATTACGAAATCATAAATTATATGGCAAGTTGTCCAAGTTTGCATTTTTCCAAAAGAGAGTACAATATCTAGGATATATTATCTCTATGGATAGTATTTTAGTAGATCCAAAAAAATATAAGAGTTATTTTGGAGTGGCCAGCACCAAAGAATTTGCATGAGGTAAGGAATTTCATGGGTTAGCAGGTTATTACAAGTTCATTCTAATTTTTTTAGGATAGCTAATCTGATTACTTATCTACAATGTAAGAACCAAAGTTTTATTTGGTCAAATAAGTGTGAATTAGTTTTTAAAGAATTGAAAACAATGCTTACTTCAACACCGATGCTAAGATTTTCTGACCCCAATGGTCAATTTTTAGTGATCATAGATGAATCAACGGATGGACTTTGAGGATTCCTTGTATAAGATGGTGTAATGATAGCCTATGAATCAAGCAAGTTGAAGCCTTATGAGGTGAATGAGTCCCCTCATGACATACAACTTACAACAATTGTGCATTCCTTATAAGTTTGGAGGCATTATTTATTGGGAAAACCATTTGAGATCAAGATTGACAACTTAAGACTCAAGTACATCTTCATCCAACTAAATTTGAATGCTCGTCAGAGACACTAATTATAGTTCTTATCTGATTATGACTTAGATATCAATATATCAAAGGTAAAGAAATCAAAGTAGCTAGTGCCATAAGTTTTAGGAGGTACATAGTAGTGATGGATACTATGAGGAGTAATTTTAGAGATCGAGTAATCAAATTCTTCCTAGGAGATGAATTCTATGATTAAGTCAGGAAAGTATTATTTGTGAATGCCCAAAATTTTAAGTATAAAATCTTTAGATTAGAGAATGATGGTATTTTATGATATAATGGAAAGATGTATGTACTAGATAGGAAGAATCTGAGGAGGACAATTCTAAAGGAGGTTCAAAATGCCCCATATTCAGGACATCCAAGAGTAAACAAGCTCATGGTAGAGCTTAGACCACTTTTTTTCTAGAAGGGAATCAAGAAATATGTAGTGGACTTTGTGTCATGTTGTTTGGAATGTTAGAGAGTGAAAGCTGAAAATGTGCATCCATATGGATTGTTATATCCACAGGTGGATGCAAGATAATGGGGGATAAAAGAGGGGTATAAAGCGACACCTTTTTTTTTTTAATAACAATAGTTGAACTTGGAGAGAATGTTAGAGATATTTTGAAAAGGAATTTGACAATGACATAAAAATATGAATTGTGGCATTTTGAATGTAGTTTTTAAATATATAATTTTTTCTAATACCTAAATGATAAAATTATTCAAAATATATGCATTTATGATAATAGGTTGATCATTTTTTGTAAAAAAATAAGGAGAGTGCATGTGTATGAGCACACTTTTTTTTAGTTAACGATTTAATTTTTATATAAAATTTCATATATAAATAGGTGAAATGTCAAACATTTTTTAGAATATTTTTTATTATATATATAATTTTTAAATAATTTTACAAGTCAAGATAGCTATAAAATTGAAACTGAAAGTTTATGAATACAACTTTTTGACCTTAACTTCAGAAAAAACATTATTTTTAAAGCATAGTTGACAATGTGTAGATTGTTGATATATAAGTTTTATAAGTGTTTGATTAATATTCAAAAATTTATAAGGGAATTTGTGATGAGATGTATATATACTATAACAAGGTATGTTATGTAAAAATTAAATAATTATTATAAATAATATTCTAACATTAAAAAAAATTATATATTTGAAAACTACGCTTTCCCATCTACAAACACATAATTTTTTTTTAAATAATAAAAGTTTCCTGATCAGATGTGTCAACAAAGATGAAAAAGACTCCTAAATTTATTAGAAACTAAGTGGTCTACTCCATGACCAGTTTCAAGGTAGGATCAAACCTCTCCAAGCGTGTACGCCCTTTTTAGATTGCAAATTTTTATTTTTTTGGTAATTTGATTTATTAAAAGACATATATATATATATATATATATATATATATTGTAATTAGAGGTTGTTAGAGGATATATTTAGTAAAATAAATGTTAATTATAAGAATACAAAAGTATTCTTATACTTTCAATTTATTTTACTAAATATAATAAATTAGGGCCACTCAATATCTTATGAAATTGATTAGTGATTTGTAGGAGTTACCATTTAGAAGTTAGTTTTTCAAATTCCATTCTAGTTAATACTTAGTTTTAAAAAATTTAAGATCAGAAGATAAAATGAGAAATGAGGTTATAAATCATGTTACGTATGTAATATATCTATATCATAGATTATGCCCCATATTTTACCTAATTGAGTATGCCCTACCTACTTTACCTAGTTGAGTACGCCTTACTCGATTGAATACCCAAGATTAAAGGTGGATTCTTAAATAATTTGTGGGTTTTTCAATCAATGGGTCTATCAATATGCATAAATGATTGCCCTATATCAATATACATGACATCTATCTGTAATCATGATATATGATAGCTTACACTAGACATGAATGTAACTAATCACCATAATAGACTCTATTAAAAATATAATAAATAAAAAAACCATTCAAATTCATTCTAAAAAGATACCATTCACTCTAAAATAAATGTCAGATAGATGGTCAATCCATACATTCTTCAATTTCAATCTCATGCATTATTCCAAAGTCACGTAGAATAAAGTCATATTCTAGCACTCCATATTCACATAGGGCACTCCCTTATTAACTCTCATCATCCTTAATTGGTTCTCATTGTCCCTCATTATCCCTAATCACTCCCTCATTGGCTATCATCATCTTTCATTATTGCCAATCACTCCCTCATTAACCCTCATCATCACTAGTCACTCCCTCATCATCCCCCATTGTCATTAATCATCCCTAAATGCTCCCTCATTAAACCTCATCAACCCTAATCATACCTAATAAATCTCTCATCATCTCGATCATCATCACTAGTCACACTCTCATCATCCCTTATCATCCCTAATAACTCCATCATTAACCATCATCATTTCTTATCATCCCTAGTCAATCCTTTATTAGCTTTCATTGGACACCTCATCATCCCTAATCACTCCCTCATTAACCCTCATCATCCTTAATTATCCTTAATCCCCCCTTCCTCATTTATCTACATCCCTCATTGTCCCTCATCATACCTAATCACTCTATCATCATCCCTACTCACTCCCTCATCTAGTAGAGTGTGTTCCAATCTAGTAGTTAGTATAAATTTATTTCAGACTAAATAATATATTTTTTAGATGAATCTTGAATGGTGTTTCAATTCCTTTTATTCTTATTATAGTGTACTAGGGTGATTATTCTCATTGATGTCCAGTAGATTAGATAGGGTCATGATGGATTACTCTAGGGAGATTTTTGAATGATTTACATGGTGGAAATAAGATAATATCCTCTTTGTACTTGCATGGAAAAAAATATTTTTTAATGATGAGGGATGCTAAAAAATCATGATATCTCAAAAATTACCTCTTTGTGCTTGATTTCTATGAGGTGAAATCCTTCTTCTAAACACAATTATTTCCAAATCATTGAGTAAAATGGCCAGAGCATTTTGGATTTTCTCATGTTTGTGAGTTATTCTCAAAGAATTATGTGGGTCATGAGTATAAATTATTAGCATTTGTTCCACTGACTTTTATATGGCATGTTTTCTTCTTGCATTGAAATCTTTGCACTTGTGTAGGAATTATGATAGGAAAGTGGAGAGGGGGTTGAGTTGAACTACCAATGCTTGCATCATTCCTCTGTAGTGTGGTCTCCATAATGTGTGTTTAGTCTTTGTCATTTATGTTTCATTTCTATGGTTTTGGGTTAAGGGTTTAGGGTTCAAAGTTTATAGTTCAGTATTTGGTATTGAATGTTTGGGATTTGGCATTTAGGTTTTAAGGTTTAGGGTTTATCCAATTTTAGGATTTATGGTCTATGGTTTTAGGTTTGAGGTTTTATAGTTCTTGTTTTGTGGTTTAGGGTTCAAATTTTAAGGTTTAGGTTTAGTGCTTAGGGTTTTAGGATTAGGGTTTAGTGTTAAGAGTTTAGGGGTCAAGGTTTAGGGTTTGGGGTTTGGTGTTTAGGGTTTAAGGTTCATAATTTTTAATTTTGTGTTTAAGGTTTAGTGATTAATATTAAGGGTATAGGTTAAGATTTTATGGTTTAGTATTTAGGATTTAGGAATTTAGGCTTATGGTTTGGGATTCAGGGTTAAGGGCTTAAAGTTTAGGTTGTAGGGCTTAGGGTATAGGGTATAAAGTTTAGGGTTTAAGGTTATATGTTCTATGTTTAGGGTCTAGGTTTTCGGGTTTAGGTATTATTATTTTAGGTTTAGGGATAATGTATTAGGGTTAAGTGTTTAAGGTTTATGGTGTTCAAGGTTTGGGGTATTGGTTTTAGGGTTAATGGTTTAGTTGTAAATGGAGTATACTAGGGTGATTAGCTACATTTGTGTCTGGTATGAGTGATTGTATTGTGAATAAATGAATATGCCATGTATGAGTGATAACATACATACATGTAGTATTAGGTATGAGGTAGATGTACTATTTAAATGACTATATCAATATTATATGTATGTTATAGGTTGAATGTTATATCCTAGACATTTATGCATATTGATAGATCCATGAAGTAAAAAGCCCACAAATTATTAGGAATTCATCTTGAGTCCACCTTCAATCTGTTTACACAAATGTACCTAATAACTCCTTTCTCTATGTAGGTTAGAATGACCCCTATTCTTTCAAGATATGGTTTAGCCAGTGCCCCCTCTCCTTTATATATATAGGTGATAACTCAAGATTAAGATATATGGATAGAGGTTTATGATTTATAAATTTAGGGTTTAAGGTTTATGGTTGATGGTTCAAGATTCACAACTTAGGGTTCAATGTATACGGATTAGAATTTAGGGTTCAAGTTTCAATGTTATGGCTTAGGGATTAGGATTTATGGCTTATAATTTATATTTTCTACTTAAAGGTTTGGGATTTATGGTTTATGGCTCAAGGGACCAAGAGTTTAGCTTTTAGGGTTTGAGGTTTGATGTTTAGGGTTACGTTTTTGGGTTTATGGTTTCACACTTGGGTTTAGGGTGTAAGGTTCAAGGTTTTAGTCTCGAGGTTTGGTTGAGGGTTTCGGATTTGGAACTTAGTGTTTAGTATTTAGGGTTTGGGATTTAGTGTTAAGGATTAGGGCTTAGGGTTTAGGATTTGGGGTTTAGTGTTTATGGTTTAGAGTTTATGGTTTGGGTTGTAGGGTTGTAGGGTTTTAGGTTTAGGGTTTAGTATTAAGGGTTTAGGGTTTAGGGTTTATGGATTTATGTTTAGTGTTTAAGGTTTTGGGTTTAGAATTTTTAGTTTAGGAGTTAATTTTTAAGGTTTATGACTTATGGTTTATGTTTTTAGGCTTGAGGTTTAAGGTTAAGGGCTTAATTTTAGGTTTATTTTTTGGGGTTTAGGGTTAAGGGCTTACATTTAGGTTTAGTGTTTAGGGTCTAGGGTATAAAGTATAGGTTTTAATGTTTTAAGTTTATATGTTTAAGGTCT
Organism: Torreya grandis; assembly: GCA_037957365.1. Lineage (NCBI taxonomy): Eukaryota > Viridiplantae > Streptophyta > Pinopsida > Cupressales > Taxaceae > Torreya > Torreya grandis. The sequence continues at coordinate 1,452,497 of JARHVA010003790.1, forward strand.
ATAGTTTAGGGTTTATGGATTATTGTTTTTGGTTTAGGGCGAATGTATTAGGTTTAAGGGTTTGATGTTTAAGGCTTAAGGTCTAGGGTTTAGGTATATTATTTAGTATTCATGGTTTAGGGTTTGGGGTTAAGGGTTTGGGGTTTAGGTTTTAATGTTTAGGGTTTAAGGTTTAATGTTTAAGGTTAGGGGTTTGGGGTTAATGGTTTAGGTGGAAATAGAGTGAACTAGGGTTATTAGTTGCATCCATGTCTAATATGAGTGACCATATCATGACCACATGAAGATGTCATGTATGAGTGACCAAATACCTATATGTAGTACCATGTATGTGGTGGATGTAATGTATGAAAGAATATATCATTACTATATATGTGTTATAGGTTGCATGCTATAGGTTATTCATTTATACATATTTATAGACCCATTAATTAAAGTTTATTTTCTAAGTTGAGATCAAGGTTGTTAAGAAGATTCCAAGGCAAAGAAAGCAAACTCCAAGTTTAATACATCTCCAACGTTGTTGATTGAGTATAAACCTCTTATAAAGGTCAAATGTTATTATGTAAACACTATAGAGTACTTACAAGTAAATTGATTCAAAGCATTTGATAGTCAAGCCAAGTCAATATCCTTTTAACTAAGCAGATTAGGCCATCCGGGCCCAGAGAGTAGACTTTTCATTGAATTCTAATTATTAAGAAGTAATAAAGGAAATTAGTTTCTTATCCTCATATATAGTCTCCAAACATCTTAATAAATATTTATAATAATACTTTGATGAGCTTAGATTAATAACACCTTTTCAAGACCAAACACACCTATACATAATATTATAGCAGTGCTTAGGACTTAATCAACTTTTTGGGCACTTTGGTGATCTAATTGGTATCTTGAGATTGTGTAAAGACACCTATGAGTCTTGTATCATTTTCTTGATATTTTCATTGAGTTTTTGAATTGAATGAGTCCAAAAAACAAGGTAGTTGTAGACCTCTTTTTATCAAGTCCTGAAGAGGTATAATTTGGCCTAATAGGCATATAAAGGGTAGATTTTTTCTCAGCTAAGTTTTGAGTTGAATTTCTTCATGCACTAAGAAGCTTGAGTCAAATAATTAGTGAAACCTTCATATTATTGTTCAAAGAAGTGAGGATGTACAATTGAGTGCTTTAGGATTCAAAGAAAGGTTTTGTTTGAAAGTAGATTACTATCATGGGATTGAGTACCTTATTTTAAGTCATTGAAAGTGTCTTTTGATCTGAATACAGAGACTAAAAAGTCAAGAGATAATACTAAAGAATAAGGTCATTAGTATTTTAATACCAATACTCAGAAGACCTTTTGTGATATATCAAGATATAATTTATGGTTAAGAAGAGACCTAATTTCAAAAAGAAATCTAGAGGACCTTTGATTTCATTGTATTATAATTAAAAAATAAAATGAATAAAAATACTAATAATTAATGCTTTTTTAAGGATCAAAGATCTTTGATTTTCTTGCTAGGGTCAAATTAGAAAGATATAAATGGTAAAAGCATTATACAGGAAATAAAATAAAGAAAACAAATATTTTTAGTTTTTGCTTTGGGGTGAATTAGAATAAAACAATGATTAAAGAATTTTGGGGAAAAAATGAGCTTTTGCATTGGATAAAAAATAGTCGATGGAGAAAGGAAGTTGGCGGTGTAGGATAAGAATAAGAGGAAGAAGTGGAAAGAAAGAGAGGGGATGGGACACAGGCAGAAGATTGGCATAGTGGGTATGGTATAGAATGTCTTAGGAAGGTTATAGCTTTGGCCTTTATCAGGTAAGTTTGATCTACATTCACAAAGATATATACAGTAAAATTTGGTATGTAGAATAGTTAATGTTTTTAGATTGATTGAATGGATGCACAGCCATATAGATAAATCAGTATCACTGCACCAAGACCTTGATCTTAGAAATAAACTCAATGTAATCTATAATTGGTATGTCGTAATTATTTAGAAGATATATATTTTTTGTTAAGCACCTCTATAAAACCACAGTAAAGGTGAAATCAGTGGGTGAAAATCTATTAGATGATGAAATCTTTGAAGAATTTAAAGAAATAGTATATTAAGTCAACATGAATTTATATATTATACAACAGGATATATATTTACCCAAAGAAATAAAATTTATAATGTAGTTATGTAAACAAATTACATAATAAATAGAATTCAATGTAGATAATATCATAGTAGATAGAATTATATGATAGTGTTTGGTGAAACAAAACTCTGTGTAAATGATTTGTTAACAAATAAAATTATGTGAATTCAACTTGGGTAGTTAAACCTCCCAATATGAAGTTTGAATTTGTCACTTAAAACTGTAGGGATTATATATGTTCAAACTATATGTATATCCATCATACAAAAGCAATTATGTATATATTGCGTGCTTTGACATAAAAATATAATGATATAGATATATGTATGAACTAATGTTAATTGTTATTCAATCCATGAAAATATATGACAGTATAAAAATAGTGATCTATGTGTCATATTATTCAAAAAATCAAACTATGTAATTATACTCAATTTAAATGTCAATTACACATAGCCAAATTTACATAAGTTCATAGTTGGGACATCAAGTTACACACAGCCCAATATTCTTTTATGTTTGTTATTTTGAATAACATAATACATAGATCATTATAATTACATAGTTTGATTTCTTGTGTGTGTGTGTGTTTATATATATGTTTGAGTTTACTTGTTACAAAGCTATGATCTTAAATACTAAGATTGAGTGTAAATTCATATAAAAATTAATTCGACAAACTAAGTCTAAATCAATTAGCTATTAAATAGAGGTATTCAATAGCACATACCAGTAGTGATTATTAGTATCAACTTGATATCTATATTACTAGAATTTTGTATTCATATTATTCTGATCATGAGACTTGTGTGGAAACTAATAATGTGTATAAGTTTTAATATATATTCAATAAATCAACAGGGTTGAACTTGATTTGACATTTTTGATATATATTGAACTGAGCGTAAGAAGTTCAAATGCTTGTAAGGATTATGTGATGTACAATGCACAATAAAATTGAACTAGATGTCAATTTGATTTAATTCATACTATGATAACATAGAGTAAATAAAGGGAGCATAATGTAGCTATAAATAGTCTATTAACTATAGTAACTGATTTATGAACAATACGAGAATATTAATATATTATGATGGTTCATGAATGCATTTGTGAATATATTTATTTACAAGTGTTTGTATATATGAAAACTATTGATATGATGACTTAGGTACTCATATGAATATATATAGCATATATAGGTGTGCCTATATCGATATCTTTGTTAAAAATAAGACATAGGATCATGAGGGTCAAGAAACTATAACTACATAAAAACAGTGTCTTAAAACATAACAAGATGTATAAATGAAAGATTATATTCATACGAGATATAATCTTGGTTTATGAGTTAATTGATTCTTTGAAATTATTATGAGTGGTTATTTGTAATTGAATAGTTGGGCTTATGAATAATGGACTATGATATTATTGTTCATCATAAAATATATTATATTTGAATCTACTTATAGAAATTACAATATGCAGTCTAAATATAAATTATACCTAGTTGGTATAAATTGTACTTGTTATACTTATTATTTATGTGATTAAATAATATAAGGGAGATTCATTCATATGTTTGATGGACTAAATATATGCATTTGATTATTCATGTGTTTAACATATTTTATACTTGCTAATAGGAAATAATATGTATAAATTTGTTAGTTATATTCATGTTAATCAAATCTCATATTGTTGGTACTAAGTAGTGAAACAGACTTCACTAACCTACTTGCATTACCAATGTTAGGTGAAGGTAATCCGATCAAGTGGTATGTGTGAATTTGACTAATCCTAGAGATCAATAACTATTTAAAAACTTTAACCAAAATAATGTCTAGTTAGACATTGTCATTTCATATGTATGATTTACATGTTTATGCGATATCATGTTAGAACGTATTTTCTTTATGATACACATCATGTATTAGAAATCTTACAGCATACATGTACTATCTTGTCTCTTTATATTCTCACATCATCACTATCTACTCATCCATGAAGGGAAGTCTATTTCCCAATGAAGGACTGTGTAAGAGATCGATGGTCCATGGTTGGTGTGAAAAAATGCTCAAATGATATTCTCTCTCTCCATAGTAGTACTTATTTGGAGATTACACTTGAGATTGCCATAGATATTAGATTTTGAGAAACTCATGCTTCATGGAGTTTTGTGTCTTTGATCTTGTCTTGTATTTTTTTTGAAACATTATCCCTGATGAAATGTAGTAATTATTTCATTATACATTGACAACAGTGGCTATATGTATGTGTCAGTTATGGTTGAAAGATATATAATTAATTTTCTTATTCGATTATATTTTGTTTCATATGATGCTAATGATCAGTAACATGTAGATGTTACATGCTTATTTTATAGTTAACATACTTAGAGTGTTATACTTGGATCACTAATTATATTCTCATGATAAAATCTAATGAAAGAATATGTTGAATTAATAAAAAAAATCATCACGTTATTCTAAGTAGATACCAATGGGAATGTTACAAATAAGAGTGAGGAGATGACAACCATAGAGGTTGTTTAAAATGGACCTTTGGGAGTCCATGTAAGTGGAAGCTATGAGAAGCATGCAAGCAAGGAAGAAGAGTTAGACAACATGTCTATAAGGAATGATGAAGAGGTTGAAGAAGTGTTTGTTGGAACTCTTGATTTGCTTAATGTGTTTATTCAATGTGCAAGTCCACCTATGGAGAATATGGTAAAGAATAGGACAAAGGGGGGTTCAGTCTAGCATACTCATTTATATGAGAATCAAAGTGAGGAAGTGGTACAAGAGGATGATATGGCAATGATAGTTGAAGAGATGGTTGGTAATGATATACCAATAGTAGAAGATTGTCTTCAAGTCATCATGGGGACAAGATAGAGTGAGAAAATGATGGCAGAAATTTTTAATCAAGAGGACATACAATATGGATTTAATTTGCAACAACTAGAGGTGGGGAGATGACAAACTTATAAAATCAAGTGAATTAAAATGTCAAGAAGAAGACCTTATCAAAAGGACAATGGTGGATAGATAAGGATGTGCATCAAATCTCTATATTAAGAAATGGATAGAAGGTAGAATGGCGGAAGCCAAAGTTAAAAACTTGGAAATAGAGATTGGTCCAAAGATCCTTTGGACAAGGAAAGATGAAGAATGTCACTCATGTGGCATATATGCAAGCAAGGATATTGAGATGGTGGACTTATTTCTACCAAGATGAATGGAAAATGAAGATGGTGTTACATATGTGGGAGAAGCTAAGGTAGGTGTTGAGGAAGAGACTCTTGTGAGTCAATTTATGCATTATTCTCATATGGACAAGGAGACTGTAAGGTTATTTGTAGATGGCATGGAAGTGGTGAAATAAAGAGATAACAATCAATGTAGCATTGGTATGAAGAGGATGAGAATGAAATAATGGAAGCATGTGATGGAGCAACTGAGTTTGTTATCAACCTAAGAATGTGGAGAAGAGTATGAGGTCACAGTAGAGGAAGATGATGTTGCAATAGAGGTGGAGTTGCTTGACATAACAATGAAGAGTGCGAGAGATGAGGAGGGGAAGACTATCCTAGAGATAGTATTAGAGGCTATGGCTGATCATTTAGATGCCTAAATGTATGTTGAGTGTACTAAGGTAATACTGGAGATGAGAGAATATTTGAACCTCAATTAATGTGATCAGTTCAAAGCTATTGAAAGCTAGATTAGTAGTGATGGTGAAGACACTTGTTAGAGATGGTTAGACGAAGGTGGGTCCCAGCCCACAAGAGGATGGCAAGAAAAAAAGATAAGCATTTAGCAGTGGTGTTCAAGATATGGTGGGTCTAATCCCACAAAGGTGAAAAGGAAGTGCAGAGGTAAAAAAAGAAGAAAGGATTTGAAGCCAACAAGGAGCTAGAAGAAGAAGATAAAGAGTGAAAATCAATTGAAGTACTTGTTGTGTTGGAAGGGAATGCCATACTCATTATACTTTGTGATCAAAAGAGTGGGTTTGACACTTACTTCATCCATATGAGAATGATCACACATTTTAAAAACCTCAGATTTTTGATATAGGGGCATCCAAGAGTTCATGCATCACTATGCTTTCCACCTCACGCAAAATAGAGATATGTAGAATCCCAGAGGTCATGATTTTGGAGGAAATGTCACTTTAGAAATGACTACTCATCCCAAGGTCGATCCCTCCACAAGGAAACTTTTTTCTTTTTGCTACACATTTCCTCCTTCATTTCTCAATTTCTTCAAGGTCACCACCAACGGGTGAAGCAGTTAGACATCCCCATTCACTCTAGTGCTTCAACTCGGGTTCATCCACTACATCACCATAACAAGCAACTACACCATTATTCCATCGATGTAGATTGTCAATCTAATGGAAATGATATTGAGCAACAGTTCCATAATTGTTTGCCACACTGACAAAGTGTCTAGATTGGGTATAATCTTGTGTCATGCAAAGAAATAGTAGTGAAGTGAAATGGTTTGAAGTCCCATGCTTAAATTTCATCCACATTGTCAATGCATGGGAGGAGGGTGATGTTGAGGTCATTTTAATTTCCAAGAATTCAGAGCATGCGAAATTCATTTTAAAAGAAAACTATGATCAGGATATATTAGAGTTTAGGGAGGAATTTTCAATTTTTCATACTGGTAGGGTATTCAAATTTTAAAAACAAGTCACCTCAGGTATGGGGGGATGCACATGAAGGGCTTCTTCAAAGGCCCTTTTTCAATTAGATTCCCAATATCGGCCATCTGGGCAGCCCCGGTGGCAGATTCAGCTTCGCTCTTTCTTTTCTCCTCTGCTTACTGAGCATGTTAAGGGATTATATGCCAATGTCGACACCACCTTTGCCACTCTGATGACCAATGCCATTGTCCCTATTGAATGAGATTACCTTCTCGGTCGAGGGATTATATGCAAAGAAATCTCCCTCTGTAGCGCAATGCATCAAGATCTCCTAGTCCAAATTTTGATATTTGTTAAGATATTCCCTGCATAACCATTCAATCTCCTGTCATGAGAATTAATGCTGAGGAATATTTTCTACTTGATCTGCATGAAGGTTGCAGTAAGATCTTATATCTTTTGGATCAATCCCAATCAAAACCTAAATTTGAGGGCCATATGGTCTATTTACGAATTTTAGTCATAAAATATAATCAATTTTTTTTTTGAGATCGTATTAGGAGAAGGGGGCTAGTGTTGACACCTTTAATTTGGGGTCTCACATTTTTTATATTAAATTATTTTGTGTTCTAAAAATTTAGATTTAGATAGTTTAATATTTTTAAAGTTTGAAATTTTTATTTGTCATATGATGATGTCTTCGGTAATATGTTATTTTTTTCTCATATTTTTGGTGTGAGTGATGGTTGGGACCAAAAAAATCAATTAATTTTAAGAATTTGACCAATAATATTTTTTAAATTAACACATTAATTTAACATTGACATTAATTATTTTTAAATATGATATAGAAATATGTATACAAAAGATGTAATAAAAAACCTACATATCATTAATACAAAATCAAATCTCATTAATACAAAATAAAATGTCCATTTTAGGAAAGAATGGGACTAATAGTTGAATACATTTGTATTTATTATCTTCGGTATGATATGAATATTTGACCACTTAAAAACATAATGGAAAATAAAAATGACCTTTAATAAATACTGAAGGGACATATAAGAAAACAAAAGTGACTATTAATAAACACTAGAAGGATCATTATAAACCTAAATTCAGCAATCATTCCCATCTTATTCCATATTTAATCAAACAAATTCAAGGCCACAAACACTAAAATAAAATATAAATCTTATACAATTTTAAAGTTGAATTTCAAACATAGAAGACACAGGTATGTTTTAAAGAGCAAATAGTAAACTTTGTATAAATCTAAAATTCATAGAGATATAATAATGTCAAAAATTTATCATGTATTGCCTATGGTTTGTGCATCCAATACATGAATTACACTAACTTGCATGATAACCAAAGGACATCATCACTTATTATTATATAGCTAATCCACAAATCCCCTTACTTTTGTTTGATTGACCTTGCATATCATTGTTATAAGATCATTCCAAGTGCTCTCATGGGCAGCCAAAGATTGCTATGATATTATGTCAAGGACCACACTAGCCTCTTCAAATTTACCTTTGAAGGCACTTGTGCTAAACAACAACATTGAAAACAACATTCAAGTGCTTTGCCAATAGCTTGTAACCAAAATCTAACATCTGGTGAAACGTGTTAAGAGCTTGATTAGGAAATCCACATTCTCCATAAATTTCAATGATATCAATGAAAAGGCCAGGCGTGTATGTGTGTCCCTCCTCTCTCATTTTTTTGGATGAGATCTTTCATCACTTTCCATTGCCTTGTACGTTCTAATTTGCAGATTATGGTATGGTAGGTAGAATAAGTGTCCCTAAAATGAGGTTGCCTTGATGAAACTTCAAATATTTCCAGTGCCAACAACGGATCCTCCTACTCATAAATAAATTTATATACACGAGCATGGCTTAGAATTTCCCCACTCCTGCCCTCATTTGAAGACCACGAACTCATAAACATTGAATATATAAATGATTTTTCCAATCCTTGGTATAGATAACATTCAATTCAATTATATTGAGTTTGCCTCAAAATAATTAGGGAGTCATATTAAAAATGTACTAGAACTTAGGAATATGATTCCAAACAACTCTGAAGTTAAAAATAATAAACCTACATACATTAGAGATAAAATGATGTGATTTTATCATCGCATAGAATTTACAAAGTCTGGCCATAATGTTTAGAAAAACATATCAAGATGAATAAAACAAAGACTTTACAAATCGATGAGATGTGGATGAGTTGGTAAAGTGACTTGGTTGATACAAGCACCACCTAGGTTCAAATCTCATATGGTATTGGAATATGGTCATGGCCAATCATTGATATTGGGTTGATTGTGGCCGTTGATGGTATTTTTAGGCTGGTTATGGTTGTTTATTTATATTCTCAAGTCAGTTGTGGCCATTATTGGTAATTCTAGTACTTGCATACTTGGGGATCTAGGCCCCTGATTGTGTTCCAAATTGGTTAGATTTCTAGTCAAAAGCATATAAGGGTAAAGATCCCACCAAAATCAAATCTATCTAAAAAAAAAAAAGACTTAACAACATTTTAGGTATTTCTGATTTAACTCAAAATATTACAGTTATAATTTTTTGTTACTATATTGAAAGGAGATCAACTACAACTTGTCGATTTGGCAGATTTCATGTCAAGAAGACTAGCACATTGTAATACCAATTCTTTAAATTATTCACAATAGTAAACTATGTCAGCATAGACCTTCTTGGTGGGCAATCTCTGCATTCTCTACACTATACCTGGTAACAAGGAATTACATGATCCCCAAATTAAACTTCAATAACACTCTCACCAAAACTTTCAACAATATTGCATTCACATGCCCATTTTAGTATCTCAAAAATTGAGGTAAAAAAGGCATTACAATCACCAAACAAGCTCACTTAGTAGCCTCATATCCAAGAATACGGGGAAAAAGACCCTCTAGATCCTGCATCCAAAAACACATAAGTTTAATCATGTTTGTGTATGTCTATATTAAAATACGAGTTAAAAAAAATGAAAAATATTACATGTAACCCAAATACAACATATGCCTAAGGAGTCCTTCTTTGAGATTGCTTCCACAATATAAATGTATGGACAAACTATGAATGCAAAGAAGATCTTGAAACCAAGGTGCATAAAAGAATCCATAAGGTGTGTTGCTTCAATTCCAAGCACCTCCCCACAAACATTTTGATATGTGACACTGACCATGCAATGCATTTACATTGTTATTTTTCTGATGGAGGGGAGACATTAAGGGGTTTACCTTGTTATTGTGAGAAATTTTTTCACTAAAATCCACTTATCCATTTATTTGACAACATTTGTGTCATTCATAATGATATGAGAGGGAGATAGTGAAATAAAATTATGAGGAGAGAGTGAACTCAGTACAACAATCAATCAATTTTTACCCCTAAGCATAGTGACCAAGGGCTCCACTAATGAAAAAGAAGGCACCAGAGTGTTAGAACTTAAACACACTCTGTTACCATCATCATAAGATGCCCTAAGATTCAAGATATTACATGAATTATAGGCCTCATTTGCCACTAAAAGGACTGAATCCTTACCTACATTTTAATTGAAGTCTACCCAAACAAAAGATAAAATTGCATTTAAGTTTAGTTTAGTGATCTAGTAATTTCACAATCCATAATGATACTAACTATTAGAAAATCTTTTGTATAGGTTTTTAATTTTTCTAATCATTTTCTAATAATACACACTACTAAAAAAAATATTGTATGATCACACACTACTCTTGATCTAAAATTTCTTACAACACCCAATGAAAACAAACCAAACCAGGACAAGTCTTACTTTATCTCCCCTAACACAATGATCACACACTACTCTTGATCTCAAATTTCTTACAACACCTAATGAAAACAAACCAAACCAGGACAAGTCTTACTTTATCTCCCCTAACATAAACAATGTAGATATTTATTGAAAAAATAATAACTTAGAGACATAAGTGTGGATGAGTAACTCATTAAGTTATCCATAGAGGTCTAGGCTTTTGATCAAATTCATTAGTTCATAATTATAACATAAAATTAAGATGAAATATTAAGATTAAAATGCATACTTAGAATAAAGTGAGCACTCCTTTAGTATATCCTGCATGGAGTTTAATAGAAGCATTGAAAAAGCCATACATGTAAGCCTAATTGGACTTGGAACCTGCTTCCTGCAATCACCCATATCAGGATGATTCATGTGGGAGCTCATGGCCAGTGTAAATAATATACAACATGACATATTGAAAATAGTATTTTACATGATTTATCCAGTGTGAAAGTAACATAGAAGTCATCTTGAGAAACATTTTGGTGTTGAGAACCATATAAATTTGTATAATCTTCTGAAAACTTCATAATTATTAAATGATTCATCAATGGTGGTGCCATTGTCTCTAGAGGAAACTTACTGTCATCATCACCAGCCATGATTGGTGTAGTAATGATTATCAACATATTCAAGATGAGTAATGCCAATGGAAAACTTGACATGAATTGGAAGGCCATATTATTAATCGCTTTAAGAGGCCTTGGATTTTTGTTTAAAACCTGCTTGGTGTTATAAGTATATATAGCAGGTGGAAGAGAATGGACAATAGGTGAATCAATACTTGATCCATCTGGTGTGTAAAATAAGGTAGGAAATTTTGAGCAAATTCCAGATAGTATGTAAATTCAATAATATAAATTAGGTGCATCACATAGCTTTTATCTTATTTCACACTTGATAATGTCTACTATGGTTTATAAGAGGTCTAGGCTTTCAATTTAATGCATGTCTCCTAGTTAAAAGATGCTTGACATCTGAATCAGATGACAGACTCTTACTAAACCTTGCTTACCATTTTTAACAAGACCTATTGAACTAATGCCACAGAGGAATATAAAATAGATATATCAACATCTTGCACACAGAGCTTCTCAGATTTCCCATGCAAAAAAACTATTTTTTTGAGTAGCGAAGATGAAAATGGGAGTCGAAACTTGCCTTTTGAAATCAAAAGTTTGAAATTTAAAAAACTTGGAGCCCAAAAATTGAAATTTGAATAACTTGAAGGAAACTTTACTACCAAAAATTAATATTTAAATATATAAATACAAAAATATTTAAATTTTTAAAAGTATATTTTAAATTTAAATATGATATTAGTGAACGGTTGTTGGTTCAACTAGCTAAGTTGCTTGGCTCATAAAGAACCCACCAAAGATCAATTCTTACTACTTGTAAAACCTAATATGCAAAAGGGATGAAGTTGGGATCGTGCCTTGGATGACTTGAACAGAATGAATACCCCTCAGTGCTTGGTTCTTATCTTAAGATCACCACGTAAAATAATGATTCATCAAAAAAAATATGATATTAATTAAATATTCATTTTTATGAATATCATATTCATTTTTTTAAAATGATGTACATTGTAGTTTTAATTGCAATGCAAAAACTTATGAATAAGTACATATAATTGTATATTAAAATTCATATGTTTAACATTATTTAATTAAATAATGAATAAAATGTGTAGGTAATTTTTACAATAATTATACAAATATTAGTACATAATGAATAGGAAAAGGAGCCACAACTATTGAACACTATTTAATGATTGGTCCCTTTCTTCTACTTGAAAATTAAAATTTTAGGCAAACTGTCAAAAAAATTAAAAGATTATAATAAAAAAAAATTTCTTAAATGCTTCTTTCTTTTAGAATGAATTATATTAGCATTTAAAGCGCAGTGTTGAATAAATAACCATCATTAAAAAATTGATGATAGAGAAGGTTGGTCGTCAAATTTAAACCATGATCACAATTTTTTTTTTAATTTTGTTTAAAAAAACATGTTGGCCATGACTATTGAAAATTTTAAATATTTTTATGCATACAAAACATGTCATTTCATTGTCTTGAGAGTACATAATTTAATCAAATATTTAAGTGTTACAAATGCTATAATTAATATTTCGAACTAATAAGAACATTGATTTGTAGGTGGATTATGATGTATTAGTTTATTTTTGTTTTTATTACATTGAGAGGTATCTTATAATAATATTTACAGGGTGGTGGTATATTGTAATGTAGTGAGTGTATTCAATTTTAATATCAACTATAAATTTGACATCCATTAGACTATTATCACTTTAAAAAATCTATTTAAAAAATTTGGCTAACATTCTTAAACCACATTATCTTTTATTAAAAAAATAATTTTATAAACAAATATTCTTCCAATTAAAATTTGACTAACATTTTTATAGTATATTAGCTTTTATTAAAAATATAATTTTATGAGTAGAAATTAAATACTTAAAACACATATTTTAAAATTTCAATCCACCCTCCACTGACACACATTAATTTTCTCTCCTTTAACATGTTGAGATTTTAAACTTATAATAATATATCATTATGATTATCCATAAAACCAAATTTTATTTCTATTTACTCCATATAACATGAAGTCTAATTAAATAATTATTTTTCAGTTTATACAGTAAAATTAGTTGTTTTTATTTAAATTTCAAAGCAGAAATGTGTTTACAAGGAATCATTTATGCTTCCATCTAAGACTCCAAAGTGTATTTTAAGTGGCATTGCATTAATGTTCTCTAAATCTATTAAATGGTACTTATAAAACTAGATTCATTTCAATGTTAATATATATATATATATATATATATATATATATATATATATATATATATATATATATATATATATATATATATATATATATATATATATATATATATTTATTCTAATAGATTAATTATTGTTCTACTATTGACTTCTCATATGAGTTTATGATTGGAATTTGAGAGAAGAAGAAATATTTTCTAGAGATAACAATTACATCATAGCAATCCCAAGTGACAATATTTTTTGTAAATTTAATTATCTATAACTAAATTAAAAAGAAAACTATGCTTAAGTTTGTAAACTAAATATGATTTTCATATGAGTCAGGGATTTATGTATGATTGTTTGTATTAAACTACAATCAAAATATTTTGTAGATGAATGTGAAATTTTGAGCACATCAAACTATCAAAGTATTAATGTATTTCCTTTACTATAATGTATATGGATAATGTTGAATAACAAAACTTTTAAACTCATTCAACCTAGATGAATCATATAATAAAATGATAAAACTTACATGTTTATTGTGAGATTTCTATTATGGATGAATTTGGAATGAATACAAATTTATAAAATGACTTCTAGTCCTCATAGTTATTGTTATAAATGCTAGGTAAAGGCCTTATACATGGTTATCGGGTGAAACTATATGTATCAGAGAAAATATGAACCAAAACAAATAATTTAATTAAAAATATAAAAAATTAAATATTATATTAGTTAATTTTAATATTTTTTATATATTTATTTTTTATTTTAAATCAATAATTAACTAGCATACATATCTTAGATAAATATATGTAAAATTTGATGAGAGATATCATTCTTGACATGTTTCATTCTATTTATTTCATAAATCTAAAATCACATAAGTGCTTCAAAAATAATATCTCTCAACATATTTTACATAAATTTATCAAAAATATATATGTTAGTTATATAATATTTAGTAATAAATTTTTGTTCTAATTATTATCATATTTTTACATTTTTAAGGATTGTTTTTTAATTCATTCTAAAAATAGAATTTTTAAAGGGCCCAAATATTTTTACAAAAAAAAATTAAAAAACATACATAAACATCAAAATTAAGTTTAAAATTAATTTAAATTTAAATAATATGTGAATGGTTGTTGGTTCAACTGGTGAAGTTGTTTGGCTCACAAAGAGCCCACCAGGGATCAATTCTTGTTGCTAGAAAAACATGACCAGGGATCAATTCTTGTTGTTAGAAAAACTTGACCAGAGAATGAGGTCGGGATCGTACCCCAGAAGATTTTGATGGAATGGATACCCCTTAGTCCTTGGCTCTTAGCTAAAAATCATAAGATCATGCCTTAGATGACTTTCTCAGAATGGATACCCCTCAGTCCTTGACTCTTAGCTGAAAATCACCGCATAAAATAGTGATTCATCAAAAAAAATGAAAGAATATTATATATTAATACATAATGAATAGGAAAAAGAGTCACAACTATTGAACACTATTTAATGATTGGTCCTTTTCCTCTAATTGAAAGTTAAAATTTTAGGCAAACTATTAAAAAAAAAGATTTTAATAAATAAATTTTTTTTCTCAAATGTTTCTTTCTTTTACAATGAATTATATTAGCATTTAAAGGACAATAATTAATAAATAACCATCATTAAAAAATTCATGACAAAGAGGGTCGACCATCAAATTAATACATAATTACACAAATATTAATACATGATGAATAGGAAAAGGAGTCACAACTATTGAACACTATTTAATGATTGGTCCCTTTCTTCTACTTGAAAATTAAAGTTTTAGGCAAACTGTCAAAAAAATTAAAAGATTATAATACATATAATTTTTTTCTCAAATGTTTCTTTCTTTTACAATGAATTATATTAGCATTTAAAGGGCAGTGTTGAATAAATAACTATCATTAAAAAATTCATGATAGAGAGGGTCGACCATCAAATTTAAACCATGATCACAATATTTTTAAAAAAATGTTTAAAAAAACATGTTGGTCATGACTATTGAAACTTTTAAATAGTTTTATGTATGCAAAACATGTCATTTCATTATCTTGAGAGTACATTTTTTAATCAAATATTTAAGTGTTACAAATGCTATAATTAACCTTCTGAACTAATAAGAACACCAATATGTAGGTGGATTATGATATATTAGTTTATTTTTATTTTTATTATTTGAGAGATATCTTATAGTAATATTTAAAGGGTGTTGGTACATTGTAATGTAGTGAGTGTATTCAATTTTAACATCAACTATAAATTTGACATCCATTTGACTATTATTACGTTAAAAAATCTATTAAAAAAATTTGGCTGACATTCTTAAACCACATTATCTTTTATTAAAAAAATAATTTTATAAACAGATATTCTTCCAAGTAAACTTTGACTGACATTTTTATAGTATATTAGCTTTTATTAAAAATACATTTTTATGAGTAGAAATTAAGGACTTAAAACATATACTTTAAAATTTCAATCCACCCTCCACTGACACACATTAATTTTTTCTTCTTTAGCATGTTGAGATTGTAAACTTGTAATATTATACCATTATGATTATCTGTAATACCAAATTTTATTTCTATTTACTCCATATAATATGAAGTCTAATTAAAAAATTATTTTTCAATCTATGTAGTAAAATTAGTTATTTTTATTTAAATTTCAAAGTAGGAATGTGTTTACAAGGAATCATTTATGCTTCTAGCAAGGACTCCAAAGTGTATTTTAAGTGGCATTGCAGTAATGTTGTCTAAATCTATTAAATGGTACTTATAAAACTAGATTCATTTCAATGTTAAAAAAAATATTGTTATAATAGATTAATTATTATGCTACTATTGATTTCTCATATGAGTTTGTGATTGAAATTTGAGAGAAAAAGAAATATTTTATAGACATATCAATTATGTCATAGCAGTCCCAAATGACAATATTTTTTGTAAATTTAATTATGTATAGCTAAATTAAAAATAAAACTATGCTTAAGTTTGTAAACTAAATATGATTGTCATATGAGTCATGGATTTATGTATGATTGTTTGTATTAAACTACAATCAAAATGTTTTATAGATGAATGTGAAATTTTGAGCACACCAAACTATCAAAGTATTAATGTATTTCCTTTATTATAATTTATATGGATAATGTTGAATAACAAAACCTTTTAAACTCATTCGAACTAGATGAATCATATAATAAAATGATAAAACTTATATGTTCGTTGAGATATTTTTATTATGGATGAATTTGGAATGAACACGACTTTATAAAATGACTTCTAGTCCTCATACTTATTGTTATAAATGATAGGTAAAGGCCCTATACATGGTTGCCAGGTGAAACTATATGTATTAGAGAAATATGAACCAAAACAAGTAATTTAATAAAAAATATAATAATTTAAATATTATATTAGTTAATTTTATTATTTTTTATATATTTGTTTCTTATTTTAAATCAATAATTAACTAGCATACATAACTTAGATAATTCTTTGTAAAATTTGATGAGAGATATCATTCTTGAGATGTTCCATTCTATTTATTTCATAAATCTAAAATCACATAAGTGCTTCAAAAATAATATCTCTCAACGTATTTTACATAAATTTGTCTAAAATATATATGTTAGTTATATAATATTTAGTAATAAATTTTTATTCTAATTATTATTGTATTCTTACAATTTTAAGGATTGTTTTTTAATTCATTCTAAAATTAGAATTTGTAAAGGGCCCAAATCATTTTACAAAAAAAAATTTAAAAAAACATACATAAACATCAAAATTAAGTTTAACATTCATTTAAATTGAAAGAATACTTGAACGGTTTTTGGTTCAACTGGGGAAGTTGCTTGACTCACAAAGAGCCCACTAGGGATCAATTCTTGTTGCTAGCAAAACCTTACACACGAAAAGGAATGAGGTTAGGATCGTGCCCCAGGTGACTTTGGTAGAATGGATACTCTTCAGTCCTTAGCTCTTAGCTATAAATCATGGGATCATGCCCTGGATGACTTTGGCAAAATGGATACCCTTCAATACGTGACTCTTAGGTAAAAATCATCACATAAAATAGTGTTTCATAAAAAAAAAATGAAAGAATATTATATATTAATACATAATAAATAGGAAAAGAAGTCACAATTATTCAACACTATTTAATTATTGGTCCCTTTCCTCTACTTGAAAATTAAAATTTTAGGCAAACTGTCAAAAAAATTAAAAGATTATAATAAATATTTTTTTTTTCTCTATTGTTTCTTTCTTTTACAATGAATTATATTAACATTTAAAGGCCAGTGTTGATTAAATAACCATCATTAAAAAATTCATGATAGAGAGGGTCGATCATCAAATTAACACATAATTATACAAATATTAATACATAATGAATAGGAAAAGGAGTCACAACTATTGAGCACTATTTAATGATTGGTCCCTTTCCTCTACTTGAAAATTAAAATTTTAGGCAAACTGTCAAAAAAATTAAAAGATTATAATAAATATAATTTTTTTTCTCAAATGTTTCTTTCTTTTACAATGAATTATATTAGCATTTAAAGGGTGATGTTGAATAAATAACCATCATTAAAAAATTCATGATAGAGAGGGTCGATCGTCAAATTTAAACCATGATCACAATATTTTAAAAAAAAATTGTTTAGAAAAACATGTTGGCCATGACTATTGAAAATTTTAAATAGTTTTATGTATAGAAAACATGCCATTTCATTATCTTGAGAGTACATAATTTAATCAAATATTCAAGTGTTACAAATGCTATAATTAACCTTCTGAACTAATAAGAACATTGATATGTAGGTGGATTATGATATATTAGTTTATTTTTATTTTTATTATGTTGAGAGGTATCCTATAATAACATTTATAGGGTGGTGGTACATTGTAATGTAGTGAGTGTATTCAATTTTAACATTAACTATAAATTTGACATACATTTGACTATCACTTAAAAAACTCTATTAAAAAAAATTGGTTGACATTCTTACACCACATTATCTTTTATTAAAAAATTAATTTTATAAACAAATATTCTTCCAAGTAAAATCTGATTGATATTTTTATAGTATATTAGCTTTTATTAAAAATATAATTTTATGAGTAGAAATTAAGAACTTAAAACACATTTTAAAATTTCAATCCACCCTCCACCGACACACATTAATTTTTTCTTCTTTAGCATGTTGAGATTGTAAACTTGTAATATTATACCATTATGATTACCATAATACTAAATTTTATTTCTATTTGCTCCATATAATATGGAGTCTAATTAAAAAATTAATTTTCGGTCTATGTAGTAAAATTAGTTGTTTTTATTTAAATTTCAAAGCAAGAATGTGTTTACAAGGAATTATTTATGCTTCCATCTAAGACTCCAAAGTGTATTTTAAGTGGCATTGCAGTAATATTCTCTAAATCTATTAAATGATACTTATAAAACTAGATTCATTTCAATGTTAAAAAAAATATTGTTCTAATAGATTAATTATTGTGCTACTATTGATTTCTCATATGAGTTTGCGATTGTAATTTGAGAGAAGAAGAAATATTTTCTAGAGATATCAATTACGTTGTAACAATCCTAAGTGACAATATTTTTTGTAAACTTAATTATCTATAAGTGAATTAAAAATAAAAATATGATTAAGTTTGTAAACTAAATATGATTGTCATATGAGTCATGGATTTATGTATGATTGTTTGTATTAAACTACAATCAAAATGTTTTGTAGATGAATGTGAAATTTTGAGCACACCAAACTATCAAAGTATTAATGTATTTCCTTTACTATAATATATATGGATAATGTTGAATAACAAAACTTTTTAAACTCATTCAAACTAGACAAATCACATAATAAAATTAAAAAACTTATATGTTTGTTAAGAGATTTTTATTATGGATGAATTTGGAATGAACACAACTTTATAAAATGACTTCTAGTCCTCATACTTAATGCTATAAATGATAGGTAAAGGCCCTATACATGGTTTTGTATCAGATAAAATATGAACCAAAACAAATAATTTAATAAAAAATATAATAATTTAAATATTACATTAGTTAATTTTATTTATTTATTTTATTTATTTCTTATTTTAAATCAATAATTAACTAGCATACATATCTTAAATAAATATATATAAAATTTGATGAGAGATATCATTATTGAGATGTTCCGTTTTATTTATTTCATAAATCTAAAATCACATAAGTACTTCAGAAATAATATCTCTCAACGTGTTATACATAAATCTATCTAAAATATATATGTTAGTTATATAATATTTAGTAATAAATTTTTGTTCTAACTATTATCGTATTCTTATATTTTTAAGGATTGTTTTTTAATTCATTCTAAAGATAGAATTTTTAAAGGGCCCAAATCCTTTTACAAAAGAAAATTATAATTTAAAAAAAAAATTAAGTTTAACATTAATTTAAATTGAAAGAATATGTGAACCGTTATTGGTTCAAATGGTGAAGTTGCTTGCTTCACAAAAGGCCCACTAGAGATCAATTATTGTTGCTAGCAAAACCTGACACATGAAAAAGGATGAGGTCAAGATCATGTTCCGGGTGAATTTGGTAGAATGGATACCCCTCAGTCCTTGGCTCTTAGCTAAAAATCATGGGATCGTGCTCCAGATGACTTTGGCAAAATGGATACCCCTCAATCCTTGACTCTTAGATAAAATCACCACATAAAACAATGATTCATAAACAAAAATTATATATATATATATATAAACGATGAAAATACAACCAAAAATGTGAAAAGAATAAAATTGTAACTTCCACTACCACCTAAGTCTATCGATCTCAATAAGTTAAAAAAAATGTAAAAGAATGGATTTATCCACGAGGGGGAATAAATCTCCCCCATTTTCAAAAGAGAAAATGTATTAAAATTCATTGTATCTTATTAGTTTTGGAGGGTATACTAAAGTTTTCAATTTGATATAACCCTCGATTAAACTTTGTTTTTTGGACCAATCAAAATGCATTATTTTTCATGAATAATTTTTTTTGCATTTTTTCAAAAGTTAAGTTACACATTTGATAAAAAAAAAATGAAAAAATTTATTTATCAATATTCTAATTGACTAAAATTGCATAGATGTTATTAAGGTGTAAAAGGGTGATGTCATGTACAATACATGAAATGAATGTACTATCAAAGCTCACAACTCAATTTTTTTTATAAACATGAGTTAGAATTAAATAATATATTTTTCACTTCATCATGCATCAATAATGATAGTTTAGGTATGGGCTCAACATAATGGATTTTGTATTAGCCATCAAGTCACCTATCTGCAATTCAGAGAAGACACATTTCCTTTTTAGATTCATTCTATCATTAAGTCGAGTTGATTCTCCCTAAATGTGAACATCCCTAAAAAAGTGAAAATGGTTTATTAGCGGTGTTTGCTTTCCATTTAAGTAATTAATATTCAAAAATAAATCACATATCCAAGAAAAGGCAGGTTGTTTTGTGTATATTTTATCGACAATTCACTCTATTCTCTAATGAAATCTAGTTTTTGTCAAGCAGATGGTACTCATGGCTGGAACTGTAAAGGTATGTGGGTTTGCCATAATCTAACTATTTTTTGTTTTGGTCTTCATACGATTCAGTTTAGGTTTAAGGTAGTTGGAGTGATAAAAATTTTGTTTTTCTTTCCATATTTTGTAGTCTTTTAATTTTTTGTTATTGTTGTCAATGATTTATGTGGTTGTGGTTATATTTGACAATGTGTATATGATGTGCAAATTTAACAGGTGAAATATGAAGGCCAAACAAGGTGAATTATCTTTAAGAATCCCCACATATCTTTCGATGAGTTTAAATACAAAATTTACTCAATGTTGGAGATTAATGGGGATGCACGTGTTGTTAGTTTAAATTATATAAATGAAGACAATGATCTCATCACTGACTTAAATGAAGCGTTGAGATAGGAACTATACCCAATTTTGGTGGAGGTATCAAGAGAGTAGAAACACATCCATGAGCAGAAAGGCATCCATATCTTGGGACCATTTGGAGGCAATAGTGGCCCATGTCACTGAAATGATGAGCATTTTGAAGGGATACAAGGAATTATTGTAACCATGGATTCAATTTGTTTGCATCCATTAGAGGATATAATTAAATTGATGAGCACAAATTTAATGTATACTTGATGATTTCTATGATAATTGATTTTATATTTACATTTATCACATATGATTATGTAGAATTTTCTATGTTGATTTCCATATTTTGTTTGTAGTTGAAAAATATGTCGTCTGAATTAGTTTCCAAAGCTCTCTTAGCATGGGTGGAAGAGTCCTAATGAGATCTTCTACTTTTCTTAAGGGCTTTCTTAAATCCTTCTTCAATTCATCAAGCAAAAGTATTTTTGATCTATTTAATAACATCCTTTTTTAGTTATTTTAAGTCTCACATATTTCCACATAATCATTTATGGATGTTTTTATTTTTTTCTAACTCCTCACCTTGATTTGTTGTAAGTGCTTTAGTTATTCCTAAAAATATTGTATTTGAGAAATATTTGAAGAGTTTGTGAGATAATATCAGTTTAGATTTTATTTATTTTTTTATCTATTTCAACTATATGCATCATGAAATAAAATGATTCATCTGATAGACTTGAGAGATCAGACTGTTCTTCATATGTTGATACAATTTATTATTTGTCATTTAATAGAAGGACCTCTCAATCAAAATATTTTGGATTGCTTGTTAATGACCACTATTCATGATCTTCTTCTATGATAAACTATACTTTATTTTCTTAGTTAGGAAATTTATCCTTGTTTGGACAATTTCAGATTATATGTCCTCCTTTATGACAAATAAAGCATTTGATTTTATTTTTCCTTCCATTTTTTCTACTTTTCCTAAGAAATAGTCTCATTTTAAATGCATGTTATTTGTGCTTTACCTATTTCTTGTCCCTGAAAAGTTTTGCCTTATTTTTATTTTTACAAGAACACTTGTCTGGGCTTGTAGAGCATCCATAATTTTTCATTTCAAGATATTGCCTACAATGATTTTTTTTTAATATTGATGGAAAAGCCTTTAATTTTTTATCTAGTTTTGTTTGTTAACAAATTATTCTAATTGTAGAGTCTATATTTTGAGAAATTTCTTGCAATGTTAACATTTCAAGGAGCTTGCTTTCTCTTGTGTTGACCAAATTTGACTTTTAAGTCAAATAAGGGTACCTATAGGTAAAAAATTGAATTTAAAGGTCTATAATGGGTTTAATATTTTTTCACAAGGTGTTTTATAGGCTAATTGATGTCATTCAATGTTATACTAGCCTTGGTCCTTAGTCATTTTGGGTCATTTTGAGGTAAAAAAAAGTGCATTTAATAACTTGTACAAATTTATTGGGAATTTTAAAGGTTAAAAAACATTATGTCACATCCCATGTGTTTTTATAGTTCTTAATTAACTAAAATAACTAAAAAGTGGTTCGTTCATCAGAAGAAAAGGTAGTTTTCTTGTGAAGGGAGAAAAAAATGGCACTCGCATAACCCACGGGGAAGTGTGCCACATGGAAAAAGCTCATGGAATTTCCCTTCATCCTATCCACACTCATCCAAACATTTTATTTGATCTAGAAGTGCCATTTTTATCACAAAACCATTTTTCTCCATCTTTGCTTTCCTAGACAATCAGAAGTGACCTTCAAGTTTTTGCTCAGTACAGATAATTGAGAAGGTTTCAAGTCATATTATTTTGGAAGGCTATATTAAACTTAGAGACATTAATTTATATATAATTAGTTTTAATAATTATGGCTTGTGCTTCATGAACCATCCTTATGAAGTTGATTGTACTTTTTTGCCAGTTGTTTCATGCACCTTATAGATTTTGACTTGGTTTGAGCAATACCATATGAACCAGTTGTTGAGTTTTATTCCATAAGATTTTGAATTCCTTTTTCAATGCTTCCCATACTCTTTTTCATGTTTCAATGTGTTGTGATGGGAAAATCATCTCAAATTTTTAGACTACTCTCATTTGAGATGACAGACAGGCTTCCACCTTTTTATGGTTTTTCTTGCTTTGTTAATAGCTCCAAGGGATTGTGATCATTTAATTCCAAGTATTTAAATTTTATCTTTATTAGCTCCCTTCATGTTTTAATAAAACACATCAGGCTTGGATCAAGTGATTCAATCTTGCCTTTTTCCACAGTCAATTATTTGATCATCCTTACTTGCAGTCATGATGATCACATGTGTAGAACATGTTCAATTTATTCATGGAGTTTTATTTAAGGTTTCAATATGTTTATATGTGTTTATAATCAATAAAAAATAGGTTATATCTTATAAATATCACAAAATTTTTATGACAATAGTCATGTGCAATATATGCTCTCAATTTGCTATTGAGCACAATCTACAAGTACCCTTATTGCATGTATGTGACAAGGTTAACCTAGATGTGATACTACAAGGGGCTACGAAATTTTGATAAGAGTTTGGAACATGACCAAAGTTTTCATTAGGATCTTGGTAAATGTGATTGACCATAATATACCCATTTTAATGTGTCAATTTTTCAAATTGGAATAGAGATAACTTCCAAGCAAAAGATGGCAGTGTCCAGGCCCACTTTCCCAAAAGGTGCAAAATAACACCCAATGGTTTTGTTGATGTCATAAGAAGTATCACAAAGTATTTCAGCATATAAGTGAGCATAATTTTTATTATATATAATGTAGAATGAATTTTCCAAGTTTTTAAGGTAGATAACCAAGGGAAGATAGTAGTTGAAGGTCTTAAAGTTACCTACAAAACACTAAATCTTTTTAGTGACATCTACAGGTTTGACCCTAAAAGAGACCTTCTCCACCTAAATTCGAAAACTATGCCTTTCCCCTATATTTGAAAGTTCCAAATGGTTGAAATTTAACTCTTGTGGCCTAAAGGATCGTCAAGCGAATATGATAGGTGTTTTATTTTCCTTATTCACATTTACAATCCATACAAACAACCTTAACACTCACCTACAGCTATAACTAAGCAGATAGTGAACAAAACTTGATGTATAGGTGGTGTTTATGGTAGATAAGGTAAATCCAACATATGATAAGATACTATATGGACCTCATGTGTCATGGAAGTCCTTTTAACATCATAAACAAGATCAATCAAAGCTAATGTACACTTACAGGGGTTATTAAGGTAGAGTGTCTCAGTCATGAATCAAAGGTGCATATGAAGAGATAAGGGAGGTTGGGATGAGGAATTATACTTATGACCACCTTATAAATATCCATTTTAACCTTATAATATTTAATAAATGTGAAATAAACCTATTCGGGCCCCTTATGACCCTATGAGCACCTACAACCAACTATGTATGATTGTGTTGGCAGTGAGCAGTGAAGTGGTATTTCTAAGAGATTGGTGTGGTCCAAACATCAAGGGGAGATTTTAATAATTGATAAATAGATATGTATTATTTGATATAGGTATCCATATATTTCCTCAAACCTATCAAAGCAATCTACACCTATAGGCATCACCTTAGGGCAAAAACACAGTCAAGGTTTGGTATTCAGCCTTGACTAGGCAAAGTATGGGAAGTGATATGTGAGAGTTTTAAATGTTATGAAGATCTGAATTAGAATAATTATGGTAATATTAACCTCACAACACTATTATAATAGGTATTTAATAGATAATATATCTTGAAAAAACATTGCATAGTCCATAAAAAGAAACCCCTGCACACAGTCTCCACAAAGTTTGTTTTAGTTTTTTCATGTTTTTGAAGGAACTATCCTTGAGACCAGAGGATAATTTTTGTGTATAGGATCCTTTTAACCTATATAATCATCTAAAATCTTCATATTTTATGAGAATATAGGGGAAGTCCCCCTTGTTTTGTCTCAGATAGGGGGTACTTCCCCTAATGCAAACCCTGGTGGTTTTGGGAATAAATGATAAAAAGATGATCAAGAAGTTGTGTGGATATTTATATAAGGTGTTTAGAGATATATAACACCTATTAAAACATAAAAAAACAATCAAGTAATGGTGAATCTTAACAAGTTATCCCAAACTACAAGGTTTGCAATCAGGCCTACCAGGCAAGTTTTGGCCTAGTGCCCAAATGAAGGGTCACTCACACTTCTAGCCCTATTCACTCTTTATATCATATTTAAGCATGTTTTATGGAATAAAATATAAGTGTATATATATTTTTTAATGTATGGTAATATTAAATAGGTCATATTTGGGCTTTGAGGTGTAGACACCTAAAAAGTGTCTAACCCTTGGTCTTCCTCTCTCCCCTTGGTCCCTTGCCACTTCGACTATCCCTAACCTACCTAGGTCTTATTAATTGAAAATAATCTTCTATTTTTAATTAAATAAGTCTATTTTCCCTTTCCTTGCCACCTCACCACCCTAGGATACCCTCCTTGGATCCCCTTCATTCCCCACATGGCCATTTAATGCCTAAGACTCCCATTCCAACCTCTCCACTCGCCCAATTAACCCCCGTCGACCATTTCATCCTCGCATTCATTTGACCTGACGGTTGGGAAATAGATTAAAGGCTATTTTTAGCCTTTCTCTGGCCTTTTAACCACCGACATCGGTCAATCGTCGACTGACGTCGGCAATATTGCCAGCGTCGGCACCTTTCATAACGGCTTCTTCACCGTTATCTCCTCCTCTTCGCTCTCAGCGTCTCTCTCTGGGATCCCTACTCTTGAATCTTTGCATCAGACCCTTGTATCCGTCCTTTCACTTGACCTCTCTGCCAATCAATCTGACTCTCTCCCTCAGGTACATAGCAAGCTTCTGCAAGTGAACAATAGGGATTCTCCATCAGCAACAGGGCTTCACATCTGGCATCACCAGCAACAGGACACCAACCTACACCATTTTCTTCAGCAGGGCACAAGTAAGTACTCTGTTTGTGTTTTCATTATGCTTTCTAGTCATCTACTTTTAAACTAGATTCAGCACTTCTTTTCCCCAACCCAGACTGCTAACCAAACCAGGCAGACCCGGATTCTTATCTCCCTGATTGGCCTCCTTTCTCTCTCTGTCCCTTTTCGACATTTTGTCCATTATCCTAGACCTCTGCACAGACCCTCAACTAAAACCAGACTCTCCCAGACCATTTTGTACGTCCACAGACCCGTCCACAGACCAAGCCCAGACCAGACTCTGCCCAGACTCGATCAGAACCTGCCTAAACCCCATCCAAGCCTATTGCCTAGACCGACACTGGTCACTGCCTCCACCGACGTCGGCAGCATAATCGACGTCGGCAGACCTTGACCACCGACGCCGGTAGGACCACCGACGCCGGCGACTGTGACTAAGCCGACAGCATCTCAGGTAAGCCTTTTGCTTCCATTCTTCTTTTCAGTTTGTTATCATATTAATATTTTAGCATTCTGTCATTTATCAGTCATTTATCTTTTATCAAAATAGTGGGTTGACCTCCCTTAAGGAAGTTCTCATACTTCTGGGAACAAGCTTTTCGCTTGGCAACCCACCATCTATCCATCTAATGCCTTTTTGTCCAAGTTTTCTTCTTTGCAGGTGTCATTCCTCCACAGCCAAAGAGGAGTACTCACAGCGTCTGGATTATGGTGCGCAGACTTTATCCAGGTACTTCACAAGCCTTAACCATTTCTTCTTTAGTTTCTTCTCTCTCTTAAATCTGAAAAGCAAATTTGAATAGAAACATTCTGGCATGCCCGGTGGGACCTTAGGTTCTTCCTCGAGTTCCTTTCCTTCTTTTTTTCATATAGGTGCATTAGGTTCTTTCCTTTTCGCCTTCTTTCATCTCTTCTTAACAACACTATAAGCAGGATTAAAAAGAATCTTTCTTTTCTTTCTTGCACTTCTAGACTAATCCAGACATCATACTCTCAACCCTTTCTCAAACTTGTCTTCATTTAAATTTCATATTTTCAACTTGGGCATTAAAACACTTTGCATTCATTTATGTTTGCTTGCATCTTTTTAGACCACACATAGTAGTTAAACCGCATATTGAATAAATCTAGTCCACTCCATGTTACACTACCGAACCACATGCACTAAAACACACATCAAACTCACTTGAGACAAGGCCCGACTGGGATTTCATCCCCCAGCGGATACCTTACCCCTACCTGGCAATCTCACTTGGATTTCATCACCAAGGGGAAAGCCCACTCCATTCTCTGGCAGAGTATAATCTCTAGGCAAGGTATATCTTGGCTAAGCGAGACCAGCTAACCACTGGAATCGTGAAGTGAGGGGAGCTTGCTCCTTAGCACCAGGCCACGTACCAAACCTAACACAAATTTTTGAGTGCCTAAAACAAGACCCGAAACCAGCTCTAGACTGCCTCTTCTAGGACCTTTCTTACAGCCAATCTCCCTAAACATTCATCTAAGGCATAAGCCACAAGATTCTAAGGTTAATTCCTAGGATTTATCGCTTAGGCTTGTCTGTCTCTCTCTATTTTTCTCTTCTCATTTGTTTGTTTGAGTGAGTGAGGACGCTTTCTTCATTATTTTTCCAAAGAATCTTAAAATCTTTTTGTTCTCTGGAAGACACAGTCACCGACATCGGTTCTGTCACCGACGTTGGCTTTCCTGTCTTACCGGCATCGGTTATCTGACCGACGTCGGCTATTTGCCTTACCGACATCAGTTTTTAAACCGACGTCGGTCTCTGTCACTATCCTTTTTTTAAAAAACCAGCAGCCTAAAACCTATCCCTTCTCTGTCAAAAACTCCATTCTGGTTTTTTGAAATAGAAAAACACAGTTTCTGAAACCTGAACCCTCTTTGCCTTGCATGGTTTTGACTCGTAGCCAAGCCAAGGCTCTTGTCAACCACGCTAGCCGTCAACCACTTCTGTCTACCCCGTCCCTAACCAGTCCTATCATGGAGTTCCATTCGAAGACTGAAAGAATTCCTATAGGACCGAACCCGACCCCGACCCCGACTCAAATTCCCATCATCCCTGAAGGGGACCAAGATTTTGAGAGATTCTTGGACCTCAATACCGCAGCCCTCCAAAACTATCTCGCGAGAAACCCAACGCGAGACCTTTCGGGTGACGTGGTGACGACATCCACACCATTCGCCACCCAATCCTTTATGACTCAGCGTTTCGCCTCAACTATTAACCCAACCATGGCCAATACGCAAAGTTTGGCCTCCCCGTCTATTTTTAGATCGACCTCCATTGGGGTTCCATTACCCCCTCAACCACCTGCAATTCAACCAAGTTCTACATCATATCAGAACTTGATTGTCTCGACCCCTCATACTCTTGTGCCCACAAATGTAGGAGTGCCAACCTATCTTTCTACCAGTGCCGCCATTCAACCACCTTTGGCGGTGCCCAGTCAACTTATACCTTCGACCTTTATAACGCAACCACCTTTAGCCTCCACTTATGTCCCTGCGACTAGTCATCCATACATTGCGCCCTTACAAGCGCAAACAACTACGTCGCATACCTCTTCTAGCCTCTTTCAAGCACCTTACAACCTAGGGGGCGCTTCATCCACCAATCCGTCAGCAGACATCATTAAGATGCTGATGGATAAAATGTCCAGTCTCGAAGCCTCCATTTCCGGTTTAAGCAATACTTTGTCATACGAGCAAATTTGCAATGAGCCCATCCATCCTTTCGTCCCTATTCGACCATACCCTAACCATTGGGAGCTTCCTAAATTCACTCGCTTTCAGAGTAAGGAAGACCCACAACAACATCTACGGGCATTTAGACATGCCTGTTATCTTATTGCCCATGACGATGCGTTGCTTTTACGCACGTTCCCTATGTCGCTTTCTAGCCCAGCCCTTGACTGGTATAGTTCTCTTGCCAAACACTCTATCTTTTCATTCATTCAATTTGCCCAACTATTTCTTGACCATTTCTCAATCAACATCACCAAACAAGTCTCAATCACAAACCTTTACTCCATCAGGCAATTTGACGACGAATCTGTAGTCAATTTTGTCGCTCATTGGAGGGGCCTGATTAACCAGCTCTCCTTCTCTTTGCCTCAACCTGAGCTCATCGAGCTCTTCTCTCGAGCATGTGCCAGACACATCTCTTCTACCTTGCGGATTCAGACATTCCGCACTTTTGATGAAGCTTTCATCATGGCTCAAAAGCTCGAACTCCGCGCCCTTGAAGAAGATAAGGTCAAATTGCATCATACCAACGCTAAAACCAATGGCCATTCTTCTTCCAGACCTTCTTCTTTTGCCAATTCTGAATCTAAAAGAGTGTCCAATACTGTGGTCGTTAGATCACCATCCTCGACAACAACGAATTACTCTCAACCTTCGACGTCTTCAAGCATCACCAAACAATTCCAACAACGGTACATTCAACGTTCTTACACTCCACTTGGAGAACCATACGCTTCCGTTTTGGAAAAACTACTCAAGCAGGGGGTCCTCAATCTCCCTCTAATCCGACCACCTCAATTTGACCCTTCAAAAGCCATTCCTACATGGTATAGGGAGGCCAACTTCTGTCCCTTTCATCGCGTCCAAGGCCATGACATCGACAATTGCCGAACCTTCAAAAACATCGTCCAAGACATGATCGACAAGGGGGATCTTATTTTAGATAACCCGAATGCCCCACCTAACCAACATATTGACATTTTCAAACAACCATTTATGAATCATCCGCCTACTCAAAACAATGTCCAGACTTTGACCAATGACCCTCAAGACCATGACATTCACACGATTAACACTATCTTGCCTCTTATCCTTGACCAACCTCTTCCATTAAAGGATGAAGAACCTTCTTCTCCTACTAGTCCTCCATCTACCTCTCTTGTATTGGAGGACGCTTTGACCACATCAACGCCATTAAGCCCACCTCCATCCAAAGACCCTACCTTGCCTACTCCTCAACTACAAGTAGAAGGCACGATCATCCATGCCCTCTGCCCACTTGAGGAGCCACACTCTCTTATTTCTTCTCCACCAAGAAAAGAACCAGTCTCTCCACCCATTTCAACTGAGGAAGACCCAGTCACGGTTTCCTCCTACCCTTTACCTGAGGTTGTTACATCTCACGCACCTCCGTCCACATCTAAACCCAAACCCATATCTAACCTCGCCTCGCACAACGGTGGCCCTCGACCCAAACCTATGAAGACCACTAGACCACATCGGAGGACTCATCCCCCACCTTCGTCATTGCCCTCTATTTTGGGCCCGCATCCGTCCACTTTACTAGGAGTGCTTCCCACTCCCATTTTTCACAGAGGCAATTTGCCTTCATTACTCCCTCATCCCGTCAGACATATATCTACTTTAAACCATCGACCAACACCTCTTAAGCCTCCTAAACTAAAGTCATCAACCCCTACTGCAATAAGACATCCAGACCCGTTAGTAGGTTCTTATGCCTTGCTGTTATGGCAATTGTTGCAGTCCTCTCGTATCAATCTCCTGCCTCTTAGACCGTATCACTCTCTCAGACCAAAACCACCTTGGTTCGACCACACTCGTATTTGTGAGTATCATCGCACACCTGGGCACGACACTGAGCATTGTCATGCCCTCAAGGTCGTCGTTCACCGATGTCTGGGGAATGACACCCTTCTTCTCGACCACATTATTAACAAACCTTCAACACCGCCTCACCCATCAACTCTCGAATCAAGACCCTCTTGGTTCGACAACTCTAAATTCTGCCACTATCACCACACTCCAAGACATGACACTAAGCATTGTTGTGCTCTCAAAGCTGTCACTCGTCAACACCAGAAAAAGGACACCCTTCTCACCAAGGAACCTATTGACCACCCCTTAGACAAATCATCAACACCGACTCATGCTTCTCGAACCTCGTCACCTAAATCAGGATCCCCACGCCAGACTGTGGTCCTTTTGCCACCTTTGACCCCCTTATTCGACATTAATACCATCCATCTGACCACTAAACCTCAACTGACCTTAACCAATCTTTCAAACATTCTCCCTACCCGCTGGGGGAATTCATCCTTCATCCAAACCTCGACCAACTTTTCAACCCAGTCTCTACCACATATCAATCACTCATTTAATCTTAAATCTCGACCAAGTGTCCATCGACCTAACCCTCGACCAATTATTCGACTAGTCTCAACCAAACTTCAACTAAATATCAATCAACCAGACCTCTCGACCAAACATTCAACCTTTTTCAACCAACCAACGACAATGTCAACCAACTTCACATTCATCAATCAATACCTGACCAATCTCGAAAGAGGCAAATTGGGGCAAATTCACCCCCAATTGGCTTGGACCTTTTATCATCATGCACAAGTATGGGTCAGGGACTTATCATCTGTCCTCCCTCGACAGACGGCCAGAACCTGAGCCTCTTAATGCATTGCATCTTCGACCATTCTTCTGTTAGTCGAGTACTTGTCTACTGGACACGTAACTTGAGCTCGTCCCTTGAGCAACCCCTTGTCATTGTCATTCCTTTTCCTATCAACCCTGCTTCCTAACACTTGTCAGCCCTTTTTTGTCAAGCAGTAATGCTTTGTCCTAATAAAAGGGAACCCTTAAACCTCTTCAGGCTCGTCCATGGCTAAACTTCAATCAACAATTATATCAAAAATAATATATCATACCAGGTCATAAAACACTCTAAATGTAGACTGCTCCCTCGAAGGATAGCTACATAATTGCTGTATTACTAGACTGATCCCTTGAAGGACAGCTAGGCCAACTTATCAAACATTTAAAGCAAAGTATAGACCACTCCCTCAAAGGATGGCTATGACTAATTATTGCTACAAACAGCAATCTTTCTTAGAAGCTTCCCGCATTGATCAGCTTCGAAGCATGACCACTAAATCAAATGACATCTATATGTAGACTTCCCGCATCGATCAGTCTGCACCAAAAAAAAAAACGAGTCATGGACTTGACTTGTAGTTGTCTCAGGGTCTCCTATAAAAAGGGGCAAGGTTATTCCTGCTCTTAAACTGGGTTACCCTATCCTCCTCCTATTACCTGCTCAAGGGACTTCGAGCTCACTTTAATGTCAAAGTGATTCGATTACCGCTCTAACACAACACTGGTTAACGACGTAATGCATGAACGGGGCTTTTGTTCTAATAACCCCTATCTATGCTCCCTTTCTGGTCCTTGTCAATGAAAGAGCGATTCGCCTTTCACTTTTTCTCTACACTTTGGTCACATTTAACCACATCAATTGTCAACTCGAACCAAGCTATTTTTTTCATCCTCATGGCATCAGACATCATCCTCATCCATTTCACATAGTTTTTATGGACACCAATACACATGGAAACTATCGACCAGACCCAATTTATGTTAAGCATAAACCAATACTTGCTAAAGCATAAATAGACCTCCATTCATTTTTAGCATACATCCATCACGACTATGGAAACTTGCTAGAGATGAAAGACTCTCGACCAATTCTACAAAATACATCATCTTATCCTCATCTTACCCTCATCATTTTGACACTTGACCACATCCAATCATCGACCAATCTTATCAATTCATCCGAACTACATTGGTCTGAGGCCCTATGACCAGGGCTATGTAGGCAGCACTCAGATAACACATCCTTTGAGGTTAGCTCGACCACCCCCATTTGTTCGTCTCTTTGATGGACAAACCTTCTCTTCTGTGACTTTGATCATGCCCAACTCCGCCAACTTTGACCAAGACCAATCATTTTTCTTTGACCATTCCTCCCTTTTAGGGAGAACTACATTGGCCTGAGGCCCTTCACACAAGGGCTATGTAGGCAGCACTCAGATCACATGACATTTTTTGAGGTTAGCTCGGCCACATCCTTTCGTCCATCCATCCCCTTGACCAATGCCCATTGGCGATCATGCGTATCTCCTTCAACCTTTGACCACTTCCAAGCCAATGTTGCCTTGGTTGTTTTTTCGTGTGTGCTACCTCACGGCTGGTTAGCAAAATTATCTGCAGACTATTTTTGACCCTTCGCAAGTGCAAGATTGTAAGCCAATTGATCCCTACTACTTGTGGCATTTTCATGTTTCTGGGAGCACTTCTTGAGCCTGGGATACCTGGAACACGACGACCATTTGGAGCTTCAGCTTAGATTGAGTGACCTGATCAGCAAACGACTAAATGCCGGGGCCCGATTACTTTGATTTTCGCACTCCTCGATCCTTTTGACTGCGATCATTTGACCTACCTGTCCTGTGACGTGGTATACGTGCAATCACGACTTTTGCAGCGTTTTCACGCACTCTTCATCTTTCTCATCCACCTTTTGTCAAATCAGCACCCGACATCAGGTTTCCTTCCCTCGACTCCCGCTTTGAGGGGGAGTACCTCATCCATACTTCGGGGCAATCCACATCATCCCTCACCTGGGGCAACCACCTCCTGTTTTTGTCTTGCAGTTCATCTAGAACAACCAACAAGACAAAAAGGGGAAAATGTAGACACCTAAAAAGTGTCTAACCCTTGGTCTTCCTCTCTCCCCTTGGTCCCTTGCCACTTCGGCTATCCCTAACCTACCTAGGTCTTATTAATTGAAAATAATCTTCTATTTTTAATTAAATAAGTCCATTTTCCCTCTCCTTGCCACCTCGCCACCCTAGGATACCCTCCTTGGATCCCCTTCATTCCCCACATGGCCATTTAATGCCTAAGACTCCCATTCCAACCTCTCCACTTGCCCAATTAACCCCCGTCGACCATTTCATCCTCGCATTCATTTGACCCAGCGGTTGGGAAACGGATTAAAGGCTATTTTTAGCCTTTCTCCAGCCTTTTAGCCGCCGACATCGGTCAATCGTCGACCGACGTTGGCAATATTGCCAGCGTCGACACCTTTCATAACGGCTTCTTCACCGTTATCTCCTCCTCTTCGCTCTCGGCGTCTCTCTCTGGGATCCCTACTCTTGAATCTTTGCATCAGACCCTTGTATCCGTCCTTTCACTTGACCTCTCTGCCAATCAATCTGACTCTCTCCCTCAGGTACACAGCAAGCTTCTGCAAGTGAACAACAGGGATTCTCCATCAGCAACAGGGCTTCACATTCGGCATCACCAGCAACAGGACACCAACCTACACCATTTTCTTCATCAGGGCACAAGTAAGTACTCTGTTTGTGTTTTCATTATGCTTTCTAGTCATCTGCTTTTAAACTAGATTCAGCACTTCTTTTCCCCAACCCAGACTGCTAACCAAACCAGACAGACCCGGATTCCTATCTCCCTGATTGGCCTCCTTTATCTCTCTGTCCCTTTTCGACATTTTTTCCATTATCCTAGACCTCTGCACAGACCCTCAACTAAAACCAGACTCTCCCAGACCATTTTGTACGTCCACAGACCCGTCCACAGACCAAGCCCAGACCAGACTCTGCCCAGACTCGACCAGAACCTGCCTAAACCCCGTCCAAGCCTATTGCCTAGACCGATGTTGGTCACTGCCTCCACTGACGTCGACAGCATAATCGGCATCGGCAGACCTTGACCACCGACGCCGGTAGGACCACCGACACCGGCGACTGTGACTAAGTCGACAGCATCTCAAGTAAGCCTTTTGCTTCCATTCTTCTTTTCAGTTTGTTATCATATTAATATTTTAGCATTCTGTCATTTATCAGTCATTTATCTTTTATCAAAATAGTGGGTTGACCTCTCTTAAGGAAGTTCTCATACTTCTGGGAACAAGCTTTCGCTTGGCAACCCACCATCTATCCATCTAACGCCTTTTTGTCCATGTTTTCTTCTTTGCAGGTGTCATTCCTCCACAGCCAAAGAGACTCACAGCGTCTGGATTACGGTGCGCAAACTTTATCCAGGTACTTCACAAGCCTTAACCATTTTTTCTTTAGTTTCTTCTCTCTCTTAAATCTAAAAAGCAAATTTGAATAGAAACATGAGGTACAGATAGGCTACAAGACCAACATTAGGCCTATGTCTAAATGGGGGATATTTCACACTTATAACATGAGATGATATTTTTAACCTATTTTAACATGTTAATAAGGTCACTAAAAGTATTTTAAAACCTCAAATATGCAAATAAAACACTAATAAAACCATTTTTGGCTTAAAACTAACTCAAACCTATAGGAAAAGAGGAAAACAAGCTCGATAAGAGAGGTTCAAGTGTTCATATCTTTCATGAGGCATTGCATAGAGGCCAAAGGAATTTTTTAAAGTTATTATTGGTCCTCAAAACCACATTAGTGAAAATTTTCTGAAACTCCAATGTCATAACTTTATGAATGAACCTTAAGAGGTCAAATAGGTTTAAAACCCTTCAAAACCCTTGTAAGTGACCAACTTGTGAAAATGGAGTTGGAAATATAATTTTATGGAATATTTTTCTCATGAAAGTGATTTAACATTGAATATGACTCACTAAATCTCACTCTCATACTTTTTAGTTATACGGACTTGTACAGATAGGATGAAAAATATAGTATTTTTGACCATTTTGTGTGTTTTGCAGGTTCTAGAAGAAGTCTCAATATGAAATGAACTTTAGGAGGAATATTGAGAATTTTTTTGACTCCTCATATTAATTTAATTATTAATAATGACTCCTAATGATTAAAACAATAGCTCCCATTTTAGCCAGTCAAAATAGGCATAGTGGACAAGCTAGTGAGAAGGGTGGAAAACTTCACATGAAGTGATTTTAAGGTGTACATAATTATATTAATTCCATATAGGGTCTTAAAAATTTTCATTAACTCCCTCTCATATATTTTCATGGGAAATTGAATCCAAATTTGAGGCCTAGTGTGCAAGGTGCATAGAGGAAGAGTTTATTGGACTAAAGATGATGATGACTCCTTTCCAGATGATTCCAAATGACCAAGCCTAAAAATAATTCATGAAAAGGCATGTTTGATTTCTTTACCCTTCATCTCAATCATCATACCTATCCCTAATTAGTTTTGGGATGTTCAAATAGGGCTAATCATGAAGGCAATTTTTTTAAGCCAAAATGAGGAGTTTTATGCCACTTTACAAGAGTTTGATGACTTGGATGGACACTTGAGCTTTCTTAAAGTGCATGGTTTGTCCCATATCCTCTTCTAATGTACAATTATTTGATCCTCTCAACTTGACAAGTGTCCTTATGACCCTTGGACTTCTCTCTTCTCCTCTCTCTTCCAAGTTCTATAAGAACTAGCTATTTTGGCCATTGTAATATATGCTCCTCCTGAGTATGCTAAAACCATACTAATTTGCATACCATTTGATCAATAATACTACTGAATTTTTCCTATTTCATTACTTTTCATAGTGTGTTTAATTGGATGATGAATCTTGTTTATTGAAAACTATGGATTCCTTAGCATGTTGTTTCATTATTTCACTTATTTGCAACCTTTTCTTACAGAGCATGTGAAGTGTTATAGGAAATGTCCAATTTTGAGTGAGTTAGTATATTAATTAGTTCCATAAAATTCCTTTTTTATAGTCCTCCTAGCCTAAGACATTAATCCATAACCTCATAATGTAATATTGATGTAAGAAGACATAGATTGGAGAAGTGTATGTTTAGTTTGTCCCTTGATTTCATGTGTAACATGCAGCTGATTGGAAGTCATCATCTTATTTAGTGTATCACCCCTTAGGATAGTTTGCTTTCATTTATCTCTCTCTTTTTCCACCCTAGAAGTTAAGTGTAGTTTCAATCCAAAGTGTTACATCAAGGGAGCTATCCCTATTTAGAGATTCACCTCATCCTTAGGCTACCCACAAGCCTAGAGGTGTTTCCATTGTACCACTTCTTTTCCATCTCCCCAAAGGGTGAAAATCTAAGTGAAAATAGTTTTTGGCATGCCCAATGGGACTCTTATTCCAAGAGGTTGAGATATTTTTGGTGTTGTCTCTCAACAATTAGCCTTTGGAGGCATCTATCAAAGCATCAATGGCAACTCCGAAGATACATCAGCTAGTCAAGCAACCCAAGTTTCCTTTTGAAGATTGTTGGTAACATTTTCCTGTGTTTTTTATTTTAATGATGTTTCATGGTTAATTTTGGTGTTGAGTGTAATTTTACATGATTTAGTGAGATTTTTCAAGCTTGTGCCATTCCCTATCAACATGAATAATTTCTTAATCAGCCTTGGTGTGATACTTATTAGTCTTGTTATGATCCATATCAACTCTCACATGGCTATTATCAACCTTTTCACGATTCTTACCAGTCCTATAGTTAGCCTCCTCAATGTCTTTCTTCCCCTAGTCAACATAAACATTTCCCAACTCAATCCATTTCTACCTTAAAGAAAACACTTTTGGGCTATGAGAGGTACATGTTAGAGATTGATACTCTAAGGGGATGTGGTCGATAGGTTCCAAGTCATCTTATTCATAAGGTGAGAGATGCATTAGAGTTTTTCAAAAGAGATTGGGTACCTATTGAGAGAGCTAATTGGCAAAGGCTCACAAGTGAGATGCTTGACGTGAGTGGCCTAGTTTCTTCCTTAGAGGATAGGTTAGGATTTCATGAAAGGCAACCTCATCAAATCTATCAGCCTTCATATCCACTTCTCTAAGTTTCCTATCAACCATATTTGATCCTTACTCATAAGCCCAATCAATTATATCAAATTCATCCTTCTCCCAATCAATTAGAAGAGAGATTTGAAAGGAAAAACCTTATTTTTGAGCTAATCTTGATAGGCAAATTGAGTTGGCTAATATGCATATGCAGCAGTCCATGTTGGCAGAAAAGGAAGTGGAGTTCAATACCTCATTTCCCTCTCACATTTCATCCCCACCACATAAAAAAGAGACTTCTAATCCTAACATTATAAGCTATAATAAGATAGTGGAGCCATGGGGAAAGAAAGAGAAGAAGAGTCTTAATAAAGAGTGTGATATTGAGAATGAAGTTGATCCTTTGCAAGTCCCTCCCACCCTTACTCAAGAAGTTTCTTATATTCCATGTCATCCCTCTTATATTAATTATGCTCATGATGATTCCTATGAAATTCAAGAAATACTTCTCCAAGAGAACCTAGCCAAGCAAATTGAAGAGTTAGAGTCAAAGATGAGATTGTTGAGTCAAGGTGTGATAGAAGGTTTAGACCCAAAAGAAGATCCTATGCCTAAACACACCCCATCCACCCTTCCTCAAGAGATTCCTCAAGATAAATTAGATCTGAATGAAGTGATTTTTAATTGGAAGGAATAAAATCAATTTGTTTTATCCCAAGGTCTACCTCCCATTCATCAAGAGCTTCTAAAAGAATTCCCTACATTCCATTCCCAATCTGATTTTGAGTTTTATGTGCCACCTCCACTAACTAGTTCATCTTGTCCTCACCCCACCACCCTTTGCCTTGATAGGCATATGGTATGTAACCTAAGGAGTACCATTTTGTTGACAAAAACTCAAAACTCTTGCTTGAATAAATTCTATCTCTTTGGCATCCTCATTAGACCAAGTCACATGACTTCAAAATGCCTAGTCTTGAAATCACAAAGAAGAAGATGAAATATCTTGCAGCCCTTGAGAACTAGATTCCTATTGTAGAGGTTGAGATGCAAATTGAGATCCTTCAAGAGGTCCTAATTGATGAAGAAGAGGTGACTTATTGTGAGGAATCTTCAGATTGGGTTGATGAGGAAAAATGTTTTCCTCTTGCCAAAGAGGGAGAAATGGTCATTGATTCTTCCATCGCTATGCAAGACATCATCGATGGGAAAGAAAAATTTTGCATACATCCTTGGGATGATTTATTTGTAGTAATTATAGTAGGATATAATCCTCTTTAAGGAGCCTATGGGCTAATTACAAGTGGAGAAGGCAGCCTTGGTACTCAAGTAAGTATGCAAAGGAAAAGCAATCTTTCAAATCTATCCTTTCAAGAAGTATATGCATTTAATGATGATATGTTTGAAATAATAAATATGGGATATCATCCTCTAAATAATTTGGGAGGAACACATCAAATCTTGAAGGATGGAACAAGCTCCTATTGGTCTCAATCTTTTAAGGAACAAGAAACCAACCCTCTTGAAGCCATACCTAGTAAGGAGATACAAATTGACCATGAAATGAAGAGAGGGCAGTAGTATGTAGTATGTGAACAAGTTAAAGAGGAATATATCTAAATTAGAGACCTATTTGAAGATGATCTACTTAAGGGTAGATCAAGTGAAGTGCCAAGGAATAGGTCTAATTTACAAATCACCCAATCCAAGGAGAAGCATGTTTGGCACTATGTTTCATCTCACCATGAAGATGATTCAAGAAGTTTTCCTTTTGATCCTTGAAAGGATGTATTCTTAGTTTTTAGTTGTGCATAATAGTTGGTTTTCTTATTCCCCTAAGTACCTTGAGTACATGTGTGTGTGTGTCTTGTTAGTGTGTTTGCTTTGCTTGTGTACATCTTTTGTTTTGTGAGGTTGAGGTAATCAAGTGGTCTTGTCTTGATCAAAACTTATGGTCAAAGTCCTTTTTTTTGTCTTAGACTTCATATGACTCCCTAAACATAATGTAGTGATAAGGCTACTAGTCTAGTTAGTAGAGCAGGCATATGACCCCTATGAGTCACCAATTTGTTGACCAAATTTGACTTTTAAGTCAAATTAGGGTATCTATAGGTAAAAAAATTAACTTTAAAAGTATATAAGGGGTTTAATATTTTACCAAAAGGTGTTTTATAGGCTAATTTATGTCATTTAATGTTATACTAGCCTTGGTCCTTAGTCATTTTAGTCATTTTGGGTCATTTTGAGGTCAAAAAAGGTGCAGTTAATGACTTGTATGGATTTATTGGGAAGTTTGAAGGCTCAAAAACATGATATCACATCCCATGTGTCTTTATAGGTCTTAATTAACTGACATAACTCAAATTTGGTAGGTTCATCAAAAGAAAAGGTAGTTTTCTTGATAAAGGAGAAGAAAATGGCACTTCTACAGCCCATGGGGAAGTGTGCTAAATGGGAAGAGCTCATAGAACATACCTTAATCTTCCCCAAACTCATCCAAATATTTTATTTTATCTAGAAGTGTCATTTTTGGCCCAAAACCGTTCTGCTCCATATTTGATTTCTTAGACATACAGAAGTGACCTTCATGTTTTTGCGTAGTACAAACAGCTGAGAAGGTTTCAAGTCAAGTCAATATAGGAGGTTGTATTAAAATTATATACATTAATTTAAATATAATTATTTTGAATAATGGTGTCTTTTTCTTCATGAACCATCCTCATGAAGTTGACTACACCTTTATGCCTATTGTTTCATCCACCCTATAGGTTTTATCTTGGTTTGAGTAATTCTATATGAACTAATTATTGAGTTTAATTATAGAGGATGTTGAATTTCTTCCCTGATTATTCCCATACTTTTTTTCATGTTTCAAGGTGTTGTGATGGCCAAATCATCTCAAATTTATAGACTACTCTCATTTGAGATGACAAACAGCCTTCCATTTTTTTTATGGTTTTTCATGCTTTGTTAATGGCTCCAAGGGATTGTGATGGTTTCATTTAAATGATTTTAATGTTATCTTGATTTTAACCCTTAATTTTTGAATACACTACATCAGTCTTGGATCAAGTGATTTAGTCTTGCCTTTTTCCATAGTCAATTCCTTAATCATCCTTAGTTGCAGTCATGATGATCACATGTGTATACCATTTTTAGTGTGTTCATGGAGTTGTATTTTAGGTATTAATAGTTTGAAATTTGTTTATAATAAAGAAAAAGAAGGTTATATCTTCAAAATAGCACAAAATTTTTATGACAACAGTCGTGTGCAACATATGCTCTTAGTCTACCATTGAGCACCATCTACAAGTATCATTCATAAATACACACATGTGGGAAAGAGGTTTAGGACTGATTTTAAGCCATTGAGTTTGAAATACATCCATTTGAGAGTTTTTTGAATGTTTACAATTAATCATAAGTAGGTGTATCTGCATATTGCCTACACTTCTCACCCTTGCTACCTATATGTGAGAAGGTTAACCTACATGTGATACTATAGGGGGCTGAGAACTTTCAATAGGAGGTTGGAACATAACCAAAGTTTTCATTATGATCTTAGTAAATGGGATTGACCATAATATACCCATTTAAATGTGTCAATTTTTCAAATTGGAATAGAAATACCTTCCAAGCATAAGATGGTAGTGTTTAGGACCACTTTCCCAAAAGTTGCAAAATAGAGCACCCAATGGTTTTGTTGATGTCATAAGATGAAGTATCACAAAGTCTTGGAGCATATAAGTGAGAATAATTTGTATTATATATCATGGAA
Source organism: Torreya grandis (assembly GCA_037957365.1). NCBI lineage: Eukaryota > Viridiplantae > Streptophyta > Pinopsida > Cupressales > Taxaceae > Torreya > Torreya grandis. Next base: position 1,494,322 of record JARHVA010003790.1, read on the forward strand.
AATGACTTTTCCAAGTTTATAAGGTAGATAACTAAGGGAAGATATTAGTTGAAGGTCCTAAAGTTACCTACAAAACACTAAATCCTTTCAGTGACATCTGTAGGCTTGACCCTAAAAGAGACCTTCTCCACCTAAAGTTGAAAAATAGGCCTTAACCCTATATTTGAACATTATAAATGGTTGAAAGTGACCTATTTTTTCTTAAAGGATCATCAAGATAAGATGATAGGTGTTTTTTTTCCTCATTCACATCTACAGTCCGTACAAGCAACCTTAACACTCACCTACAGCTATAACTAAGCAAATAGTGAGCAAAACTTGATGTATAGGTGGTGATTAGGGTAGATAAGGTAAATAAAATGTATTATAAAACACTATATTTATCTCATGTGTCATGGAATTCCTTTGAACATCATAAATAATCTCAATTAAAGCTAATGTACACCTACAGGGGTTATTAAGGCAGAGTGTCTCAGTCATAAATCCAAGGTGCATATGAAGAGATAAGGGAGGTTTGGATGAGTAAGTATAATTATGAACACCTTATCCATATCCATTTTGAACTTATAATCTCTAATAAATGTTAAATAAACCTATTCATACCCCTTATGACCCTATGAGCACCTACAACCAACTGTGTATGATTGTGTTGGCAATGAGCAATAAAGTGGTGTTTATAAGTGATTGGTGTGGTCTAAACATAAAGGGAATAGTTAAATAATTGATAAAAGGATATTAATTCTTGGAGAGAGGTCTAATAACATTTATTAAAACCTATCATAACAATCTACACCTACAGGCATCACACCAGGACAAAAACACAGTCAAGGTTTGGTATTCGTCCTTGACTAGGCAAAGTATGGGAAGTTATATGTGAGAGTTTTTAATGTTATGTAGATCTGAATTAGAATAATTATGGTGATATTAAACTCAAAAAACTCTTATAATATTTATTTAATAGATAATATATCTTAAATAAACATTGCATAGTCCATAAAAAGAAACCCCTGCGCACAGTCTCCTTCACAAACTCTATTTTGGTTTTTTCATATTTTTAAAGGATTTATCCTTGAGAACAGAGGATAATTTTTGTGTAGAGTATCCTTGTCACGTATATAGACCTCTAAAATCTTAATATTATCTGATAATAGAGGGTAATTACCCCCTATTTTATCTCAAACAAGGGGTACTTCCCCTTATGCAAACCTTGGCAGTTTTGGGAAGAAATGATACAAAAATGATCAAGAAGTTGTGTGGATATTTCTAGAACGTGTGGATAGATATATAACACCTATTAAAACATAAAAAACCAAGAAATTATGGTTTAATCTTAATAGGTTAGCCCAAACTACAAGGTTTGCAAGCAGGTCTACTAGGTAGGTTTTGGCCTAGTGCCCAAATGAAGGGTCACTCACACTTCTAGCCCTATTTAAGATTTATATCCTATTAAATCATGTTTTAAGGACTAAAATATAGGTGTATATATATTTTTGAATGCATGGGAAGATTAAAGAGGTCATATTTAGGCTTTGAGGTACAAATAGGCTACAAGAACAACATTAGGCCTATGTCCAAATGGGGGGTCTTTCACACTTATAACATGAGATGATATTTGTAACATATTGGAACATGTTAATAAGGTCACTATAGGTATGTTCAAACCTCAAATATTCAAATGAAATCCTAATAAAGCCATTATTGGCTCAAAACTAACTTAGACCTATAGGAAAAGAGGAAAACAAGCTCGATAGGAGAGGTTCAAGTGCTCATATCTTTCATGAGGCATTGCATGGAGGCTAGAGGAGTTTGGGAAATTTATTAGGGGTCCTCAAAACCATATTAGTGGAATTTTTCTAAAACTCCAATGTCATAACTTTATGAACAAACCTTAGGAGGTCGAACAGGTCTAAAAACCTTCAAAACCCTTGCAAGTGACCAATTTGTGAAAATGAAGTTGAAAAGCTAATCTGGTGACATAGTTTTCTCATGAAAGTGATCCAACATTGTAGAGGAATCACTCAAGCTTCTTCCCATACTTTTTAGTTGTATAGACATGGTGTAAAATAGGGTATTTATGACCATTTTGTGTGTTTTGTAGGTTCTAGAAGGAGTCTAAATATGAAACCAACTTTAGGAGAAAGATTGAGACTTGTGATAAATCCTTGTATTCAATTAATTGTTTAGAACAACTCCTAAGGGTTTGAACAATATATCCCATTTTAGCCAATCAAAACAAGCATAGTGGACAAGCTTGTGAGAAGGGTGGAAAACTTCAAGTGAAGTGATTTTAAGGTGTCCCTAATGATTCTAAGTCCATGGAGGGTCTTAAAACTTGTCATTCAGTCCCTCCCATAGATTTTCATGGAAAAATGAAGTCAAATTTGAGGCCAAGTGTGTAAGGTGCATGGAGGGAGATTTTTTTGGACTGTAGATGATGATGGCTCCTTTCTAGATGATTCTAGATGACTAGGCCTACAACCAATGCATGGAGAGGCATGTCTAATGTCATTACCATTCATCCCAATCATCATAAATATCCCTAATTAGTTTTAGAATGTTCAAATAGGGTTAATCATGAAGGAAATTTTTATGAGCCAAAATGAGGATTTTTATGCCACTTTGCAAGAGTTTGATGACTTGGATGGACACTTGGGCTTCCTGACCTTGCATGGTTCATCCCATATCTTCTTCTCATGCACAAGTAATTGATTCTCTTAGCTTGAAAAGTGTCATTGTGACCCTTGTACTTCTCTCTTCTCCTCTCTCTTTTAAGTTATATAAGAATTAGCCATTTTGGCCATTGTATTTTATGCTCCTCCCGAGTATGGTGAATCCCTTCTCATTTGCATACCATTTTATCAATAAGACTATTGATATTTACTTCTTCCATGACTATTCATAGTGTGTTCAATTGGATGATGAATCTTGCTTAGTGAAAACTATGGATTCTTTACCATGTTGTTTCATTCTTTCACCTATCTGTAGCCTCTTCTTGCAGGGCATGTGAAGTGTTCTAGGAAATGTCCAAGTTTGAGTGAGTTAGTATATTCACTATTACTATCTAAGGCATGTTGTCTATTCCTCCTAGCCTAAGGCATTCATCCATAAACTCATAATGTAATATTGATGTAAGAAGACATAGATTGGAGAAGTGTATGTTTAGTTTGTCCCTTGATTTCATGTGTAACATGCAGCTGGTTGGAAGTCATCATCTTATTTGGTGTATCACCCCCTTAGGATAGTTTGATTTTAGTTATCTCTCTCCTTTTCCACCCCAAAATTTAAGTGTAGTTGCAATCCAAAGTGGTATATCAAAGGAGCTAGCCCTATCTAGAGATTCACCTCATCCTTAGGCTAACCACAAGCCTCGAGGTGTTTCCATTGTGCCACTTGGATGAGGAGAGATTTTTCATCTCCTCAAAGGGTGAAAATCCAAGTGGTAACACTATATTTTTTTCTATATCAAACAAGACTTGGTCAGCTAGGCCTGGAGGCAAACTATTAACTAAGTGTTTTTTGGTCTATTGATTTTAGGCTAATCCTAATTTCTTTGCATATAGATGTATAGCCAAATTTATACTTTGGCCTTTTTTCTAGATCACATAACTTGATTCTTAATAATTTATTATTTCTAATAGCATCCAAATCATCAACATTTCCATCAAATTTTTATATAATTGCAACTTTCAGTGTTTGGAAAACATTTTTATCATTTACTAGAATTATAGAACAATCCAAGGTTTCGAAGTTACATTACTTCACTTGCTTAAATCATAAGTAAAAGCAATAAAGTTTCATAAGCCCGAAGTCTTCATAAGCTTAGACCAAATTTGGGTTATGGAGTTACTTGACTTTGTAACCCAAATTAAGCAAAGTAATTCATGAAACCTGATAATAGACAAAATGCTTACGTGGCTACCGTCACATGTGTCACTTAGTTATCATTAATGCACAAGTTAATATAAATATTTAAAAATTCCACCTCATTTTCAACCTAGCTTTCAAATATTCTAGCCTAGTCATTGCCCTTGTGAATCCCGAGTGACATTATTTGAGCTTCTAAAGTGATTTTGGCATAAAATCTTCACAACCCATTTGTAGCAAAGGTATTTAGTTTGTTTCCCCTTCAATTTTATGATCCCATTCTAGTTGTATGTCTCATTTTTTATCTAGTAAGATTTCATGCATCATTTTGAAAATTTCTACCATCAAAAAATTTATGTTCTGCAAATAATTGGAGGAGGCATAGTTAAACTTCTTTCTAGGTTAAACCTATAATCGCGAGACATTATTAAACTCCTCAAAACTACTACATCTAATTAAAAAACAAAGAGTAGATGCACATGAGCAAATATTCTATTAGATGCACAAATAACTTTGTCAAGCTGGAAGTAAAGCTTTGAGGTGCAACTCCATGGGTTGATGTTGGAAATTATGGTGGACCCAGATCCTCAACTGGTTTTGCATGCCACTTTGTTTGGAACAAGTTTGTAATTTTTTAGGAAATTCATATTGGCAATAATCAAAGACAAGGGGCACACAATCACTTCTAACTAATGATAGTACCAAGGGAAAGATAATGATAATACATCAATCGGGGGACTTGCACCCCAAAGTTGAGCAAATCCTCTCTTGTGGTTTTTATGGGGAAACTCTCTAGCTTGTGACTTTTATCAACATGATAATATGTGAATCAAACCTTGTGTATCCCTTCTAGCTTACCTTTTGGTTCTTATCTATGTAATATTTGGTTAAATTATAAGTTATTCAATACAGTGGCATGTCATGATGAGATTTTGATCCATATTGATGATCTCTCTAGGCATGAAAGAAGGCAATGAACATTAAACAAAATTCAACATCCTCATGCCGGCCCATAAAGTTGTTTCACAAAACTCATTACACAACCTCTGGTAAAGGTTATTTCCTTAAAATTTCTTTAAATTTTTAGATTTAACTAGCAGAAGTTCAAATGTATTTTGATTTCCAATGTGATCACAAGAATAAGTCAAGTTCCCTCAAATTTCACACTCTACCGTGCCTCATTTCAAAAAAATTGATTGTTTATGTCTCAATATTTTATGGATTGCACACATTATTTAAAGAAGGCACAAAATAATGAGGAGGATGTGATATTACTTGAGAGGCCAACATATAATGATGATGGTAACATTCTCCTTGCTCTTCTAAAAATCGATTCTCTCTGTCGACATAACCATAGGGCTAAAGTGGTTTGTTATAAAGAGCAAATGATGGTAAGCTCCATCCACTGCTAGGTGTTGTAGGCATGCTTCGTGCGATCGAATTCGAAACCAACATCATCTCAAACCCCATGCTACTTGACACATAAGATGATGTTGTCAAAGGCACTGATGATGTGGGAGACTTTGGAATCAATGGCAACATCTTCCTGTTTTTGTTGTTGTTAATCGACTTGGATGCCATTAATAATTATGGCAACAAAAGGCCCCGAATGTGAACTAGAAATGTACAAAAGTCAATGAAATTTATGTATAAATGAAGTCACTCGCATTTGTTTGCTTAGATTCAAAGATGGATTAGTAGCACAGTGGGAGGAGCAAAGATTGGACTTGATCCATCCTCTTCCATTTTGGTTAGGACTGAGAAAGTCTAACCGTAACCAAATACCTAATCAAGACTATTTAAAAAACTAAGTGTTTGGGATCATTTCTAGGCCAACTCGGGTTCTCTAGGTTACATTACTTTTTCAAAATGACAAAGGTGAAGTAAGTTATCTTTGCAAACCCAGGTTACACCATCTAGATTAAATCAAAATTGTGAAATGACTTTACTTCTCAAAATCATAAAAGCTGAGTAAAGTAGATTTGTAAACCTGTAAAACACTAATTAGAATAATCTAGGGTTTCAAAGTTACATTACTTCACTTGCTTAAATCATAAGTAAAAGCTTTAATACATTGTTGTGGCACAGGGATTTAAATCCCCACTCTTCTGGGGATTTTTCTATTATGGTGGTACAGGGCAATTCATCGTTGAAGGATCAGGGGTAGCTATTGAATAGCGCCTTTGGGACTTATATTAGTGTTTATGATGGTCGTGAAGGTCCTCAGGCTTCCATATTTATCAATAAGCACATGTTTCCTTATGTTGAAAGTAAGTGAATTGTATGTGCCCATTTCAAGCTCTAATCAGATTTTAGTATTGTATGTGTGTTTATATGCAGATGATTTGTTCACTGCCTTGATCGTAGGAATTATATATTGTGGCTTTATAATTAGTAAATTTTGTTGAACCTAGCAAGCGCTTTGTATAGTTTATGGGATATACTTATAAATGTAACGCGCTCATACCTACAAGGGCTTTATGCTTACCGAGGTTTTAATTTGTGACTTTTGCATGCTAAGAACCCATGGTTGAATGGATTGGGTGGCTCTGTAAATGCGCACTCTTAGAGATTTTATTTTATTTATTGTTTTCTATTTTCTTTTGATTCTAAGCAAGTGAAGATGAGGGCTAAAACTTTAATCCATGATTATTAAAATGCACTACCAAACCTAGGTTGGCATGAAATTTTTAGATGGGAATATGGGTGCATCCACCAGTCCTTATGTTTGAAGTCAAGCGATCCTTGTAGTTGGGGAATCTCACTCTCAGTGATCAAATTTGCAGGCTTATCAAATTGCTTAAAAAGTTACTATTTGCCTCAAGTTACTTTCAACCTTCCTTAATAAATTCCAATAGTCTCATATCCACGTAGCCCAAAAAAGTGTTTGTCATGATTAACCCTCCCTTGGAAAAGTGGTTGTGCATTGGATGATCGAGATGGCATTTTTAGGCTTTTGGTTATTACCATTGGTCAAGTATTAGGCAATGGGTTGATGCTTTTTTGGATTTCAGGTAATATCTTTGAACAAGTGCATTTTGTTTTGAGAATTTTGGATGTTAACCTCTGAAAATGGAAAACTATTTTTGGTAGGTTTGTATCCCTGTTTCCATGTTTCTAAAATATTTCACTATTCTGGAAACTTTGGGAAACTCCTAGAGAGGTGTCACAAGCTTCTAGAAGTGTCTTTGGCAAATAAGGAAACTTTTTCATAGTTTCCTCTTCTATTTTGGTTGGGACTGAGAAAGTCTAACCGTAACCGATTACTTGATCAAGACTATTCAAAAAACTAAGTGTTTTAGCGCATTTCGAGGCCAACTCAGGTTCTCTAGGTTACTTTACTTATTCAAAATGATAAAGGTGAAGTAAGTTGTCTTTGCAAACTCGGGTTACACCATACAGATTAAATCAAAATTGTGAAATGACTTTACTTCTCAAAATCATAAACGCTGAGTAAAGTAGATTTGTAAACCTGCAAAACACTAATTAGAACAATTTAGGGTTTTGAAGTTATATTACTTCACTTGCTTAAATCATAAGTAAAATAAATAAAGGTTCATAAGTCCGAAGTCTTCATAAGCTTAGACCAAATCGAGGTTACAGAGTTACTTGACTTTGTAAACTAAATTAAGTGAAGTAATTCATGAACCCTGACATTCGGCAAAATGCTTATGTGGCTACCCTCACATGTGTCACTTAATTGTTGTTAATGCACAGGCTAATATAAATATTTAAAAACTCCACCTCATTTCCCACCTGGCTCTTAAATTTTATAGCCTAGTCGCTGCGCCTACGAATCCCAAGTGACATTGTTTGAGCTTCTAGAGCAATTTTGGCACAAAATCTTCACAACCCATTTGCATTCAAGGTATTTAGCTTGCTTCCCCTTTGATTTCATGATCCCATCCTGGTTGTATTTATCATTTTTCTCTGATAAGATTTCATGCGTCATTTTGAAAGTTTTTCTGTCATTTCTTGTTTTGCTTGCAATTGTAAGTCATTTTTGCATGCATGGTCTTGTTAAAACCTTATAAATTCTTCAGAAATACTTTGCATATTAAAATCTCAAACAAAATCCCAAAAGACAATCTTTCTGCAAATCCCTGGCAATTGACCTAGATTATCTACCCAGACTCTTCATGACTTGTTACTCGGAATCTTGAACCCGAACAACTGGTCTCATGTTACACGAAGTTCCCAAGGGGCATTGCTTACCTGGATTTTCAATTACTGATTGCTTACCCAGAGTTCCAACTATCTATTGCTTCTGCTTCATCGGGTTTTCCAACTCTAGTAACTTGCCCAAAGAAACCCAGAGTTGTAAATACCTGTCACTCACTTGGAGTCTTCAACCACGAAGACTTGAGAAATACCCAGACTTTCCTGGTATTGCAACACCCTGTTACTTGGAATGAATTTCCTGGAGTTTTTGAGGTTTACTATTGCTCAAAGTTCTTAATCCCTAAAACTTCATACTAAAAATTTATTTAATACATATGTTAAATACACATTTGGTTGTTAACAAATTACAATCCTCGCAAGAACTTGGTATATGACGCCCTTGTTATCAATCATATTCACTACATTCACTCGAACGCTCCACTTTCATGTTTAGTAGTAGATCCACAATTAAATTTAATGATTGAAAAAATTACACATTTCATATTAATTAAAATTTCAAAAAATCTCCACGACCAAATTTTAAAATAACATATTTGTTTGTCTATTAACTAATAATTTTTAATATTGGTCAACAAAGCGCTCTCTAAACGATGCATCTATATTTCAACAAATGTGGAAAAATACGTGTAGATAAACTTTATGCAAACGATGATGTTTGCCTCTATTGACATGATAAATAAATGATTTTCTCCATTCACTTGACAAAATAATGAAAATAAAAAGAGACTTTTTATAAAGTTTTATAGCTACGTTAACATAATCACGAAAGAAAGTATTTTCAAAAGAAATTATAAAATTTATATAATAAGTATTTATATTTTGGATAAGAGTAAATATTTTTTATTAAAGTTATGAATTCGAGTAATTTTAGTTTTTAAATTAGAGTTAAGAATAAAATTTTAAATCAATAATAAATAGTTGTAATCGGTTTAATATGTTCAACGAAATTTGAAATTGGATAATGTTAAACACAACCAAATTATTATACTAATTCACCCACATCTCATTAATATTGTAAAAATATTTATTATAATTACTTAAAATAATTATTTTGTATTGAAAATTATATAATCAATGTATCCAAATTATTTGTGATATTTCTTAACTTTCAACATTTATTTTATAATATAAAAAATAAAAAAAATCTATATATTTTTTTTATTAATTAAACTTAAATGATGTGACTAAATTTTTAGAGAAATTTTGTATTTATTTGATAAAAAATATTTTTTTTACATTTTTAAATTATTTTTAATATTAAAAATACAATTGATTGGAGAGAACTCATTATGATAATTCAAATATTTAATTTAATATCATTAAATATATAATTTTTCAGATATCATTTGACATTTTTGTGTAAAGATTAATTTGACAATTGATCTTATCTATTAGATAAAAAGTTTATGACGATGATAATTCATTGAACATTTCAAATAATAAGGTAGTCCATTCTAAAAGAAGTAAATATTAAAGACTAATATATATTTACTATATTTTTTATGAAAGTAAACAAATTTATCATAATCTTTTATAATTTTTAACAGTGTACTCCAAAAAAATATTAAAGACTAATATATATTTACTATAATTTTTACGAAAGTATATAAATATTATTATAATCTTTTATAAATTTTAACAATTTACTGAAAACAACTTACTGAAAATTGTAATGTTGTCGAGAAGTCAAATATAATTTAAGCTCATCTTGTTAGTTGTATTATGTGCATCAAAAATAAATAAAAAACTATTCTCAATAGATGTCGAGTATTCTTTTATAGTATGTACACTAAAAAAGAGTTAATCAGTGTGATTTTAATGTAAATTAGATGTTATTAGTATGTTTGTTAAATTTTAATAGTTGTTTTTTTTTTTTTTAATTATTTTTTTTAAATTTTTTATTCTCTCCAAATTCTAATCACTTGTCATGATCTCTAAACTTTTAAGCTTTCTCTCCTTTTCATATTTAAGAATGTTTCAAAATTATCCCAACATTTTTAACACATGTTGAAATGTTAAGATACTTCTAACACATGTTAGAAGTGTCAATATGATTCTATGTTTTTATTTTAGTCTTCATCTAATCTAATTATGGTATATTTGTTCTATTTGTCTCACCTTTTTCAATTTTATCAATTGGATGGTATAGTACACATCATTAAGATCCTAATTTGAATTCAATTATCTATAAATACATAACCATTATAGTTCATTTACATCTAGAGATTATAGATATTACTGTTAACATTCTTTTGACCACTTCTATGCATTCTAGATAGATCAAGCAATTATTCAAGAGATTGTCATTGTTTTAAGCTAGTATTTCTCATGGACTGGTACTTTTGGTGCACAACCTAATGTATTATAATTATTAGAAGTTATTTTCATTAACATAATTTATTATTTTTTAATATCTTTGATTGAGTTGTTTCCACCATTTAAGGCCCTGATAATTAGACAATGTTTATTGAGCCCTGCTAACCATCAACACATGCCCCTAAATCTCATGTTGTTTTCATTAAATTTTAGATGTTGTTTACATTCTAGGGCAATGAGAAGAAAGTATTTTTGGTGGGCTAAAAGTGTCACAGTACACAAATAAGAGCATATAAATACGAAATCATATATTGGTGAACTCAGTTGTCAACTCATTTTAGACACTTCTTGTCACCTACCAAAAGCATCTCAACACTTCTGACATCCACTTCTATTAGATCTAGACTTCTAGGTGAGGTTGTTGAAAATTTTATGTACATTTATAGGTTTAGATTGAGACATCTATCATTAGATCATGCATTAGTAAATGTTAATTATCCCTACCCTATGTGAATTCTCTACTTATAGATTTGGAATAATTGATTAAACTTATTCATGTAATATTAATTGCAATGACATCTATTTAGAATGCCTAATTAAATGTGTTGTGGAGCCCAAGCTATCCTACACTCCTTTAGGGTTTCATATTTTGATGAAATCATATTGTCTTACACCTCCTCGAGTTAAATATATTCCATATTGTGTTAGCCTTCAATTTGTTTCATATTTCATAAGTGTAAGGCCCTTATTTTGCATAGTTTTCATCTTTGATATTAGATGACTATGAGATTTTGGCTACTTTGACTTGGAGACAGAAGTTATGTTGTTAGTCATGTCCAACTAGGGCATGCAAAGATTTTATGGAAATTTATCATGTGTTGGAAACTATGAGAAAGACATATTATCAATCGTGTTTTGATTGCTTACTTATGAAACTAAAATGCTTGAATTTATTTTATGAGAAGTTGCAATTATAGAATCTGATTTTGTCCATGTTTTATTTTATTAAATGGTGATTGGATCATTATTCATAAGCTTGTAAGTTGATAAATGCATGTGTATTATGTTATGAGAATATATCTATGTGAATACTTGCATTCCTTGGTATGTTGGCTATGAATAATTTATTGAGTGTCCTTTCTTTGATTAAATTTAGTATCTTTAGCTATTAGGTTAGAGGAGTTTGATGTGTGCAGGAACATGGAAGGGCCAATGAAGGAAAAAGACTATTCCAAGCATGGTTATATCACTAAACAACTTTATCTCAGGCCTTAAACACTTCTTAAACCCATCCTATTAAGTTGGTTGTCTAAGATACCATCTTTCACCAATTTTTGACTCAGTGCATTGTTTAGGCAACTAATTTTTAAGTTTGGCTGGTGAGACTTGTTGTCTCCTAGCCTTAAGATCCTACACCCTAAGTAAACTAATGTTTAGAATGTCTAGTCCCAAATTAATAGATCTTTTCATTGATTTTCTAACTCTTGAATCAAGTGGAGAGGAGGTGAGTGAATCTACGAAGAAGCAACCATAGGATATTGTAGAGCCACCATGCGCCTTAATTGAACATGGAAAATAAATTCCCTTAATGAGCCATGGACTGGCAAGTAGAGGGTGGTTGGTTGATTCTAGGACATCTATATGTAGAAGGTGAGTTCTCCATTAGGAAAATGTTTTGGGGGACTTTTGCCAAGAGGAATTTTTTTCAATTAGAAGAGAATAGATTAAGGAGGAGAGAAAAAGGGAAGGAAGTGCAGTGAATAGGAAGACATGGTTAAGAGAGTCAAGCCCTAGACAACTAAAGGATAGTGTCCAGGCTATCTTGGAGTCAATAGGGGCTTCTTATTAACTTGATGTATATCTTATTTCCTTTGAATGATATGATTTTGATTCTTTGTTCAATCTCTTTATTTAAGGATAATAAGACTACCTAGTTTCTTCTACCTAATTTATTATCTTGTCATGGTTGTGCATTGGCCGTAATGTAGTTATTTGCCCAATTAAAGGCCTTGGAGAGGTTATGTTTCTCCTTGCTTGACTTGAATGTTTTAGCTTTTTTATTGAATATCTTCATGTTATTTTGACATCATGTGATGTCTATATTTAATTAATACTTTTATGGTGGTAGATTGTCAAGCCCTCCTATGTGGGGAATGGTGGTAGATTGCTTGACCCTCCTATGAATGTCATGGTAGTAGATTGTTAAGCCTTCCAATGTAGAACATGGTTGCAAATTGATTAACCCTCCCATGACCATTGGATGGAATTATTTGAGTGAGGTATCCTCTTTCTATTCAATCAAATGGTAGGCCTTGTTTATGTTGTGAAAGCTTGCTTGTTGGCTTATACATTATGAATGCTTAGCTTCACTTCAATGATCATTGAATACTTGTTTGATTTGTATTAGGATTGGCAGTATACTAACTAGGAATAGGACTATGGGCTTTTGCATAGTCATTTCATTGTGTAAGGTACCCTTGCTTATATATCCACCCTTGCCTTTAGAAGTGATGTAAACATACTCAAAGTTGGGAGTTTTGAGCTTGAGGGTGTGTAGAGCAGTAGCTTAATGATGAAAAAAGGTTGGGTGATGAGCTATCCTTAAAATGTCCTACAATTACTTGGAGTGAATGAGGACCATTATCAAAGAATGATTGTTCTTTTGTTATTAAATCAGGCCTAGAACTGTGCCTCATGCTTATGTATAAGATGGATAACATTTCTTGTATTAATACCATTAATAGTAGTTAACATACTTATATTATTATGTTATGTATATAGAGATATGATATATTAATGTATATGGGTTGATGGAGATGTCGACATGTGTCACACATCCCCCTTAGTTAGTTATATGGGTTCAATATATTAGGATAATAGAGTAACTTTGCATGCTCTATATTAGGATAATGAAGTTCCATTGTAATCCTCTAATTTTGTTCATGATCATAATTATATTGCTTTGATGTCCATGCATAATAATTCCTCTTGTGATTCCATGTACCATATTCTAATGCACTACTCTGATTCCATCCATGACTATAGTAGGTATTCTTTGGCTTCCATGCATAACCATAGTTATCAGAACTCTAATTTCTCATATAACCAAAGTTCATGTTATTATGACACTCCCTCACATGGCTCCATGACTTTTTCCTCTCATAATGATTTGGGTGACTATGTACCTCAACTTTTTTTGATACTTTGACCTTATCAACCTTTTCTTCTACCTCTTCTACCTTTTGCTTTGGTGGTTCCTTTGTCTCTTGAGTAGATTAAGTGTTTTTCTTTACTTGTATTATTTATTCATCTATGTCTTCATATGAATGTTTCACATTCTCTTCATCACCTATTTTAATCTCATCCTCATAATCTACCTTGACTATTATTGGTGCCTTTCGCACTATGATATCCTGTAAAGTGACATTTTTCCTATACCAAAACTTCATGAACTTCTTTTGAATATTAATATTTATTATTTCCAAAGTCTCTGACCATGGATATCCAAGAAACATATCCACATCATCCATATCCAAAGCATAAAAAGTTGAATGCAAAACATATTTTTTCATAATGAGCTTCAAATATTCAAACATTGGAATATTCTTATCATATACTTGAACCTCCTTGATATTATTTTCTTGAACATGTAGATGCTTGGTCATATTCATGTTGATGATGTTATACTTGATGGCAGGGTTTATTGACACAACAAACTTCTTCTTTTGAATGCATCCATGAAATTGAAAAATTGACTCAGATTTATTTGGAGCCAAATTATTTGAACCCTTATCATCCAATTCTTCTTCTTCTTCTTCTTCTTCTTCTTCTTCTTCTTCTTCTTCTTCTTCTTCTTCATCACTTGCATGTTCTTCCTCATTGTCATTATTTTCTTCCACTGATTTTTCTTCTTCAATATCTTCATTATCTTCTTCATTACTATCATTATTTTCTTCCTTTTCTTTTATATCCCATTGATCTAGGAAGACCTATTCCATTTCTTCCCATGAAGAATACTGTGTACAAAGCCCAACTGATTAAACTAATGTTGTGCAAGCCTAGACAAAGAAAGGGACAAACATGTTTGTCACAAAAAATTTTGAGTATTATTATTCTTAAAAAGGATCCACCATTCTCTAGCATCAATATTATCCTCCCCTGAAAATACTTGCAACTTTATGATCTACAAAAAAAACTAAGGTGAATGAAATACCCTAAAATATCAATAACTCATTCGAAACGGATCAAAATAGTCCTAAATTTTGATTATATCTTCACCTTATGATATTTTAACTTCAATAAAAATTTTGTGAAAAATATCCACAAATTTTGACCTATAGAGCGATTATATGAAAAAACATAACATCTTAAAAACTCACTCCAAACATATCAAAAAAATCTAAAATTTTTTTCATAGATTTTTTGTATTATTATACAGCATCAATAAACATTTCACCAAAAAATTACTTATATTTATTAAGATATGACAAAATGAGTAAAAACCCTAAAATATTAATAACTCCCTCATAACTAATCATAAAGGCTCAATTTTTTTAATGATACTTACTTGTAATATTATTCATAACTGGTAAAAAAAATTGTGCAAAAATTCATAACAGATTGAAAGATATTGATGATTCCAAAAAATTAGGGTTTCACTCTACACAAATTACCCAAATCAATGCTCTGATACCACTTATTATGATCCACACTTATAATAATTGGAAATAATATAGAATATAATGTATATCAACATAATAGAATAGATATTTATGGGCCGAGACATCCAAATACTCGTTATATGTAGAAATAAAATACCCTTAAGGTAGGGCAACGCCATGCAATACTCTTTTAAGAAGGAATAACTCCACAATGTCTCTTCAAGGGGACAACCTCCAATATCCTCTTAAAATAGAAGATTTAATGCTTACTTGCCTTATTTACAATGATAATTATCTCCTTTATATAGACCTCTATGTAACTAACAATGGATGGGTAACCTCCTAATCCCAATGTAGGCTGACCATTATCCAATACATTAATTTCACAAGTTACTCCATTATCCTAAAATATTGGATCCATATAACTAAGGGAGATGTGTGCCACATGTCAGCATATCTATCAACCCATATACATTAATATATCATATCCCTATATACATAGCATATTATTATGAATGTTTTAGCTTCTTTATTGAATATCTTCATGCTATTGTGACATCATGTGATGTCTATATTTAAGTAATACTTTTATGGTGGTAGATTTTCAAGCCCTCCTGTGTGGGGCATGGTGGTAGATTTCTTGACCCTCCTATAAATGTCATGGTGGTAGATTGTTAAGCCTTCCAATGTAAAACATGGTGACAAATTGATTAACCCTCCCATAACCATTGGATGAAATAATTTGAGTGAGGTATCCTCTTACTATTCAATCAAATGATGGGCCTTGTTTATGTTGTGAAAGCTTGTTTGCTATTTTATACATTATGAATGCTTAGCTTCACTTCAATGATCATTGAATGCTTTTTTGATTTGTATTAAGACTAGGAGTCTCTTAACCAGGAATAGGACCATAGGTTTTTGCACAGTCATTCCATTGTGTAAGGTACCCTTTCTTGTATATCCACCCTTGCCTTTACAAGTGATGTAAATATGCTCGGAGTTGAGAGTCTCGAGCTTGAGGGTGTGTAGAGCAGTAACTTAATGATGACAAAAGGTTGGGCAATGAGTTATTCTTAAAATGGCCTGTAATTACTTGGAGTGAACAAGGACCATTGTCAAAGAATGATTGTTCTTTTGTTATTAAATCAAGCCTAGAGTTGTACCTCATGCTTATGTATAAGATGGATGATATTTATTATATTAATAATGTTAATAGCAGCCAACCTACTTATATTATTATTTTGAAAGATAGTCTTTGCATAATAACCCAACTGTGGATAAATACTTCTTTTATATTTCTATTAAACTTTTTTTATGTACTGAGATGTACTTGGATGGGTTTTTTCTAAATGTAGATCCTTGGGAAGCATTCATTATGTAAGAGAATCTCCTTGGGCATGTATGGCTCCTTTAATAAAATGACAATGTGTTTTATTTCTTAAATCCTTGTATAATAAACTATTAAATACACATTATGTCCATTTTATATTTAGTTATGGTATATTTTAATGGATTGAGCCTATCCAAATGTGAGTGAAACTCAAATAGATAGTTGTGAGATTGTTATTTGGAATTACAATATATCTTGGATATATAGTATGAATGTTGATGATTATACTAGTAAAAATATGTCTTGTGTAAGAGTCCTGGATCAAAACATTGAGTAAGTTATATCCTAAAAGACCTTCCCTTTAAATATGACCATTTTATATTAAAATAATAAATTTAATATAACTTGGCTCTATTTTTATAAATTAAGAAGGTGTATAACCTTTAGGCTTGACTGAGGTCACCCTTACAAAATATTAATGAAAGAAGAGGGTTTTGAAGACTAACCCTTAATTCTATGTTTTTAAACTTAATAAATCTAGTTGTTTGATATCTTATCTTTAATGGAATGAATGGGTCTATGTTAACCCTATAAGTGTAATCTTCTAATGAATAGACCAATTAGATCATAAGAATTGATTAGTTCCCTAAGAGATGTTTTAGCTAGATTGAATTTGCCTCAACATTATCTATTAATCAAATAAACTAATGAGAATATTGGTTTAAGTGTAGAGTGGTCGATTTAGGCCTTATCACCTTCTTGTGGATCAATCAATGCGATCATAGGCTTCTTTAGCTTAGTTGAGGCTTTCTAAAGAAGGTAGGCTTAGCTTTAGATATGTTAATGATGGTAGTCCATTAATAGGCATGGTTAGTATTGCCTTAGCCTATTTTCATTGATCTAGATCATTTTTTACCTTGCTTCAGCTTGCATCTTAGTTGATTTGCTAAGTTAACTATTTTTAGAATTTTCCTCGTGCCATAGCCATTTTCTAATTTGGCTTTCTAATAGGATCTTGCCCTTGTTGATTACTTAATTTCCTTGATGACTTCCCTAACAGGAATTAGGAGTTTATCCCTAATAGGAATTAGTCAAAGAAGGCTTCTCGAGATGACAATCTCATTCTTTGGGATTTTTATGATGTGTTTCTAGATGGATTGTCAGGTATGCCCCCTCTAAGGGAGATTGATTTTTAGATAAACCTGATACTAAAGGCTAATCCCATCTCAAAATTACCATATTAGATGACCATGATAGATTTGTGTGAGCTCAAGATGCATCTTGAGAAACTTTTAGAGAAGGGCTTAATTCATCTTAGTGTGTCTCTGTGGGGAGCACCATTCATATTTATGAAGAATATGGATGGATCTCTTCAATTGTGTGTTGATTACAACCAATTAAATAAGGTAACAATTAAGAATATTTATATGTTACCTAGGATTTATGACTTATTTGATCAAATGTAGGAATCCAAGGTGTTTTCCAAGATAGATTTAAAATTTGGATACCATCAGTTACATATCACAGAGTCAGATATTTACAAAATTATATTTTGAACATGGTATGGCCATTATGAATTTATAGTTATGTCATTTGGTCTAACTAATGCCCAGTAATGTTCATGTGCCTCATGAATGGAGTGTTTCACAATTAGACCATTTTTTATTGATATTTTTGGATGATATATTGATCTATTCATAAAATGAGGAAGAGCATGAGGACCATTTAAGACAAGTCCTATAGGTTTTAAGAGAAAACCAATTGTTTGAGAACTTATAAAAGTGTGCTTTTGCACAATCTAAGGTGTAATACCTCTGGGATATCATCTTAGGGGAAGGAATTTATGTAGAACCTTTAAGAATGATGTCATTATTTATTGGTCGGTGCCCACAAATGTTATGGAAGTTCGTAGTTTCATGGGTTTGGTAGGCTACTATCCTCACTTTGTGGAGAATGTTTATTACATTAAAAATCCCATTACTTCACTTTAAAGGAAGGGAAATTAGTTTGTATGGTCAGAAGTTTGTAAGGAAGACTTTTAGTTGTTAAAAGAGTGACTCACAAGTGCACCTATTTTGGTTGTACCTAATCAATATAGAGGTTTTATTCATTTGTAATAATGCATCAAAGGTAGGGTTAAGAGTTATACTCATGTAGTAAGGCAGATTTATAGCATACGAGTCTCAAAAACTCAAGGATTATGAGTTGAAAGGCCTATCTCTTGGTTTGAACAGTTTTATGTTGATGACCCAAACATGTTATCTTGATAAGAATACTTAAAACTTTCTTATCTTCCACCTCTACAAGTTCTAAGCATGTACTTAATTTCTTGTTCTCTAGACACTAGCATCCTAGACATACACCTGTATCGATTTAGGTGTCCTACTTTCATGCAAGTATCGAGTGCCCTAAAGTCATACAATTTACAAATGAAACATATTCTAATGGTTGGCCTAAGTGATTTACCATGATTTATTTATCCAAAGGGATTGATATAAATACAAGATCAATCCTCATTCATTCCTAACCTATCATATACATAGAAACTTCTTACCTACTCATCAAGCAACTTACAAAAGGCATTCAATTAAGCACTCAAGTAGGAAAAGCTTTCATATTTTCTCCTATTTCCATATCATTCATAGGGATAACACATACATAGGTCTGAATTACTGAAGGAGCATACCAAGACCTATATTTTCCAATTAAAAAGCTAGGTCACTATTTTAGTTTTTTTCCAAGACAACATGTGGGGGAGAACTACATTAGTCTAAAGCCCTCTTTAGAGTATTGGCTATATAGGCAATGCTCATTGACAAAGGGGTTTTTGGGGTTAGTTTGACATCATGTACCCACTAACTCATTTCCCCCCAAGGTCGCTATGAAGATGAAGAACTAGGGTTTTGAAATTTTATAAGGAGTGGTAGTCTATGATCTAGATCTGAATACACCAAAGCAAAGGTGAAGACAAAATTGGAAGCATCCAGGTGGTCCCATATTTTTCTAACAAGTATTCCATACATGACACTTGCATCAAGTTTAGATATAACATTGACACAACCTTCCAAGGTTGATGCTAGTCTCTAAAGTTCTAGAGACAATCTAGAATTTGGTGACTATTCCAAAACCCTCTTCTACACTGATTTTTACATGTTCTAGATCTAGAACTATGTTAGTATCAGAACCAACTAAGTACATTATTTCTTTGTCATTTCCATATTTAGCATAGTTATACTTATTATTTTTAGCCTATCTTAATTTAATGAATTTATCATATGTCATATTTGAGTTTATCATCTAATTTACTTGCTATAGAGATAGTTTATCACCCTTGTACTTTAGGCTATCTATATCTCCTTTAACCCTAGATAACCCCAATCTAGATTTTTAGGGTTAAACACATATCTATACACTACTAAACATTGAGAACACATACCATATTATTACCAAATTATAAATAAATCACTATGTTTAATCACAAGATAAGTTTGAAGAAGACTTGATACAAATTAAAGTAATCATTATCAAGTTTCAAATCTAAATGATTAGTTGCATACATATAATGAAGAAGTACAATTTCACAATCACACTAGGTGGGATAACCACATGTTTTATTTTCATCCTTAGAGTATCAGATATGTAGGTAACAATCAATCATCAAACATAGGTGTTTGGGGTTAGCTCAACCCATTACACTTTTTCAAATTTTATAGGTTTCTATCCCACACAAGCACACCTAGGGTTTCAAGATGAAGGAGGATCATTTCTAAAGTTGTGCACATCATCATGGTTTGACATCGCATATATAGAAATTTTAGAAGAAGGATAAGGTGATTATATAGTCGTATATCATATTATTAACACGAGTCACTTCAATATTCAAACACACTAGATCATTTTTAGAACCAATGATTTATTTACTCAATACATTTTTGAATTAAGATAATTTATAAAAAAATTAGATAAAAAAGAAAGGAATTAGACAAATATGAACAAGGTATTATCACACATGTTCTAGTAACTACTCAAAAAGGGCAATAAGGCCTTGGATACATATCAGATATAAAATCTAATAAGGAAATTACAATTCAAAGACACGTTCTTGTGTACATTTCCTAAAAACAATCGATGAAGCTTACACGACCTCTTATTATACACATATGTCCAACCCTCCAAAATATTATGTTATTTAGGATAATTCTATCATGGAGAATAAAAGAATAGTGTAGGTGTCAAGTATATAGTGGGCCAATATGATGCACTATTTATCTAGGTAATAATATCACATAAGCTCATCAAATAAGACATAGTAGATGTTAAATTTGCTGAAAAATGTTTGAAACATATCATTATTACATGCATTAGGGATCAGATATGAAAAATATGAAAACAATAGATCACATTATTACTATATAAGATCATGGGATATGGCCACCACTTGATACAATCTCAATGGATGTGATACTAAGACTAAAGAGGGTGCATTCCCTATTTCAAGTCAGACTTCATGTCACACATTACAAGTTAATTTTGGGCCATCCTTGAATACATACTATGAAACCAATACCATATAAATAACATGTGTGTGTTACATTTACACATGATGGATTTCTATACACATATATGTAAAAAATAATTTTTAAAATACTTCATCACCTCATTTTTCTTCAACTCATAAGAATGAGATAAATATTACAGTCAATTTAGTATCAAAATCTACAAGTCAACTATAATTGTCAGCTCCACTAAAGAGGTAATTTTACATATTACCATCACCTTCTTATATACTTTTAAATAATATATTTTGATTGTGGTCTTGTCATGTTGCCTTCTCCATAAGAGTTAGGTATTTAACGTGTTGCACAAGATAGTGTAAATTTAGACATCAAAAAAGCTTACATGACTAGGTGAAATGTGAAGAAATGAGATGGTAATGGGAGAAGCTTATATTTTATTCATATGGTGATTTTATATTTGGTGGCTTGACTTACCCAATTCAAAGTCAATTTACAAATTTTGAATGCTTCCAACTCATGTTGTGACTCACATTAGTGATCTCAGTCAAACATACCCATCAATTTATTTGTGACCTATGAACATACAATGTTTAACCTATAAATTAGAATTGTATTAGGAAATAATGGTTTAACATAAGGTTTTTTGGAAAATTATGTGTTTTAAATTTTTTAAAGGTAGTTTTGAATGATGATGTATATTACTTAAAACCCTTATGTTAATATTATAAATTATGTAATCATAAAATCTATAATTATAGTTTAATTTATAAATCACTTGGTGTTTTGATTAATTCTCAATCAACCAAGTATTAACGAATGATGTCAATTATAAATAATGACATTTTGTTAACACTTTTTGACATGTTTTCCTTTCTTGTGACACAATATACTCACTCTTCAAAAAAATGATTTGTCTTTTTGTTAACTTGTATTAGGATGATACACTTCCTTCTCTTGTAGAGGCTTGTCATTGTATTAATCTCTTCCTGGGTGCATGCCTTAAAGGGTGCACCAAGAATGGGGTGGAATTGGCTTGTCGTACTTTGTAAGAGATGTTTACATAATATTTTATCATAAGTTCATTACTGTGATTCTAACCTCCTCTGAGTCTCCTTTGTTCTTAACTCTCAATCTACTTTCCATTTAGTCTTACTATCCACCCTATATTATAGTTTATTTCATAATGGTCTTTCCTTATAATGTATCAGCCTAGATGATACAGTTCTAGGTTGTGTCTCTATTAAATTTATCATATCAACTTGGCTGATAAATGTCAACTAATATCTTTCTAACTGTATCAGCTTGGTTGATACCATCAGCATAGAGTTTAGGGTTAGTTTTAGGTATTACAGTTATATATATACAGATCATATTATCATTCTCAAACATATATTTGATTAGTAAAAGGAAGAGTTAGAGGTTGAATTATTATCTTGAATCTCAATAGGAGGAGTAAGGTGTTATAATATTTAGAGTCCCCAATTAAGGACATCTAGGTCTTATTATTTCTATTTGAGGTCTTCAACATATAATATCTCTTGAAAAGCTCCACTTGGGCCAAGAGAGATATTGATGTGCCAATGAGTCTATCCAAAGGTAACTATGTCTATCCCTATTCTCTTTCATTTATTTACTTAGTAGATAGACTTGCTTTATTCATTACTATAGTGAATGTATGTTCCTAATCCTTGATTATGATCCCCCTTATACTAAATAAGTTGGTATAGATATATGGTTACTTAGGCTTCCCATTGTCAGTTTAGGTTGCATATATCTCCCATTGGTTGACCATTGAACCACTTACCCTTTTATATTTTAGTAATTGTAACTATCTTGGATCTAGGTTACCCTTATTTTTTATTTTCTTATATCTAGTGTCTTTAATATATCCTTGATACACCACTTTTTTACCATTTTTACAACTATTTATCTAACTTGAGACCTAATGAGAGACATACCCCATATCTTAGGCATAATATTTCAATCTTTATACTCTTGACATTTGAGGCCTAGAATTTGAAACTTTATACTTGAGTTTGGATTAGCCTCTACTAGGTCTACAGTTATTCTAAGTCTTTACTCACTTTTCCAAGTATATACATGGTCTATTGTTATGACATTATTCGTATCCTAGTCTATTGAGAGAAAGATGGATGTCATCCTAGCCTATGCATACACTATTTATTTAATAAATACTTATTATATCATTAGAATGCTCATATTGATTGATATGTTTACTCTATTTATTCACTATTGCATATGTTTCATTAATTGGCCTATCTTATCTATCTACATTGTATTTGATATTTATTTCCTAAATTTCTCTATTACTTTGTGTTTGTTGTGTGTTATATCATTCACCACTCTTATTTTCCATGATTCATACCATGGAAATGATTTTATTGTTGTTTGACGATGTTGCCATCAATATCATGCATATATTAATAAAAAGAGTGCATATTAGTGCTTAACATTGATATATATGTTACAATTATGTCGAAGGCATTTTCATCGATAGGCCACTGCCTATTTTTAATATAAAAAATAATTAGTTCTAAACATTTTATTAAACACACACATGTTAATCATAAAATAATACTTCATCTTTTGATGTCTCACATTAGTTCCTCATTGTGGATATTGAATGGGTATGTTGGGAAAAAATTAATAGATCTCAAAATATTAATTGCAAATGATGACGATACACAACAACCTTGAGAAAATATTAATAACCCTTAAAATATTAATGCAAGATGAATCAATGCATACATCATTGACTAAATTAACCACTTTTATCATTGTGTTGCTCTTTTTTTTACCTTATATATTTTTCATACCCATTCAACCTCATACCAATTTTTTTGGTGATATCATGAATCACTAGTAATAATAACATTTTAGTCTGAAATTCACACCAAATTTCGACCAATTTACTTTTGCAAGTGTTTCAACAACAAAAAATTCTCAAGTTTTGTTTAGCTAGGGTTTTGATTTATTTTGTCAGTTGAGCTAGGATTTAGGTTAGGTTTTGTTTAAGGGCATATTATGGTTTTGAGTACTAAATTTTATTGTTGGGGTTATATAGGGGTTTATTAAAGTGAAAGGAGGATTTTCCATCTTTATAGGGGTCAAATTAGTAGGTGAGGAACACACTTCTTAACTCATTATTAGTGGCATTAGGGATTTCTTTGACATGGATAAGAAGGTCATTTTTGGCCTTTGAGTAGGAGTTATAACAATTAGAACATTAGATGTACATGAGATAATAGAAATCAAGGGTGAGTTCAAAACTAGCTCTGTTCTACCATGGATGATTAGAGGAATTTAATTTATGCTCAAATGACACCATATTCTTTTTTACTAAGGAATCCTGAGATCTAATCTTAGGGTGAAGGTTGGTAATTTAAGGGAGTTTCCAACTCTCAAAATAGACTTACATCTCTAAAGTGACTGCTACAATGGGCTTTGATGTCATAGCAACCACCTTTGAGCTTACTATCACCCCTTAAAAAATTAAAAAATGTGAAAACTGGAATGCATGAGTTAGTGATATTTATTAGGCAAAGTATGTTGTTAAAAATATGAATCTACAACCAATTTTATAATATAATGGGGGTTGGGGGGAAGAAAGTAATGATTACCAAGTAGATTACATAGAATACTTTATTTGTTAATGCTTATATTTATTTTGAGATTTAGTTTTCATAATGTTATATTGTCTATTTATAACCAATTATGTGAAAGTTTTAATAATAGAATTAGATCTCCCTATTTTTAATCCCAAAATCCAAATTTGTGTTTTCCTAATTGTACCAACATCATATATATATAAGACTAGAATCTACATTTGTATTTTTTAATTGTACCAACATGATATTATTTTTAATTTTTAAAATAATTATACATACACACACACACACACATATATATAAGACTAGAATCTACATTTGTATTTTTTAATTGTACCAACATAATATTAATTTTAATTTTTAAAATAATTATTGATGTATATAATATATTACTATAGTAATATACATACATACATACATACATATTAAGATATAAAACACACACACATTGCTAGGTAAAGAGAGTTGAAAGGTTCCTCACCTATTTTATTAATTGAAGAATCCAAATTACAATTTTGTCAAATGTCCTCCAACCCTCTTTACTTAGCTATATATACATGTACACACACACACACACACATAAGTAAAGAGGGTTGGAGGGTCCCTCACATGTTTTATTAATTGAGGAATTCAAATTATAATTTTGTCAAATGATAAGGACACTCAAAAAATAGAAAAAAACCTAAGATCCCAAGAGAACTGAAGAAAAATAATAAGATAGTACAAAAACTGAAGAACTCACCAAGAGTGAAGCATGAGACCAAAACCAAACCACATGACCTACATAAGATCTTGTCGCCACTCAAAACACATGGCCTACATAGAACCCCCATCTGCCAGTGCACCACCACCACGCTCTTTACCCTCACTTTTGGAAGGACCCCCAGCCACCACATTATTTATGAGAACATTTTGTCCCTCGACAATCAAAGCCTCCACATCAGTGCCTCGTGAAAATGTGGAAAATGTTGGGTAATGGACTTTATTTAACTGGAGCCAAAACTAGATATGAAGAGTATCCCTAGTCATGGATTTTGGACTTGCCTCATCACATTAAACATAGGTTTCAAGCAACTTACTAACCACAATCACATTGAACATTGAGTCGACTAGTCCATTGTATTAGGTATCCTCATGGTTGACCTATCAGAGCCTAGTATGGGGAGAATGTTATAAAGGTGGTCAACCTCAAGAATGGATCCCAAGACCTCTCACTTTTAGCACTCAACTCATACACTGCTAGGTTATTCCCATTAGGGTTTTAAAAAA
Organism: Torreya grandis; assembly: GCA_037957365.1. Taxonomy (NCBI): domain Eukaryota; kingdom Viridiplantae; phylum Streptophyta; class Pinopsida; order Cupressales; family Taxaceae; genus Torreya; species Torreya grandis. The sequence continues at coordinate 1,520,090 of JARHVA010003790.1, forward strand.
AATTGGGCAACATGTTTTATTTAACTGAAGCCAAAATTATCTTTGAAGAGTATCTCTAGCCATGGATTGTGGGCTTGCATCATTACATTGAACATAGGTTTCAATCCACATATTGACCCTCATTATATTAAATATCGAGTCGAGTAGTCTACCATATCAGGTACTCTCATGACTGACGTACTAGAGTCTAGTGTGGGAGCGATGCTATAGAGGTGGTTAGCTAGGGAATGGACCCCAAGACCTCCCACTTCTAGTACTTGTTAGGTTGTGGAGCTAAAAGCTTCACTAATGTAGACATGGAGGATGTTGCAGAAGGGTTGCGGAGTGTTACTGTCACCGGCGTCGGTCAGGCCAACCGACATCGGCAGGGTAGAAACAGGAAGCAACCGACGTCGGTTAGTAGTCGGCCAGTGTCGATGACCCCCAGGCAGACAGGGACCGATGTTGGTCACCTGTGTGGTTCAAGCTGCGAGTATATTACGGGTAGTTAGTTGACGAACCAAGTGTTTGCATGTTTAGAGCTAATTTTAGACTGAGAGCTACGGATTTAATTATTGTAATTAGGTGTCTAATTATTGTTTAGATGAGATCTATATAATAGACTCATGGTTGTATTGTAAACTAGTGCTAGAGAGTAAGAGAGCAACATTATAAGCTCCTTCTGCGTGTGAGGTGAGCAATGGTGTGTTCCTCCTAGTGCCACAGTACCAAGTGTGGGTGTTGGATTGGAGAATCAAAAGGGTTCTTCATGTATGTATGATCTTGGTCATCAAGTGAGCATGGCTTCTATAGGAGATCTACATGGTAAGTAAGATCATTGATTTACAGGTGTATGTGTGTGCAAGGTCAAGGTTCACAGGTGTGCAGAATCAGATTAATTTGCAGGTGTGCAAGATCAGAGAGGATAGCAACACAACAGAGAGCTTAATTAGGTGGGATCTACTTGAAGTACATTTGTGTAATTGTGGAGTGCATGGAGAACTTGTGGAGTGCGTGGAGCACAGGTATAAGGTGAACACCAACTCAATGTTTGAGTTGGGTGTTGGGACCTAAGAGAGAGAGCTTTGAGGAGAGAATTACTGTTCACTTGAGGTGTGGAAAGCCTCGAAGAGGTGGTGGAGAAGAAGTGGCATCTTCTTTATTGTATTCTTTTCTGTATGAGTATTAATACAAGTTGTGTATTGTCTCTCATATCTTGTGTTATTTCTAGATTCTAGTTACTTATTGATTATGGTTATTTTCGCATATTAAGTTTCTTGTATTTGGTAATCAATTGTGTGCTTCTGGTATTCATATCCCAACACGTGGTATCAGAGCTAAGGTTGTAGGAAGTGGTTTTGTGTTTGGTTACAGGTCACTCTCAGGGGTTTCTGATTGAGTGGGAGTAGAGCAATGGCATATCAAAGTAAGCTAAGAATGGAGGAGTTGAAAAAGCACAGATGGTCACTTATGGTCCTATGGAAAGAAAGAGCAAGTAAAAGAAGATTGTTGGTTGGTAGCAGATCAGCATGAAGGAACTAAAGATGCAGATGTTGCAGGGGTTATTGCACAGGATGCTTTGGAAGGTTTCTTGGATAAAGTTGAATCTTGGATAATAGATTATGTTGCCTCTTTCCATGTAGCCCCAGGGAGAGGAGCTGGTGAGCCTTGCCAAAGAATTGGAAAAGGGGAAGTGAAGCTGAAATTGCAGGCAGCCAACACACGGGTGTTGAAGGAGGTCATGCAAGTCCCAGGTTTAGAGATATGGCTAATTTCTTCAAAAATGTTGGGTGATGAGAGATGCATGAGAACTCTCACAACAGATGCACTTGAATTAGCTGGTGGTAAGAAAACAGGTACTCTTTATCTACTTATTTATATTACTGATTCTTTTTTATTGCGAAGACGTGGCTTCGTAGGCTTGGTCACATGAGCAGGAAGGAGATGCATGTTCTTAAGTGGAAGAGAGATATATTTGACAGGCTTAAGAACTAGAAAGCCTTGGTGTTCTTGGAGGAGATGGCGGACAGAGACCAGTGGATGGGCTGGATATTTCTGAGTAGGGCAGTTTGGACATGGGACTTGATTCAAAGGAGCTCGCGGGTAAAAAGTCATCACTTACAGAAAACACAGGTACCGACATCGGTAAGAAAACTGACGTCGATAGGAGGTAAGACTGACATCAGTCACGAGAACTGACGTCGATAGCAGAGGACACTGACGTCGATAGGGTTGGTAGTCAGGGACAAGGGCATGGAACTGATGTCGATTGGATGCAGACTATGTGGTGATCGAGGTCGATCACTGTAACAAATTTTGGGTGGACAGCACGCTGTCAAGGAGTCTCAAACGCCCATATGAAAGACTGAAGATGTAAGTAAGCCTCAAATTCGTTGTTCCTCTTCTTTATATTAGTTACTAATTACAGAGCATGAAGGATCCAGGAAACAGTGAGAGCATGGCATGGAGAGATTACAGAACCAAGCAGGAGATTTGGTAGGGTTGCTAGTAGGTATGAAAACACAGAGATGAATGGATACCTTAGTTGAAGAATAGAGAGAACAGACATGTGAGACGGAAGGCCAAGTCATATGGTCTTGAGGAGCTGCAGGATAGTGGTACAGGGTTTGACAGGTGGAGGATAGAGCATGGCTTTAGTCAATGTCAGGGCAACTACTGTGGTTTGTCTTACCAGGTGGATGATGAGTCATGACATCATTTTGTTATTGTATGTGGATGGTATGTTTGCTAGCAGGATTTGTACATATAGGGTTTTACTGAGCTAAGGGTAAGATTAGTTCAGTGGTTTGCTATGAAGAATTTGGAGCAGCAAAATTCTTTGGCATGGGAGACATGGGAGATCACAGAGTGATTTTGTTTCCAGTGGGAGCTGATGTGAATCAGGTGTTGGCGAGGTTCATTACGCAGGATGCAGAGTCAGAGCACACTAAGGGCTAGACAGTTCAGTGTCTGAAATCACATGAGGTCTAATATAGACCTGAGTTTTCCCAAGCAGTGAGAGCTGTCAGAGAGTTAGAAGCCAATTCACATAAGTGAGTTCTCAAGGATGTGAGAGGGACCAGCAGCAGGGATTCATGCTATTCAGGGTCAGGACTTCACTACATGTGTTTGTAGATGCGGATGTGGCAGGGTACTCGGATGACAAGAGGTACACCACAAGTTGTGTGGTGGGTTGTCTTCAGGATTCATCTTGAAGAGGGATACAAGCTAGGAAATAGATTAGATGGGGTACAGGTACAGGTACAGTGCAACTGTTTATCTCCAAGTGGGAGATTGTTAGGTTGTGGAGCTAAAAGCTTTACTGATGCAGACATGGAAGAGGTTGCAGAAGGGTTGCGAAGTGTTACTGTCACCAGCATCAGTCAGGCCAACCGACGTCGACAGGGTAGAGACAGGAAGCAACTGACGTCGGTTAGTAGTCGGCCGGCATCGATGACCCCCAGGCAGAAAGGGACCAACGTCAGTCACCTGTGTGGTTCGAGCTGCGAGTATATTACAGGCAGTTAGTTGACGAACCAAGTGTTTGCATGTTTAGAGCTAATTTTAGACTAAGAGCTATGGATCTAATTATTGTAATTAGGTGTCTAATTATTGTTTGGATGAGATCTATATAATAGACTCATGGTTGTATTGTAAACTAGTGCTAGAGAGTAAGAGAGCAATATTATAAGCTCCTTCTGCGTGTGAGGTGAGCAATGGCGTGTTCCTCCTAGTGCCACTGTACTAAGTGTGGGTGTTGGATTAGAGAATCAATAGGGTTCTTCATGTATGTATGATCTTGGTCATCAGGTGAGCATGGATTCTATAGGAGATCTACATGGTAAGTAAGATCATTGATTTGCAGGTGTATGTGTGTGCAAGGTCAAGGTTCACAGGTGTGCAGAACCAGATTGATTTGCAGGTGTGCAAGATCAGAGAGGACAGCAACACAACAAAGAGCAAAATCAGGTGGGATCTACTTGAAGTACATTTGTGTACTTGTGGAGTGCGTGGAGCACTTGTAGAGTGCGTGGAGCGCAAGTATAAGGTGAACACCAACTCAGTGTTTGAGTTGGGTGTTGGGACCTAAAAGAGAGAGCTTTGAGGAGAGAATTATTGTTCACTTGAGGTGTGGGAAGCCTCTGAAGAGGTGGTGGAGAAGAAGTGGCATCTTCTTTATTGTATTCTTTTCTGTATGAGTATTAATACAAGTTGTGCATTGTCTCTCATATCTTGTGTTATTTCTGGATTCTAGTTACTTGTTGATTCTGGTTATTTTCGCATATTAAGTTGCTTGTATTTGGTAATCAATTGTGTGCTTTCGGTATTCATATCCCAACAGTACTCAACTCACACATTGCTAGGTTATCCCCACCAGGTCTCAAAATGTTGAGTAACAGACTTTATTTAATTGGAACTAGAACTAGCTATGAAGAATAGCCCTAGCTATAGACTGTGGACTTATCTTGTCGTATTAAATACAAGTTTCAAGCCACATACCAACCCCTATCGCATTAACACCTACCTGGGTAGTCCACTGCATTAAGGACCCTCATGGTTGACCCATCACAACCTAGTGTGAGAATGACATTATAGACGTGGTTAGCTTGAGAAATGGACCCAAAACCTCCCACTTCTAGGACTCAACTCACACATTGCTAGATTATCCCTACCAAAACATATACAAGTGTATACACACACACACACACACACACTCTTTTAGTCCTTTACATTATTATATTAATTATACATTGTACAATATTAATAATTCATAATTATTGATTATAATATATTATTGTATATTTATAATATGTCATATATTATATTATATACTTTAATAATTATATATTATTATATAATAAATTTTTATTAATATTATTACTATATATAATGTTATCATATAATTAATATTGTGATTCAACACCCTTTGAAATATTTTAATTGTATGTTCTATATGGTCTTGCCTTTCTCCATTATATTATTATTGTTCAAGTTTATTTTAAATCAAAACGTCTCTTCTTCATATAACTTATTACTATATTATATGAAGAAAGAAAGACCTTATTTTGCATTGTCACCTCCATTAGAAATATTACCACCTGCTATCATACTTTTAAATAATGTACAACTATAAATTTACACTCTTCCACTTTACAAAATTACATTATATAAAATCATATAATTATATTCCTTGCCACATAACTTACACCTTTAAAACAATTAATAATTATATTGATTCCATCTAATCCATGTGGGACATATTCCTCATATGATTACATAATTGTGGGACATATTCCTCATATGATTACATAATTATATATAGTATGGACAGATATAGTGCATTTTGATGTAACACGCTTTTCTTAAAAAATAATGAGAAGTAGGGCCCCCGCACAAAAGCCCAAGAGTTATAATTATGAAAAAATAGTTATCCCATAAACGCCATGGATGGATGACTCGTGAACAACAAATTTTTTAAAGCGACCGAATAAGAGAGAGCATCGCCTTTTGATGAAAACAAATAGTTGAAACAAATTTGGGGATAATTTGCTCGTCTAATAATATTCGCTCTGTAACCACCTCTCGTTGCACTATGAATCCATCACAACACTATGCCCCACACCTGGTCCCCGGTCCGATCCCGACTTTCGGCTCGTCTCGGGTACGGCGAAAGGTCTTGTTTGTGGTTGCAAATTGCGGGAAAGATGTGGTCAGTAAAACCCCAACGCACTAAATCTTCCATATATTTATACGAACACTGCCCAGCTTAGTTTTTATTCATCATTCCCTTAACCAGCTTAGTATTTATTCGGTATTAGCGGTTGCCCAGGATTCAAAACCGAGGAAAAAAAGGAAGTAATCGCGTAAATGGAGAAAGGCAAGGTGCATGTGATGATGCTGCCGTCCTTGGGCCACGGTCACCTTATCCCTTTCATGCACCTCGCAAAAAAATTGTCTGCCAACGATTTGACTGTCAGCTTTGTGACCACCTTTCATCACGTCCCTTCTCTGCAGAACAAAGTCGAGGCCGCGTGTGATGCTGGGCTCGACATCCATCTGCTTGAGATGGAGGTGCCCAAGGATCACTTAGCGCTGGGCAAAGTCAACAGCAACACCGTCCAGTGGCACCAGCTGCCCCCCTTGCTGGCCGCCGACGAGGGCCTTCAACCCCACTTTTAGCGCTTTCTCGGGCGATTTTTAGCCGGTGAGATAAGCTCCCTTCCTCCTCCAGTCTGCCTCATCGCAGATTTCCTCCTCGGCTGGTCGTCGGCGGTGGCTAAAAAGTTTGGGATTCCCAGAGTGAGCTTCGAGACTTCCGGCATGTTCGCGGAGTCGGTGCACCAGATCGTGTGGGACAATCTCCCACTGGACCTCCCGCGCACGCCTTCCGGGCGGTACGTCGTATCAGGTGTCCCGAGAGAAGTGAGGCTCACGCGGCTGCAGATGCTGCCCGAGCTCCCGGAGGCGACGACCGAGAACGGGACCTACCAATTCTGGGTGAGACAAAGGCGCGGGAATAAACATAGCTGGAGGACCATCGTTAATACTTTTTACGAGCTCGAAACGGAGTTTGTGGACCATTACGAGAGGGTTAACAGCAGCCCCAACAGAACGATCGGCCCACTGCTGCCTCCCGAGACGTTCGAAGACAGGCAGCTGCACAAAAGAATTGCGCCCGCGGTGGAAATGGGGGCTAACACAGAGGAGGAGAAGTGTATGCAATTTCTGGACGCGCAGGAGGAGTCGTCTGTTGTGTATATTTCCTTCGGCAGCGAGAATTCCATAAAGAGCGTGCAGGTGGAGGAGCTAGCGCTGGGGCTGGAGGCGAGCGGGGTGAAGTTCGTGTGGGTTCTGCGTAACCCTTCTGACTCGGCACAGAAACCCTTCACTTCGGCCCTGGACTTTCTCCCCGTGGGGCTCCACACTCGCATGGCAGCCAAGAATCAGGGACTGTTCGTCCTGGGGTGGGCACCTCAACTGAGCATTCTGGCGCATCCTGCCACGGGCGGGTTTATTTCACACTGCGGTTGGAATGCGGTGTTGGAGAGCATCGCGACGGGGGTCCCCATGATCGCGTGGCCACTGTACGCTGAGCAAGCGTTCAACTCCAAGTTTGTGGTGGACGAGATCAGGATCGCGCTGGAAGCACCTCAGAGAGTCGAAGAGGATTGGCTGGTGACGAGGGATGACGTGGACAGAGTTGTACGGTCGCTGATGGTGGAAGAGAAAGGCAGGGAGTTGAGAGCGAGGGTCAAAGAATTGAAGGCTACCGCCAGAACAGCGGTGGGCCCGGGTGGATCTTCTTTCAAAAGTCTCGATCTTTTCGTTTCAGAAATTATTACCCTGGGCACACCACAGGCTTAAACAGAAGATGAATAAATTTCAGAGTCATCCATCCTAAACAAATGTCCAATCTTTTGCCGGCCAGCGGTAAAGCTCCGGGACTCTCCCAAATGTGGCATAATCCAATTTCTTATGTTCAGGAGGGTTTTTCTTTTGTGCGCGAATTTGCTCGGTATTTTTTCCTCAATTTACAATTAACTAGCAGTTGCTCCACAAGTGCAAGTTATTATCGAAGGGATGTAATTTTATTTTTATTTATTTATTTATTATTGCGTTTTTATTTTTAAAATGAAATAAAATATAATATTGGTTATGTTAAAAAAGCCCGATAAAAATGTCATAGTTTGAAAGTTAAGTTATATTTAGTTATACAAGTTTTTTGGGGGAAAACAAGAAATAAGTCGAATCAAATAAGAATAAACTTAAAGAGTAGAAAGATCATAAATGGTCAAATCCCATATTCATAATACAACTTTTTTGCCCTTTTTCTTTTGAATCTCTATCCAACCCTTTAGACTACCAATAGCCATCAAATTGGTAATAACCATTGGAAACACGAGTATGTTGAGGTTCAAAATGGGGTTGTTTTTAATCAGATTTAGAGGTGTTAGATTCATGTGATCTCTTGGTTCCTCTACTTGTAGCATTATTTGCAGAGACCATTTTGTAAGAGGACTCTATTGCAACCATTTTTCAATAAATTTTGTGTCTTCTTTCTTTGAGTCATCTCTAGATAGAGCTTTGCGCTTGTTTGAAAGAGGGTGTCGATATTACGACGAACCTTTAACATTAAAAGATTGATCCTTTTTTTAGGTTTCCCTATATGAGGACAAACCCTCTGGAGATGCCCAATTTAATGGCAAACATAATATCTAAACGCAGTATTTTCACAATCTAAAGTTTGGACTCAATGGAAGGTGTTATGCTTCAACTAGATTCTCTCTAGGAGACCTTTGCTAAAGTTAACCTCCACATAAATACGAGTTTGGGTAAACAACCCTTCTTAGACCGTTTATTATCCATCTTAATGAATCTTCCAAGTATCTTTCTAATTTCTTCACACACTGAGATAGCCCAAAAGGAAAGAGGGAGATTTAGGAGTTGAACTCAAACCGGTATTTTGGACACCACCATTGTTGTCATGTCCTTTTTTTTGAAATATTAAAAAAGAATAAATTAGTAATAATTCTTTTAAGTGTTCCCATTGGTACTTTGAAGTCACAACTTAAAAGCGGAACATTTAAAAAGTGTTATTAATTGAATGGGGCCAAAAAGTGTACATTAATTAAAAGTCAAGTGAAAAATAAAAGTAATTATTAATTACTTTATGAAGCAAAGAGGAAATTAGAATAAAAAGTAATTTTAAGTTGTTTTTAGGGTTTTGTGTGGAAAAGTAATTATAAGAAAGATGAAAAAGAAGAAACATACATCTATTATCATCATTCAACTTTCAAAATATATTGGAAAGCTTCAAGCTACCATACTTTTTTATAGAGAACGAAAACCCTCCAATTTATAGTTATGAGGATGAAACATTTCGTACCCATTAGGCAAATCCATCATGGAATTACAATAGTGTTACCAAATTCAAGAAATATCAGTTTTAGAGGTCTATTCAACTAGGGCATCACATTTCAAGAGGCAAAAAATAAAAGAAAAAAAATAACTTCATAGATATGAGCAAGTTTTGTTATATCTATGTGGAAAAACTTAGTTTCATACTTATTATATTATTTGATTCCGTCAAACTTTGCATAGGAATTTACTTGGACAACATATAAGCATTTGAATTATTTTATCATAATTTTAGAATGAAACTTCAAGATTGAATTGTATGCAATAAATTAATCATTTATTTCATGGAATCATCTTCTATTTAAAAATTCAGTATTTGCTTGAAAGGGATATATATTATTGTGCTTCACCTATTATATTGGGACATGCACGATGAGGAATTACAATAAAAAGATTTATTCATAAGGGTTTTGGATTTATTACTCGAGTTGAATTTATTTATTCTAAGGGAAATTTATTTCTTCTAAGGGAAATCTGAATTATTTTATAAGAGTTTATAAGAAATCCATAATTGTTAATATTTATCCAAAAAGGGATATTTCAATTGTTGAGGGATCAAAATCGAAGAACCAAGGAGAAATAAAGAGTCGAGCTCTACCCCCAAAATAAGGACCCTCCTTAAACACTCTCTGATGATCCTTAGGTTCAAAAAAAAATATGAAGAACCTTTTAGAGCATAACTGGGTCTGATTGTTGCTAGCCCAGGTAGTATGGATCCAATGGTGTAATTTCTTTAAGCGAAATTAAAACCCATTAAACCTACACATAATTTAAAAATATGTAAATACAGAAATTAATTCTAATACATTAGGGTAAATGATCTCCACTGTTGGTACTTCATCTAATTTTTATACAATATACGAACTGAAAAAAATTATAGGGGAAGTCGATGTTGAAGGAGCCTTATGGTGAGTAACATCCTTGTAGGATGACCCAAAACCTTGTTTCCTATCACTGATTGCAAACAACCTTGGCACCATACCTTGCTTAACTAAGGTTGCTGCAAGCCCTGTCCTCATAGTGGTAGGCTTGCTCGTACCATCATTATGTCTCAGTTTCTACAGGAAACCCTAATTGTGACTCTTTCCTTATCGCGGTCCATAGTTTTTGTTTAATTTACAATCCCTAACATTTTAAATTTTGATTTTATTTATTTATTTTGGTAAGAAGATGTTTATAAAGTGAAATAGTGTAAATCGATAGTTGTGTCTAACTCAAAACCAATCATTAATTATAACTTATTCAAAATTTATAAATGTTGACTTTATTTGACTTTTTGTGTATAAACTATTAATCAACAATAATATTATATGGGAAGAACCTCAGGACTTATATTATATGGGAAGAGCCATTTAATCCAACCTGCGAGAATTGACCTCGGGACTTATATGGGAAGAACCCAAAGCCCTTAGCCAACTACGCCACCTGTGTGGGCCCCATCGGTAGCCCCCAGAGGATTAGTCTCACCTCAATGAAGGTCACTGGGCGGAGTCGTAGTGGCCCAATTGGGATCGAGGATACCTTTGGGTTAAAAAAAAAAAAACAATAATATTATATTTTTAGTGGAGTTGATGGTAGAAAATGAGGTGGTTTGTTCCTTCATATGGCATAGTAATATGTTGTGCTGACTAGAGACATTCTGTTTTATGGTGAGCTTGAACAATGAGAAGTGGTTGGAAGGAAAAAAACATACTAAATATGAAAGTAGTGAATTTTTTTGAAGTGATCTAATTTATGATAATGAGGGGTGATGATATGGTATGTCAAGTGATAAACTCAAACAAGCCCAACTAGATACACATACAAAGTTCAGTAGCATGTCACATATCTTAATATAAATAGTAGTTTCCACCGAAGTGTTTTAGTTACCCAATACATGATTGAAATAGGGCCATCTAAATGAAAATAAGTATCTCTTTGAGGTATTTTGTTAACCACGTGTCGTCATGGCTAGTGTATGCTTGAGTGTTTTTGTAAAGCAATGTTTTTTAATGCAAACATTGATGAATCAGTTCAAGAAGATATTTATGTTTTTAGGTGAGAATTGAAGCATTATGATGTAGTTAGAGGATGTTGTGAAGTATATGGTGAAGTAAGGCATTGGGGAGAGGAATTATGCATTGTGGATGCATATTAAATGATAATAAATGATCATATTGAAAAAAAAACTCATTGTTAATCATGTTGGATGAAAAAAATAATGGTATAGATCATGAGCGATGAACATTGAATATGAGCTATTTTCCATAGTATAAATGGGTATCAACATAATAAATCAATGACACCTAATTTCTCTCGTTAGTGCCATATTTCAAGGTCATTTGAGTAATCTGCAAGTTGTAAGGAGACCCATCTTCACCAATTTCATCAATGCCCTATCAATGAGACCATTGCACCATTGAGGGCAATTTTTAGTATTACGTCCATATATAATATTACAATATAATAATAACAAATTAATATATAATATATATTAGTATAATTTTATATTTATTTATATAATATACTCGTATAATAATATAATAATTCATATTATAGTATTATAATATTCAATATATTATCATTATTAATATAACATATATACTATTTATTTAATATTATATATATATATATTAAATAAATTTATGTAAAATAAATCCAGACATTTATTCAATTATTTCAAAAATTTAATTTAAAAATCTTGAAAATAATATCTATGAACATTTTTTACATAAATTTATTTAAAATATATATACTAATTATTTTTATATGTAAAAGATAATTTAAAATATTAATAATTGTAATTTTTTGAACTAGTTATAAATAAAATCTCATAACAATTCTAATTCAAAAAACTAAAACTAAAAAGAATTAATGAAAATATAAAAAGAGCGAAAAAAAAGCACTGGGCCCCTTTTTGTGCTACTTAGTGGACCGCACCAACTTAGCACATCTCGATGCGTGGCAATCATTATAAATGATTGCTCTTTTGATACCTTTAGCGAAAGCTGCAAGAATCTTCAAGGATCTTGAGCAAGCTGGCAGGCAGTTTCTGAGTTTTTAGGGACATCCCTTTGAGTGCTTGCACATGGCGGTGAGAGTGTGGGTGTTAGAGTAGTGGAACTGACAACATAATGACCCCCAACAATAGCTCAGCGCTCGACATGCGCTCATTCAACTTGGCAGAAAGATGCTCCCCTGCCTATAAAAATGAGCATAAACCTAAAGAAGAGAAGGCGACATTAATGTAGCGAAGCTGTGTAGGATTAGTTTTAGGATCATACGTGCATTTTGGCTTGAAACCAACATGAATACTTTGAATAATCACCATGTATCGCCTAAGCTCGCCTATGAGCCGTTGGGATTATAGTAGAACTTAGATGAGCATGCGCTCTATTTTATACAAACTGTACTCTATATTGACGAACTTCAAGTTAATAGAAATGGTGTTGCATATTTACTTGGTTATTTATTCTTTTCATATAGTTTAGCACTGTTGAATGTTTGCGACTTATGTTCTATATGAATAATGATATAGTTTTCATGTCTTGAATGTATTGCAATACAAATGTCTATTCTAGGTTGCTAATGGTGTCGATGTGCCATATAGTGACTTCAGTATACTTGTAAAACCGATTAAGTGTTGAAACCGACATACATCAAGGCCCGAGTAACTGCACCTAGAGCACTAACTTGAAGAGTGAATGCCTGATCACGAGCCATTCCCTTGGCCCGACTAAGCCCCTGAATGACCCTTAACTCGCCATCCCTATGGCTTGCGTCATTAAGGGCTATACCCAGCTAGACATGAACTTGCACCAAAAGACTTATGCCCCTTGATCTGTTCCAAGACGACACGCGTCGATAGACCACCTAAGCCCGTTTCGCTAATGACTAAGTCCCTTTGAGACTAAGGTTATGCCATGTTTCAACTAGCCCAACACGGGCCATGGTCCCTTCATTATTACGCTTCGAGTGAACGCACAAAACTTACACCTTATGTGAAATTGATGTCAACGCATTAATACGTTAAATATTATACACCACAAACTTTTACTATACTTACGCCTCGCTATATCAAGTACATCACTGACTTGAATTGATTGCAAAACACGTGAATAAACACATGAACTAAACAAAGAAACTTTTCTACAACGAAAAAAATGAAAAAAATAATAATGAAAATAAAACCAAAAAAAAATTAATCTAAGGAGTCGATGCACAAACACAAAAGATAATAAAATAAGAAGCCACAATTAAATAAGAAGTTTTGCCACCTTGGAAACGCTGCACCGTTGAAAACTCCAAGACAAATCTACCCGAAAATAAGATGTTCCCACTGAATTAAATCCAAAAATTCATAATAGATCAAATTACTGAGCGAAACAAGGTGAAAATTCAGATTTAACTATTTCACATGACATTTTACACGCTGAATCAATGCATTAATTGACATCGTGGACTTTAAAAACTATATTATTATTATTAATAGAGCCTTGATCCCCGTAAAAGTCCATATCAAAAAAGTTAAAATAAATAAATAAATAAATAAAAAATCATTTAACATCATGGTTTGAAATGTCTCATTCTTCGCATCTCGCCATGCACACCGTTATCAAGGCGCTCAGATTATTTGAATGCCATTACAAATACAGGCTTTATAATTTATAAATAATAAAAAAGTAAAAAACTTTTATTAAATTAGTCGAATCTGAAGAAGCAACTAGACCGCCACTTGGATCTTTTCTTGATGAACCACCGCTTAAGTTATGCCTGAGTCGCACCATTAATCGACAGACGCCGACGCCGCATATTCGAACTGACTGTCTCAAAACTTTCATACTATATTTCTTTCTTAATATATTTATTTTTCTCATTAATGTTTATGTTTTTAAATTCCAAAGACGTCACATCTAAATGTTCAGAGTTGTCCACAACGTTTTTAATATGGTGTATTATATTATAAGGAAAGATCTTAATAGTATTAGTGCATCCATTAGAGGTTTTTTTTCGGTTTTAATGTGTTTTATTGATAGAGCATATTGGTGTGTATAAATATTAAAGTGCATTTTAATATTTATTTTATAAAAATTAAAATTAATTAATTATATTTTGACAAGTAAAATTTAAATATTAATATTTTAATGTATAATTATTGGTATTTTAAAGGTTAAGTTTTGGTCATAGATTAAAAATATATATTTTATGATTTTTGTGATAAACTCGATTATATCATAAAATGTATAATGAAATAAACTTTGAAACTTTAGTTATAAATAGTTAAAACGGCATATTAAAACAGGTAAATTTTTTGAAATTTATTGTGATGTTATTACACCTTAATTTTATGTCTAAAGTTAGGGTGCAACACTATTAGGACCTTTTCCCTATGTGATATGTGTAAAATTCAAAAAAAATCTATGTTGAGAGATTATTTATGTAATTTTTTTAATTCACTATCCTCATCTCTGCATTTTTTTAATGTATCTATTTTTTTGTTTAATTTTATTTGAAGTTTCTTATTTCTATTTTTATGTTGTAATTATAAAAGTGTGTGTGTGTGTGGGTTATTAAAGTGAACACTCACTCCATTACAGCGTCCCATCACCTCAAATGCTATTATAGAAACACCTATTGACGTAATAATATAAACTATTTTATGATAATATAAATATTATGTTAATAATAATAATAATAATATATTATATTATAATGTTATATTACTAATATATATATATATATATATTTTAGATAAATATATGTAATATATTATATATATTTTTAATAAATTAAAACATTTATTACTTCAAGAGAGGACATTACAATGACGAGGGTAAGAGTGACCAAAAACAAGATGACAAGTAGCTAAACCTTATTAGTGAGCCAAGTTACTTTATTATAGATAATATGCAATTCTAGTTGAGAGTTTGATGGGTATTGAGCCCCCACCAACCTAGGCAAACCTAAGTTTCTTCTTTTTCTACTATCTCTTCCATTGGGTGATTACTCTGAGAATTTTGATTTTGCACACAATGCCAGTTGTGTAGGTACTCTTTCATGTTCATGATATCCTCTACAATCCCAATCAAACTATTTTGCATTCCTTCTATTTCATTCATATTTATACGTACCATTATCAATATTTGAGTATGAATTCTCTCTTCCTTTCTATTGTTTTTGATATATTTTTTTCAAATGTATTAGATTGTCATTCATTACTTCAATCATAATGAAAGGAGTTAAAAAGATCTCTTGAAATATTCTAGTCACGACATCCATCTCCTTCTAGTATTCAAGATGCTCTTTATTTTTCTTAAAAACCAGATTGTTAACACTTACTAACATGAGCTCCTTGATGGAGTGAATGCCATTTATAATGTCTTTTAAGTTATCCAAGATCTGATTTCCTTGATTGGATTGGAAGAGCTTAACCAATACGCACAAACTACATGCTTAATGGCATAAGATTTTTCGATTATGACTTTTTGAACTGCATAACAGAACTACCACCATGATCATCAGTGATTTCACCACCACCACGATCTAACTGTGACTGTTGATCATTAGGGGAAACATCACCACTAGGGGAAAACATAACTCTCACCATCACACCATCAACATAGTAACTACCACTAGGACCTTAACTCGTCCAACGTGGCAAATCAACCCATGTGGAGACCTGCATGGAAATCAAATGTACATTACTTTTCATGATTTCTTCACTCCATTTCATTTAATTATTTCACGTGGGGCACATTCCATTCTGTCCTTCATATCATTATCCGCTTTGCTACTATAATCCAATGGTGATAGGCTAAGGGCAATACCATTTATGATTTAATTTTTGATGGATGCAAGGCGGAGGGAGATAGCTCATGCATCTGTGGAAGGAGGAAGCTCATCGATTTCTCCCACATTTTATCCCAAGATAATAATGGAGAAGGCTTGCGCTGTGTTTGGCATAATGTCTTAAACCAATTAGGTTACTAGTCCATTCTAAGGGAGAAATGTGGATATGAGGTTTGAGACTGATAATAAAAATTCTGTTTTGGACACTTTTATCCATCCTATAGATGTCCTTGCACTTTGTTGTCAACAAGGAATTTGACAAATAAATCTTTAAAATAGGGTAGAATAGGGTGTATGGTATATGGTATATGGTGTACAACATATGGTGTATGTATATGGTATATGAGTTTTTCAAACCCCTTCCAGAGCTTTATGGTATATCAGTATACAAGTTTAGGATCCTCGGTAGTATTTCACATTTTTAATATCTTGAGCTCTATTTTTCATTTGAGTAAACCATTATTCAATATACGAGTATATTTATTTTTATACATGCCTTGTGTTTGTTAGACCATGTTTTAAGGTTTATTGGCTACTTTTCCATGCATTTATGGATGAATAAATAGGAAGGGGATTGATTGTGATGTAATGAAATGTTTGCCATGTTGGCAAATCTCATTGAATAAATTTCCATGCCATGCTTGGTAATACCAATGATGGATGGTGCACTAATTAATTTCCTCTCAAAATAATAGTATGGAGTGGGCTAGAAAACATAGAGCCATGTGGAAGAGTCATGGGATTTTAATTAGTGAAAATAAAAGACAAATAGCTTGTATTCGCACCACACTGATGCATTTTTATTTATTTCTCACTCACCCATTGACATGAGTGGACTAGACTATCCAACTCCATTAGCCATTTCACCATATACAAGCACCATTTTCCATTTTTGACTATCTTTATCCATATCCTTTTCAATATGACACTTGAATTTGAAAGTTTAAATAAAATTTTCCTTTTCATTATCAAAATATATTCTAAAAACTCGATTAAAAAATGCATACATGGTTTTTGGGTGCATAATTCATATAAAAAACCCTTCATATTCTAAACCAAAGAAAATGTGCACTTCTTTTAGCTTGTCCTATATATATTTTGATAGATTATTGATGTTATATATTTAAGCATAGTATTAATTATGGAACTGATTCATAAGCATTTATTTTTATAGGCCCCTAGGTGTATTGTACTTTGGTCGTGTAGTTGTGAACTTTGAATGTTATGCTCCCTTCTATCCACTATAACATGTTTTATTCACTTATGTATGGTTTAGAAGCACTTGCAATTTAATAGTAAAAGAAAAAAAGTCAATTGTTTTCAATTTAGTATTAATAAATTGGAACATGTTGTTGAAGTTATCATTGATTCATGTGTATTTATCCTTGCAAGTGCCTAAATACAATCCATTTTGGTTTAGGAGGTTTGTGGATGAAGTTTCATAATTCCTTTTGATGGGATCATCATGTATGTGTGATTATAAGTACATTGAAAGGGTTATGCATATCAACCTCTTGTCTGAATCTCCTCTGAACCAGTGAGCAACAATGCGAGAGAAAAATGGGGTGAGTAGCAAGGAAATATCAAAATGGTGTGAATTTTGAAATTAGGATTTGAAGGTAAATCTCTCGCTCTTTTCTCATTGACTATCAACTACCCCATAACCACGTAGGTATGCCATGTTGAAAGGCCTCCATGTGGGTTGACTTTCCATGTTGGACGAGCTAAGATCATGCTTAATAATTATTATACTGATGGTGTGATGAAGAGAGTCATGTTTGCTCTTGGTGGTGATGTTTCCCTTGACTGTTGATGGTCGTAGTTAGGTTGCAGTGGTAGTGATGTTGGTGGTCAAATCACTGATGGTTATGGTGGTAGTTATGCTATACAGTTTGAAAAGTCATAATTGGAAAATTTGATGCCATCACACATGTAGTTTGTACATGTTAGTTAATCTCTTCCCTAATAAAGAGCGTGTCCACCAATCTAGGAGAAGAAATTATTATTTAGTTCTATGCCTAACCCAAATTGTGCTTATGTCATTTTTGTTACATTTTTTCTTAAACCAAGGAGGTCAATTGAAGATCTTTTTTTGTTTTGGTAATTTCATTTCCTTACCTACCCCTTCTTCCTTATTTTTTTTCATCCTCAACTAATCTATTAGGAAAAAATACCTTACTTCCATATGATTTAATTTAATTCTACCATCTCTTGATTTGTGGTGATGTTGTTCATATTTCCTTTATTGTTAATTAACTAAAAGAAGGCCAAAATTTTATATCCAATCTATAACTTTGTTTCCCTCTCTTAGGGTGTGGTTTAGTTTTAATTCCTCAAACTAGTTTTGAAGTGTTTCTACTTCTTCGATTATCCTTTCCATTCTCTAGTTTAAATTTTTTACTATTTCCCATAGCTTTGATGACAATGAGCGAGTCACTTTCTATAACTATTTTCTTGATATTATATTTTACTGCTAGTTTCATCCCCAAAATAAGGACTTATACTTCCACTATGTTGTTAGTACTGATTCGGTTGAGATGACATTATAATCTATCACTTGACCCTTGTGGTCTCTTGTTACAGCCCTTATGCCAGACTTCATAAGCTTATGTTTTGATGCTCTATCAAAGTTAACTTTTTTATAGCCTTACTTAGGGGGACCATTTGATGATTTTACTTCTTATTTATTATTTTTCCTTCTTATTTGGCTCCATGATGTTGTAGAATTTTTTGATCGTTCCCTAGTTTTAGAGGAATTTGGTTTCCTTTAGACCAACCTCCTTATTTTTTAGTTGTTTTGAAGATAAGGTAACCTAGTTAATATTTACTTATATTTCAATCCATACTTTATCTTAAGACTTGTGCCAACCATTTTATTCAAATATTTATGTGTTTATTTTGATCTAGACCTTCTAGGTTAGAATAATTGGTTTGATTTCCCATATGTCCTTAAGAATGTTTAGGTGCTTTATTGGGTGTGAAGCCACTATTCATGGTGACATGGCATGTGGGTGATGTGGCATGTAGGTGTGTAGATGATGTGGCATGCAGGTGATATGGTAGGAAGGTGATGTGATAGTGGGGCCCATGATGAGTCCCAAGTGTGATCATGATGATGTGATAGTGACAAAGGGTCATACATGGGTCGAATTTTTAAGGGGACCCATGATTCACATATGTAGAAAAAGTTAAAAGGTGATTGCAACATATTTGGGACTTGTATGGTCACATGGAAGAAGACAAGAATGCACTATTGTAGGTTGGCCTCACATGTGTGAGTGGGGTGCAATTCTTGGAGTCACATGGGATAGCTTGGATATTATCTAAAGTAGAGCATCTACTTTATTGAGCCCTAGAGATGAAGATAAGAATAACACTATTGAGTGTTTGGACTCACTTGTGGAAGTGGGGAGCAAGTTTGGAGCCACATGGAAGTGACACATGTTCTTGTCTAAAGTGAATATGCTTTGAAGACTTTTGCACATGGTGATAAACCTTATGGAGATTACATGACACCCCACTCATGTGTGGGTCAAATTTATTTGGGTGATTTGTAAACAGTAATTAGCCTCGCTAATTAATACTATTCTTTTAAAAATGGATGTTTAAAATATGTCAATTTCCAAAATTTATTAAAATAAAATTGACTTTTAAATCTGAATATAATTTGTCTGAACAATTCTGACTGTGAGTATTTTGAAAACTCATCTCAATTTTATTCTTTAGTTCAAAACATTCAATTCATATTTTTATCTCTTCAAATAGTCTCTTAATTAATTTTTAGTAATTAAATTCCAAATATCAATAGTAATTAAAAATTGATATATAATGGAAAACTAAAATAGAATAGAGACAAGAGATTGTTTATAGGGTTCACCAATTGGATATGTCCCCAGGATTGTTAAATAGCAATCAGATCTATTAAAAATAATTTTTCAAGTAATAATAAAACTCACAATAATGATAAATGAACCCCCCTATCCCTTGCAATAGAACTGAAAACTAGATATTGAAGACTCTAAACCTGATCAACAAATGTCTCCAAAATGGGCAAATTCTCTCAACAAGAGGAAAAATACTCTCGAAGGATTTATAATCTATCCTTGGCTTATACAATCTCTATGTATTTTACAGAGGCTAAAAAATTAGAAATGGAAAAAATTAGCCTCAATTGGGCTATTCCAAAATTCTACCTCTGGCATGTCCCGACTTCAAAAATACCTTCATAATTCTTTCTCTAGAAAAATATGCAGCTTGCATTTTTTTCTCTAGTTTTTTGTGTCCTTTGTCCCATAATAATAAATAATCCCCAATATAAAATAAAATAATATTTTTTATAACCAACATTGGCTAATAACCCCAAATCACCTGAAGTACAGTTTAAATACTCCATGATTAGCTTTGCATGTAATTAACTGAATAAAATCCCACATTTAATGGGTGGTTCGAACACCATGCTTGATTTAAACAAATGCTTCCCATAAATACCAAAACCGTTGACCACTTTAGAGTGGATAATCCATGTAGACCATGCAAAAGGCAAGCATGCATGTTAAGGACTTTAGATTTGGAACTTTAATTTTAAAAACATATCTCCCAATAACACCAAATTCGCCCCCATAAAATAACTTGGTCCACTTCCCACCAACCACCAACCACACTAAAGTGGGTATCCACATGGGAATAAAACATTTGTGCATGTCAAACATAAAGGTGAAGATTATTTTATTTTGGACTTTATGAAATATCTCTCATGTAAAATAAACTTGCCCCATCCAAAGTGGAATGGATGTTCCACATGGGGAAAGGAAAAAAGATTAAAATGGATGTTATACATAATATCCCTCGATAAATAAAAAAGGAATGACCATCAACGTGGGAGTGGGATTAAAGTTAAATTGGAACTTGGGTTTATAAATAAATATCCAATGGTAGATTAAAAACCATATTAAATAGGATATTTAAATGGAAGATATAATTAAATTTGGATTTAATTTAAAACATATCCCAGGATATTAGGATTATTTTGAAAATGGTAAAGTAGAGAAATTATAGTGGGAAAATAATTGGATGATGTGGAATAAAAATAAATATTCAAAGGCATAAAAAAAAAATCCTTTGACGGCAAATAATAGGAATATTGGGATGGCTAATTAAAATTGCATGATTATGAGGTGGCATGTTGGTTGGAAAATACCACTCCTAAAACCAAAAAAATTAACATAACATCAAATAATTCTAACTTATAAAGTAATTGTATAAACTCTTTATATTTTTACCACGTGTCAATTTTCCACTATGACACTTATCTTTTTCCACATTTTTCCAAACCATATGAAAATCCTCCAGATTATTGGGCCACTATTCATTATCTCCCCCCCTCTCTCTCTCATGTTGTAAAATGATATAAATGCATTACTCCTCTTTGTATTTTGATTATCCATTTATTGGATCACTTAGATACTTGCAAGTTTGAACTTGCATGATAGAAGGTTGGAGGTTGGAAGGCTTGTAAGCCTAGCTCACCTAGATGTTTAGGTTGTAAGCATCATCATGCTTAGGTGGTTAGATCTTGTAAGGCTTAGATGAGAGCATGGATCACCTAGTGTAGTAGAAGCATGGTATGGATCCTTGGAGATAGAGGTAGAAACTTGGATCTCCCTTGGATGTTATGGTGTTAACATCATGATGTTGGAGGTTGGAGCCTGTAAGGTTTGGTTACAAGCTTGGTTTGCCTGAGTGCTTGTAAGCATTAGAAAGGAGTTATTGAGAGGATCTATTATAGAAGAGAGTTGTTGATGAAAATATGAAGTCTGATGCTGCCTTTGTCCCATGGTTTTTCTATAGCTAGTTTAGCAGGTTTTCCACGTATATCTTGTGTAATGTGTTCTTTCTTATTATTTATGTTTTTTTATAGCTTGATTTAATTTATGCATTAATTCTTGAAAATGTTTAGTATTATTCCATTTTTATCCTAATATCTGGTATCAGAGCTAGGCTTTAGCTATTAGTACCTGATCCTTGTTGATCTTAACAATTGGTATTAGAGCCATGGTTGTTTGGCTAGTTTGTGCAAGTGGGAGCTATAGGTGGAGAGAGAAAGATATGAAACAATTTTTTTTTCATGGTAGGTATTTCTCTCTATGTAATATTAAGATGCAGATGGAGAATGGAGGAAAATCTTTACTAGATGGATCAATACCAACATAGTGTTCGTATTGAATTAGTAACCATACAACTTGAGGAGCAAGATGGACTCCATTGGTAAAGATGGAGGGTGATGACGAGGCATGTACCTTGTTGATTCTTAATTGGATAAGGGGATATAAGTTATGGAATCCTACTACCACAACATGTTGGTCAAGATGTTTAAAAATCCATGTAGAAGAATAGGTACAAGAAACCTAAATCTGTACCTATTGTAGTAGTGGATGTAGAATAAAAAATATGACCTGAGGTTCTATGGAAGGAGAAGAATATGTGTGTGACATGTGGTAAAGTAGGATGCATCTTGACTGTATCTTTGGGGCTTAAAAACTTAGTAGGTATAGTGATACACTAAGTAGCACAATGACTTCCCAATAACTATGGATGGGTACCATGTTGAGCATGGTGGGTAGTGGTTTGATACATGTAGAATTCAAGGGTTGAATTATATAGGTTCTTCTCTCCTATTGTTTGAAGTAGTGTAGGATGGATGGATAATAATAAGAGACTTAAGGTTTCATAGAAGGAAAAGACCATGTGTTTGATATGCAGTAAAGTAGGATGTAGCTTGCTTGTATCTTTGGGGTTTGAAAACTCAATAGGTGCAATGATGCACTAAGTATAAAAATGAATTCCCAAAAACTAAGGATTGGTACCATGTTGATCATGGTTGATAGAGGTATGATATATATATGGAGTCATGTGATTGAATTCTATGGTTTTTCTCTCTTGTTGATAACTACTATCAAGAGTGTAGTGTGTACTTGTTGCTGTTGAAGCAAATACATGCAAAAGCATCATTACTACATGACGATCTCATGATGAGATGGAGTAGCTAGGAGGATATGAGGATGAGGTAAATATTTGCTCATTTGCAAAAATTAAGATTGTATGGGTTCCAATAGGTATGCTAATGTGGTATAAGAATACCTTCATGGAGAGTTAAGGTTTAGCAGAGGTTGTTGCTATGTGTAGATGGCATGTTGGTTGAAGGCCCCAACATGATCAATGGTGAGATGGGCCAAGTGACTAGGATGAGATGAAGGATCAAACCAAGGATGGAGATGCATAGTGGACATGAAACCAAGAAAGTCAAGTATCTTACTTATTTCAATTATGAATTATCTCTTAGAGTGTCCTATAGAGGAGGAGAAGATGTTTGTCCTATGTATTATATTCATCAAGAGAAACTTCATGGCTACTCCAAAATTCACCACATTTGAGTGGATGTATAGTGATCCATAGTAGTGGTTGTCCCCATGTGCTAAAATTCATAAAAAATGACCCTCCACTTAAACAAGATCCAAGGCCACCTTCATGTGGCTCCAAACATTGTCTCCCACTCCATAAGTGAGAATAAACACTCAATAGTGTTCTTCTTATCTTCATCTCCAAGGG
This sequence comes from Torreya grandis, assembly GCA_037957365.1. Lineage (NCBI taxonomy): Eukaryota > Viridiplantae > Streptophyta > Pinopsida > Cupressales > Taxaceae > Torreya > Torreya grandis. The sequence goes on from JARHVA010003790.1 coordinate 1,543,421, forward strand.
TCAACAAAGTGGATGTTCCACTTGAGACAAGATCCAAGCCACCCCATGTGACTCTAATAATTTTACCCCACTCACACATGTGAGGCCAATCTGTAATAGTGCATTCTTATCTTCTTCTTTCATGTGACCACACAAGTCTAAAAGGTATTGAAATCACCTTTTGACTTTTTATATACATGTGAATCATGGGTCCCCTTATAAATTCAACCCACGCATGACCCTTTGTCTTTTGTACCATGTGACAACCCATATGTGAATCACCAAGGACAAAACCCATGCCCTTTCCTATTCCCCACACCTATCACATCATTATGATCAAACTTGGGACCCATCATGGGCCCCACTACCACATCACCTTCCTACCACATCATCTTCATACCATGTCATCTATATGCCACATCATCTGCACACCTGTATTCAACATCACCTGCATGCCATGTCACCATGAATAGTGACTATGAATAGTGGCCTCACACCCAACATGCTTATTATACTACCATGATCTAAGATAGTTTGGAAGATTATCATTTATTTATTAGATACCAACACAAGTTAAACTTGTTTAGAAACTTATTCCATAACCCTAAGGAATAGTTATAGTGGGGAAGGAGATGTTCTAAGTTATCTTCATCAATGTTATCACCAAATATCACACCCTAGAGGAGGTTTTTCAAGCCTACTTTAATATTTAGGAAATATTGGAATACATCTAGTCCTATGGGTTGCCTATAATAGAGGCATACCACTAGGTTTAAGGGATAACTCCCTAGATTGATCCTTAAGTGCTTATCACCCACACTAACTGATTCCTTGGATGAAAAGAGGTAAAAATATGCATGAAAATAAAATAATCTAAGGGGGTGATACACCATAAATATCTCCATAATATTATTATACTCTTTCAATAATAGACATGACTCAGAACATGACCTTTATAGTCCTAGAATACTCTAACATTAGTATTTCAACATGGAGGTGATAAACATGAAATATAATTAAGGTAAGTGAACCATATATCAGTTTTAGTCACTAAGGATAATTTTATACTTGAAAATAGACCCATACACTTGACAAAACTTTATGTGACCTTCTACAGTGGAATAACTTGCATCAAACATGGATCGATTGAGAGAAAGCAAGGATGGACATCAATCACTTGACTATTCACTATACAACTCTTCACACACTTTGACAAGATAGTTTATGAACTCAAAAATAGATTTCATATCTATTTAAAAGGAAAAGTAAAATATCAAATTAGCAGGGTTTTGCCATACTAAGTGTGGAATTCCCATACAAGAGCCAAAATGGCTTACAATTATAGAATGTGAGAAGAGAGAGAGGGAAGTGGAACTCAAGGGTTAAAATTCCACTTATAAAGGCATGAAAATAATTTATAATACAATATCATGAAGTGGATAATAGAGGTCTAGAAGGTCCTCTTGTACAAATGTCCACCTAGAACATGAAAACTCTCCAAACTTGGTGTAGGGGACTTCAAATGGCTTCTTGAAACTGCCTTCATCATTAGGCCTATGTTGAACACTCAAAAATATAGTAAGGAGAGATGAAACATGTGCACTATCAAGGAGGGGTTATAAAAATTCTTTAACATTCATCAAATGCTTTCCTAACTGTTGATCTTCTTTTGGACATTTATTTTCATCATCTATAGTCACTATCACTAGCCTTCTAGGCCTCATTCTCATGTTTGTCACCAAATAACCTTTATTTACTAAATAAAATACTTAGAAGGAGTGACATTACACCTTATAATATTCCCATTACCTCCCATTTCATGATTCAGGCCTTAAAAGGCCCCCCAATTAGACTTCTCATCTCTTCACTTAGTAGTCATTTTACATTTCCATTATCTATAACAAATTGCCTAAAGTGAATGAATTAGAAGAGGTGTTTGTATGATTTTATGAAGAAATAAATTTAAATAAGGAGTTAGTACAAGTCCCAATTGACATTACCTATTGATCCTCATCCTTTAACTCTCTTCTACACCTATAAAACACATAAAATCCTTCAAGAAACCTTATTTTCACCTTATCTATACTATTAGGGCTCAGATAAATCATGTGGGTAAGATAATGGGAGAGTCATATATAGTTTAAAAACCATTTATTGGTCACAATATCTCTCCTACATGAATTTCCATCCATATCTTTCTAATTAGGTCAAAACTAAGGGTTTAAGAGGGTTTTTAGTGTTTCAGACTGTTAGCAATTGTTCATAAAAACTAGACATTTAAACCCTAAAAAAATGATACTAAAAATAATTTGGGGACATAATTAAACCATTAATAAATCCTTATATCTCCATGTAATGTGTCTATGCCAATGTGAGTTCTTGAAGTTGGTATCTCAAGATTGAGAGTGCAATCTGAGCACCCTGTGATAGGTTTGAGCCAAAAATGACTAACCTGAGTGATTTATCTTCAAATTAATAGATAAAATTCACCTTATAACTCCATTTAAATATTATTATATGTTTGGTAAGGTTTATATTTATTTAAAAGTATGTTAAGGCCCTTATAGGGATTTAGGCCTAGTTTAGGCCTAATAGGCTTGAATTGTGTTTATGCATGCTTAGGTCACCCTATGTAGTTTGTTGTGACCACGAGGAATCTTCTATGTTTTTCCATGCTCAAATAACTATCCAAAATCTTATTTAAATTCTCCAACACTATACCTCTCATCCCTTTACCATTCACTCACCCAATCCTATAGTATCGATTACTCGGGAGTGCCCTCTATCTGAGATAAAATAGAGGGAACTCAGTAAAACCAATGTTCTGAGAGGCTCAAATAGGTCATGAGGACCATTTATACAAATTTTCATAACTATATCTTACCTTTAGAGTCTTAAACTCTTCAAAAACCTCAAGATAGACTCTTCAAGTTGATGATTGTGTAGGGTTTATGAGTCATGACTGTAGGTTGAAGGTTTAAAACCCTCTTTTCTCTATTTCAATGTTATAAACATCATGTGAAATTAGTCCTACCACTATTATAATGGTTTTATCATGATAAATTCACCCTAAAACCTATACCAATTTTCAACTTGCAATCTTTTATTTGCCTAAGTCTAGTTGGCAGACTCTGTGACTGTATTATTCACTCAGGAAAAGGATATGCATGTAGGTGTCCTTTAATGCTAGACCTTATGTCTCATGTTTAGGTTCAAATTGAAGTCATAAAGTTCATTTCCAACTTGTTTTAACTCACCTCATGTCATGCATTAGGGAATGTGTTCAAACCTTTCTAACATATTGGCCTGAGTTGGTCTCTCCATTATAACAAACTATAGGTGGCTATCCTTAGGCCTCAGATAGCCCTGTATGTGGTGTCTAACCTTTAAACCTCATATTTCATACTCTATGATCTCCTTGAAGTCCTTGGATCAATTCCACTTGGTAGTGTCTATGTCTACAAGGTTTTCAATCTTTAGCTTCCTATCACCAACTTATAGGTGCCTATAGTTAGACTGTAGGTGATCATTTATGAAAGAAAAGGTTACTGTAGGTGATGTTCAACACCAAAACCTGTATATCAACCTATTTAATTGATTTAGGAATCATGATGTCATTTATATACCTAAAATGGAGTTAATTACCATGAAGGTATGCTTTCATCATTTGTGTCACATGGTGATGTAAGGCCATTTGAACTCAAACTACTATAGAGTATACTAACATTATATAGTGAAAGAATGCTTGAGATGGAGGCCTCTTTATACAACCTTCTCCTAACCAAAAAACCATCCTATCATGTCAAATCACTACCCCTATGCCTGGGCTACATGATAGAAACCACCAAACTTGTCTAGACCTCATATAATTTACTATGGAAGGATATAAATAAAGGTAGAATCCCTGTTTAAGAGACTTTAAGGTAATGTGTCCCTAAAGTAACTTTATCAACTTGTGAGCATGGCTCTCAAGTTTTATTGCCACCTTAGGACTCCATAATTATTATTATGACATCCCTCATGCTCTTAGACCTTAAAGAGGTTTCAAATAAGACCAAACACCTTCATTCATCATCCTTAGGTCTCTACAGAGCTATCTGTAGGTGGACATCAATTCATTGACTATGTATATTAGAGAATTGGTTGTCTCAACCAATCTCAAACCATTTGAATAGCTTAAACTTGTTTGATCACACCTTGAGAGTGTATTCAACCTATTTAAAACTCCTCATCCCATCACCATGATTTCTCAAAACTCCTTTTTGCCTGACTATAGGTGAATGTCTATAGGGAAGTTTGACTATGTATGCATATGACTGTGTTCTTCATTAGTAGTAGCCTGTGAGACCAAACCTCCATAATAAGAAATTGATCACTATGCAGTGAGAGATCAAAACCTAAGATGTTAACTTGCATTTCCATTTTTATGAAGGTCAAATAGGGATATAAGCCTATGTGGAAGCTGAAAACCATCTACAAACTAGCAATAGAGCTCTCAACTAGTAAAGTGAGATAGTTTACTTACTTCATGACCTCCACACATGTAAAATAAGCAAGGAACATGTAAGAAGGGAGATCAAACTCCTTAAAATCATGTAAAATAATTGATTTATATGTAATTATGCAAATAGAGAGTAAAATTGTAGGGTATGGGAATGTATATGCATAAATGAGTCACTATAACTCTAAAAAATGGTTCATAAATCCTGTTTCACCAAACTTGGAACTCCTACCATGTATTTGGAGTAGACAAGGAGTATTACCTCCCACCAAGTGAATTTGAATTGATTCAACTCCTATTTTTTAGAATAAACCAAAATTGGTTGACCAATTTTTCATGCTTAACATAGCGATGGAGAAGCATAATGGTTTTATGCCATTTTTAGGTGTTTCAAAGATAACCAAGTGTGGAAGTGAGTTTAAGGGAGCTTAAGAGACACTATGAAGCTTGTCACACATGTTAAATCTACTACATAAGATGTTCCATAATTGAAAACTACCTAAACTACCATTGATCTTCTTGTTCTGATGCTACTCATCTATTGTTTCAGTTATGAAACCATATTTTTGACTTCCAATGACACATGGGACATTGAAGAACAATCCAGGACACTTGTTTTTCTATAAAAACTATACAATATTCATAAATGACCCAAAAATGACATTATATAACATATAACTAAGGAATAAAATTAGCTATGACTAAGGCTAAAGACACATTATAAAACCCCTGTCTAGGACTATGGAACACATTTTAACCCTTGTAGACCCCTATCTAAGTTTTCAACTATGGTGCGTTGACCTATTTTGACTTATGGTCAAAATAATCAACATTCATGGTGATTTACCAGGGGGGCAAGCCAACTATGCCAAGACCAATAGCATGTTCCTATCTATTGGGATATGGAGTCACCTATGCACAAATTTGACACTAAAATGATTTTAGAACTATAATCATACTTCTCATGACCCTACTCCTCCCTATGATTATATATCAGTTCACATGCAAAATACCAACCCTAGGCATCCTACTCTAAGACATCCTCCACTGGATTGAACCTCTCCCACATTATATTCCTACCCCCTTATATCCCTAGTTCATACTAGGCCTTTTGCACACAAGATAGGCCTTTCTAGAGATCTCTTAGGGCCTTTCAAGAGCATGTTGACCAGCCTAGGTTGAATTTTAACCTAGGCCATGGCTTGTGTGAAGGAAACTCTTGGCCTAGGCCACATGTTTCCTTCACCAAAGCTGTGGCCTAGGTAGAATGTTGAAAAAAGGCCCCAATTTGAAGCTAAATGTCAAAAAATGACTACTTTTAGGTAATTTGGAAAATCTGGGTGGGGATGTATGTCTCTTTCTTATTCATTTGACCTTCTCTCTCTTTTCATTACATCCTCTCTTGATTCTTCTTCCCTCTCTTAACTCTCATTGCTTATTGAATATCTCTTGGTTCATTCTTAGTACTCTTGATCTTGATTAGGGATAGAGTATCCCATATGCTGCTATACTCTTGTTTGGAGACTCCATTATTACTCTCAATTGTTTTTGCTTCCTTGTGGATTGATCCCAAGCTCTTAAATTTGGAATTTCACCTAATTTGTCCACTTGGTTGGATCTCTTACACCATTACAAGTCCTCACTTCACCTCTTCCTTTTCTCTTGGCTCTTGGTTTGGATTTCATCTTGCACCTAGCTTGGTCTCCCTACTACATTATTTCCTAGCTTGGATTCTTAGTTGGTAAAACATCTACACTTCATATTTAAGCTTGATATGAGGGCACTTTTCTATGCAAAGTGAAACTCCATTGTTTGCATAGTTTATATGGTAGGGTTTGAATTGTTTTATTGAAATAGTTGTTTTGTATGTTGGTTATAGTAGTTTCCAAAGTTTATTGCATTTGTATATGTTTAAAGAATACTTTATTTGATTGAAATATTCCTTTATTACATAAGATTACTCTTTTTATAACCCTTAGTCATTACATAATTAGAGATACACATGTTCAAAACACACTATAAGACTTGCTCAAACATTCTCTCCCTCTCTTGCTAAAAACTAGAACATTGCATTATTAGAAAATAGTAGTGTTGCTTTGAAAAGATAACTCAAATATAAAATAGGCATGCTCTTGAACCCTTAAAAACATTTTTGGTTTATAAAACATATTTAATTTGGCATCAAAGTGACCTAATTACTAGATTTACATTTCATTGGTTATCTCATTTCATTTAGTATTGTTGCTTTTATATTTTTTATGCAACCAATAGTATAGTTTTAGTCACTTGCTTTACTATAGTTGGACCTATTAGTGTAATTGGCACACTTTGTGTGCTTATTCAGGCTATCCCCAACATAGTTTTCAAGTATGTCTATAGCTTGGTGCAAGTCAACAAACTAGAGAGCCACTATAGACCTCCTGTGGCCCATAAAACCCCTAAGCCTTCTAGCCTTTTAGTGGTTTTCTTTATCACCCTGCCAAACACTGGTTCTTCCATTCAGATTCTTGGAGATACATTTTAGCACACCCAATAGGACCTCACATATGGTTTCACATTATTTATATACATTTGATATCTCTCTTAACCAATTCCCATTTGTTAGCTATTAGGATTTGAATTTAGTTGTGTTTCGACTCTCACCTTGGTTGTTTTCTCCTGCTTTAGTTTTGTGTCTTTCTCCTGGTTAGTTCTCTGATGGTATGCCTTTTTTTGTATTTCATGTTTTTTGTGCTTCATTTCATCCATGGCTGATCTCCCACATTTAGGATGCCAATCTTGGAGGCTTCAGGGTCTCATCCTTGAGCTCACTAATGAACAAACCATATTTGCAATAGAGCACCATAGACAACATAAGACCTAGGAGTTTCCCTCAACCCAAAATGGTAGTATACACCCTCACACATTAAAAAGGGAGTAATATTGGTAGGACTATAACCAATGGACTCAATCTCATTTTCACCAGTCTGAGATTCATTTGTCTAAAAACATTTTATCTTAGATTCATGTCACACCTCATTCATTTGTTTGAGGTGATGAGGATATCCTTATGCATCTAGGGCTTGAGGAGTTATGTGAAATAATTAATGATTATCATATAAATATTAATGTGAATGAAGTGCTTCCTTCTCCCCCTAGGAATCGATGGTGTGCCTCATTTAGAAATAGAGCCTGCACCCACTCAATGTCGAGTGCCTCGACTAGTTCTCATGTGAGTTCCCCACCTATTTCTTAGCTAGAGACTCTAGATTAAGAATAATCTCATATCCATGCTATGGATCATAGGTATTCTAGCTCGGTGAGGTATCCCTAGCCTGGGGATGCCTCCCATCCTCCTAGTCCTTCTTTTAGAGTCTTTAATGAGCATGTTAATTTTGATGGCCACTTATGGACTAGAGATCTATGGGATGCATATTGAGAGCATCAATGACCACTGATTAACCCTTGTGTGATGGCACGTGACCAACACCATGGATAACTTGGTCATAATGACCATTTCTAGGAGTATGCCACATCTTTCATCATACCTATGGGGACCATCACACTTCCCATGGCCATTCTCCACCCTATGGTAGAGATGATTTCCATCATGAGCATCCTCCTCATCGAAAACCTCCCTAACATCATCTTCCTTATTCTCATTATTATGGTGATGACTATGGGCATAAGAAACCTCATCACCATCATGAGCCCCCTCTCAAAGTTCATTGCCAACCTGCTATCAACCGTACTTATGAAGATCTCCATCAGAATCCTCTAGCCCCTTGGGTGCATGCTATTCCCCTTCCTACTCCTATCCTTAAACTGCCTAAGTTCAGTGGGATGTGGGACTCCAATCCTACAGAGCATATCATGACATTTATGATGGCATGTATGTATTGTGAATAGGATGAAGGCATGATGTTGAATCTCTTCACTCATTCTCTATGAGCTAAAGCTTTTGTCTAGTTTTAAAATTTACTACTAGATTCTCTCTATAGTTTCCATATCCTTTTGGATGACTTCCTCCAATATTTCAATATCTCCAGGACTTTTAACCTTGGAATCCAATAACTCACTTCCATGGCACATGTCAAGGGTGAGTCAGACTTTGATTTTATGTGTAAATGACACTCAAGCATTCATATGTATAGGACTAGGTTCTTAGATGACCAAATTTATGATATATTCATGTGAGTATTGAGGTAGGAGGTTCACCTTGAGGTCCTCAAACATGAACCTACCTCTTATGATGAAGTTGTTAACGAGTGTTTGAAGATTAAAATGTTTGAGGTGCATGTGAGTATGCAGTGTGTACCTTCCCAAAATTCATCCTCTTCACATGATTACAACCATAATGCAATTGATGATGGTGTCACTTATTCTCCTCCTGAGAAGAAGGATAATAAGGACAACCATGAAGTCAAATATTTGAGCAAAAAACTAACTAAAAATAAGGATTTTGAATCAAACATAACAAAATAATAGACAATGTTTCTTTATAACCCTTACAAGTTTTTCAACTTCCATTGGATGAGGGGGCATGATAAAAATAATTATCCCACCCAAAATTCTGGTATGCAAGCCTCACCTCTATCTCAAATTTCTCTTGCAAAACCCAACCATAAGTTTAATGTTTTCAAAGAGCCTCTACTTGACCATGAAAAGGAGATGAAGAAGAAATCAAAGGCTAAGGCCCCACATTCCCCTTCTTTCTCTTTCACCTCTTCTGACTCCTCTTCATAGGCTAACCCAAGAGGGAAAGCCAAGAACAAGAGTAGTAAGGTTGTTGCTTCTATCAACATAGCCTCTACTAGGTATGAGTGCTTTTTCAACATGCACTCTGATCAGGCCACCAAACTTGTTGGAAAGACTAGTGGTGTTAGACCCTTGGTCCAACCCATAGGGGTAAGAAACCCTAAGGTTAAATTTGACTTTAGGTGTAACATTATTCCTTAGGCTAGACAACATCCTTACTTTATAATAGAGGAGCTTTAGGGCCTCTCAGATGGGATGCCCATTTGGGACCTTCTTCACCTTTACCCTGAGCAAAGGGCTCTCATCTTTGACAATTTTTGTCTCCCTCATGAGGCTCTACTCTATGATGATGTCAATGTTTTGTTCAACTCTGATATGCATGATCACCCTCATCCTCCCATCTTATCTTTTGACCCAACCTCTTTTCCAGATGCTTCAGTTCTTATAAAGAGGGCTCATATCCCTATCTAAATTAAGACTTATGTGGATGTTTTCGTAGTGCATTATCGATGAAGGAGCTACATTAAAAATCATGCCCTTGTATGTGTTTAATATGCTCAAGATAAATCTAAAGAAGCTCTTTGATTCACGTTATAACTATGTCAGTTTCAACAATGACACAATTACACCAATAGGGAACATGAAGCTCTAGGTCAAGTTTGGCCCCAAGATTGTCAGAATCAAGTTCTGTGTGTTAGACCTTAATCTTTCATACAACATGATTCTTGGCCATCCTTGGATCATTGACATATAGGTCATCATGTTATCCATTTTTTGCATGGTGTAGTTTATACATGAAGGTGAGGTTCACACCTTAGAGGCTGACCTAGACCCTTAGGCATTTCTCTATGTAAATACAAATCCCTCAAGAAAGACTTTAAATGCCTCATCATGAGGGTTTATAGATTCTCATACACCCCCTATTTTTAAATCTCACTTCCTTAAAGACAAACATTTTGACCTGGTTGAGTATCAGTTAACATTCATTCCTTTAGAGTCTACCACATGTTAGCTATTTCCCTCTTCCACTCTACAACACCAAGCCAACCCATCTCTTTTCAAATATATCTTCTAGGATGTCTTTCTAGATGTTGAGCTCCCCTTTATGTCATGTTTTGGCCATCAGAGTGTGGGATCTCTCCATGCATCTCTCACTAAGACTGCTAGGATGGCCAAATCTAATATCAAGTGCTATTTCATTCATGTTACAACACACAACCTATTCAAGGAAAGAAAAGATTACATCAAAATCATGTGATCTTGCCATAAGTATCATTATCCCCTTGATCACCTTGGTTTGGAGATTTCTCTCATAGATTGACCAACCCTAGGCCTCTTATAGTGAATGTCCTAGTGATTGAACCTAAAGTGTTAGAAGAGTCACTCCCTCTCGTGCCTAAGTGTTTCAAGAAAGGTAATGATATGGATGTTAAAGGATCCATAGATATCAATCTTGGCACTTTAACAAGGCCTAAGATCATCATGATTAGTGCTAGCCTTACTCCTGAGGAATGGGATGTTTTGGTCACCTTATTGCATGAATTTTTAGATTTATTTGATTGGGAATACACTGATATAAAGGGCATGGATCCTAACATAGTCATCCATAACCTCAATATGGATAATGGAACCTAGCCCATTCACCAAAAACAATGACCCATGGCTCATAAAGTCTCCCAATTGGTCAAAGTCAAGATAGAAAAACTCATCTAAGTTAGCTTTATCCAAGCTGTTGACTATCCCCAATGGATTTCCAACATTGTCCTTATTCTAAAAAATAATGGGGCCATCTAGATTTGCATCAAATTTTGAGATATCAATATGGCCTACCCAAAGGATAGCTTTCCTACTCCTTTGATAGACCTAATTGTTGATTCCAACACTAGTTTAGAGATCATGTCCCTCATGAATGATTTCTCTACGTACAACTAAGTCTAAATTACACTTGAAAATCAACACAAGATAATGTTCACTACCCCATGAGGTACCTTTTGCTACACCATCATGCCTTTTGGTCTAAAGAACTCTAGAGCAATGTATCAGCATGCCATGATCCATATTTTTCATGACTTTATCCACAAGATAGTTGAGTGAAATGTCAATGATTTCCTTAGCAAATCTCACAAGTGAAATAAGTATGTGTGAGACCTTAGAATCATCTTTGATCATCTCTGAGAATATCACATTATTCTCAACCTTGAAAAGTGAATTTTCAATGTTTTAGCTGGAAAGCTTCTCAACTTATTCATCTCATAAAGGGGCATTGAAGTGGATCCTGAAAAGATCAAGAAGATCCTAGAGATGCCTCCCCTACATAACCTCATCCATTTATAGTCCTTCCTTGGAAGACTCAACTTTCTCAGACATTTTTTAGAGGAGTATGCTCACAAATCCATACCCCTCACATGTCTCTTGCACAAGGATACTTTGTTCTTGTTGTCTACTAAAATATAAGTGGTTTTCAAGAAATTAAAGCATCTACTTAATAATCATCCCATCTTGATGGCACCCATTAAGGGGCATGAGTTCATCTTATACACCTTTATCACTAGTCTTTCTATCGAGGGCATGTTATGCTAAAAAGAAGACATAAATAAGGAGAGAGCTATTTATTACATCTCTCACATACTTGTTGGCCCTAAAATAAACTATTATCTTGTTAAGCATCAATGCCTCTCTCTCATCTTTGCCATAAAGAAGTTATAACATTACATGTTGGGCCAAACTACCAACATGATTATCCAGTCTAATCCACTTTGCTACTTGCTCAATAAGAGACATCTTGTTGGTAGGATTGTAAGGTGGATCATGCTTCTTTAATATTTCAACTTCCACATCATTAACCAAAAGTACACCAAGAGCTGAACTATGGCTAACCAACTCACTAAGTGTCCACTACCCAACCTGAATGCAAAGCTAGTTGATGATGCCTTTTTTGATGAGATGGTTTACTGAACCATGTTGAGGTATCTGAGTGTGATTGGTATCAGGATATTGTTTATTACCTTGTAGACCAGTCTTATCCTAAAACTACATCTTCACAAGAATCTTATCAGATTTATAAGCTCTCCATCCTCTATGCCATCATTGGTGGCATCTTATTCAAGAGCGGTCTTGATGGTGTGTTGATGTAGTGATTCACCCTTAAAAATATCCCTCTCATACTTGAGGCATCCCATGGGAGAATTTGTGGTGGCTACCTAGGAGGGTAGGCCACCACTCAGAATATTATTAAGATGGGCTACTACTAGAATACTCTTATTAAGGATGCATTTTAGTATGCTAAGAAGTGTAAGATGTGTCAAGTCATAGGGGATGGCTATCAATACCCTAGCTGACCTTTTGCACTCCATTTTGATTGCTTGTATTTTATTAGTTTTGGGCTCTCAACTTTGTCGATGAGTTCAAACCTACCTCTTCTAATAGACATCATTGGTTCATTACTGCCACTGACTATTTTATGAAGTGGGTTGAGGGCATGCTTCTTAGAGGCATGTGTGGGAATATCATCACCAAGTTCATCTTGAACCAATTTATTTGTAAGTTTGGGGTTCCTACTGTGATCGTGGCCAATAATGGCACAGGATTCCAAAGCCCTAAGATGTATGAGCTTGATGAACATTTTGGGTTCAAGCTCTATTTCTCCTCTACTCATTAACCCTAGGTTAATAGACAAGCAAAATATTCAAATAAAACTTTGAAGAAGATGTTTCTTTATACTATTTCCTAGTCTAAGAGAGACTAACATCTTATGCTCTATCTTACCCTTTAGGCCTATCTAATTAGCTTTCAAATAGCCACAGGGGTAACCCCATACTCTCTCATGTGTGGGTCTGAGGTTATTCTTCCCTTAGAGGTCTTAATCCCTTTAAAATGAGTTAAGACATTGAGTTCTCTCTCTGATAAGGAAGAATGCGCTACTCACCTTGTCAAGTTTGAGTAGTTACATGAGTGATGCCTAGTTGTTCTTGACTATAACCGTGCTTACTAGCAATGTCAGCACCACCAATTCGAGAAGTTAGTGCACCCGCATTAGTTTATGTGGGTGATACTATCCTTATTTTCAATAAGGAACATTACAAGAAGGGCAAACTCATGCATAAGTGGTTTGACCCTTTTTTCATTACCACCTCTCTAGAAAATGGGGCTTTTCATCTCTTAACTCTCAAAGGTGAGCCCCTGTAGCACCAAATCAATGGGTTCTACCTCAAGATATTTCATGTCTAGGGCCCATGTTGCCCTCCAAGAAAGTTTCCTATGGTGGTAAGGTGAACCTTTCCTCTCTTCTATAACCACTAACCTCCATGCCATTGGTATACATGTGTGCACATGGGTTATTTATTAGTAGTTCCTACTGGCTAATCACATGTATATAACAGTATTTATTAGATGAAGCATACACATCACACATAAAATTATATACACACATGTGCTAATAATGAGAAAATCACTATATATATCACAAAAAATACATGTTTTTATCTAGGTACAACACATGGGCTCATAGTCCCCAAAATATGCCACATGTGTGGCTACATAAGCATACCTAATCAACCTATGATTGGGTGATATCTATGATAGTCATACTCTAGGCGGATAAAGGGAATTTTAACATAGCAATAGGTGCCCTATTATATGGTGAAAGTTGTCTTATGTTGGTCTTCAAGAATAATATGAATTTGATTATAGCCTAAGAAACCATCCATAAGAGACAACATTTCATAAGCAACTATGGAATCAATGATGGCATCTATTGAAGATAGATGAAAATAGTCCTTGGTACAAGCAAGATTAAGATTATGAAAATCAATGCAAATGTGAATAACCATGGTAACTATTTTGTAAATAGGAACTATGTTAGAAACCCATCTAGAATAGTCCATTGGTTTGATAAACTTATCATCAAAAGTTTGATAATTTCTTTGTGACATAAGGTGGAAACCTTAGGTGGAAATTTCCATTGCTTTTGATGCATAGGTTTGACATTAGGATAAGTGATGATATTGTGAACCATAATGCTAGGGTTAGTACCAAGCATGTCCTCATAGGACCAAGTGAAGATCCATGATATTTATCAAAAATAAACTAAAGTTATCATGTTCGATAGGTGAGAGTTCATGAGAAACAATAATTGGTCGAAGGAGTACCATATTCAATGCGAGTAGTTTCTTAGATAAACATAACATTACCATCTTAGAAGTGGTATGGTGCATTAGGTAAAGAAGAAATTAGATTAGCTTTAGGGGTGATGCTAGTGATTAATTTGTTGAAATAAGGGGCTTTATTTTTGAAATTCCCAAGTTTGTGATGTTACCAAGGAAGTTGAGGTTATCAAGCATGAAGTAAATCAAGAATAGATTCATTGCTAGGCATAGTGGGAAGAGGACCATAATACTTAACATCTACTTTGAGATCAATAATTTGATTACAATGGTGATCATATTCATAATGTATTTGATGGACATTTATAGCCTTGGCATACAATGTAATCTTGGGAGTACGAGGAGTAGATTGATTAGATGGGATGGGTGTATCATTAGTTTATTTGATGGGGAAATAATCAAATGTAATGATGGGATCTATAGATGATAGAGAAGATGCAATAATCTCTAGAGATTCAAAAGGTAGGAGTTGTTTTACCACCCAAGGAGTATTAATAAGTGGAGAATTAATATGAGGTACATGATCTTTGGGATATAATTCATAATCCATGGAAATGGAATGAACATCTCAGTTGAAAAAATGTATTTGAGATAAAGTTTTTTGATAATGTTGAACATATAAGTCTCTAGATTGAACTTGGGCCATGATGTAGTTATCATCATAGGTTGCAGAAATGGTACATGCTTGAGATTCATGAAGAGTTTCAGAAGGTGAAAGTTTGAGGTCATTAAACTTTCATGGAGACATGATTAGAGGATCTTGGAATAATTTGGGCACTCCATAATCATTGCATGTGAAGACATCTTCTAGGTAAGAAGGTTCTTGAGTATTGCATAAAGGGGGAAAATTAGTAATCTCATTAATGAGAGGAATAGTGTGATCATGAGGTAATAAAGAATGGGGAACTCACTTTGAGATATAGGGAGGTAACTTGGTAGTGTTACAAATATGTTTCAAGTCATTAGGTTCATCATCATTTGAATTAGCGAGAGTGACCTTTAAGTCTGAATTGATGTTGATAAATTTAGGTAAAGGAGTACTATTGAAGGTAGGAATGTGGTATTGAGATTTTGGATTAGGCAGTTAAATAATCCAAGGGTTGGGATTGGCTTCATGCTTATACCATTTGTCATTATGTAGAAATTTTATTCATTGGCTATTGAAAGAGGTGATAGCCCTTATTCTATGATTCCAAGGTTGATTGAGGAGTATGTTATAAGATAGGGGAAAATCAAGGACCATAAGTTTAGTTTATATGGCCTTGGGTTTGATTGTTAGGCAAATAGAAATGCAACCAAGTGGATTTTTATTAGTTTTATCAAATCCATGATAGGAAAGGTGGGTTTGCTTAAGGTGATCCTTATTATAGTCAAGTTATTGGATGAGCCACAAAGATGTCACGTTAATACTAGACCCTTCATTGACTAAGACTTTATAGATAAGGGTGGTATTAATGGCTATTTTAATGAATAATGGTGGATCATCAGTTTGAAAAATGATCTAATCATTAATCATGTATTCTTCAAGAAATTCAATAAAAGGTTTAGAAGAAGGACAAATAGTTTCAATGGTGTGCACATTGGTAGGTTGAGGCTCAATAGAGGGTGATTCTTCATCTATAGGATATGCATATTTGATTTATTATAATTGTTGCATAAGGAACTTGTGATGATAAGGTTAAGTATAAACTAACTCCATGAGTGGAATATTACAAGGTATGGAGTTAAGTTCTTTGAGAAAGTTACAATGGGATTTAGAAGAAGAACCAGTGTAATGTTTATAACGTAAGGTATATTTTGAAGGAATAGAAGTTATTTGGGGTTTAAAAGAAGGAGGTGGTTCCTTAAGGGATTTCAAAACTAAATGAGCGATGGTAGTATCTTTGAGAAGTTGTTCATCCAAAGATGGTTTCTTAAGTTTTGTGATAGGATCTTTGTGAGTTGGTTTGTGATGATAATTGACCTTAGTTATGTTAACATATTGAGAATTGTTGTAATATTGGTCATAATCAGCATCAATGACATAAAAATCCCTAGTAGTTTGTTAATTATTAGATATGGAAAAATATTTTTGGCTATTAGAAGAAGAAAATTTGGAAACTTATCATTTTTGAGAAGCAGTGTTGTACTCTTGATGACAAAGTTGGATCATGGATTCATGATTGAAGGAATCACCAAGTATCTAGGAGACAACAAATTTAGTAAGACCTCGACAAGTTTCATGAGAGTGACCAATGTCAGCATGGAACTAATAGATTTCATTAAGGTCATACCATTTAGGAGGATTATTAAGATAAGTAAAGGGTTTAAAAGGTAGAAATAATTATTTCATTTACTGCACATTTAGTGGTATGTGATAAGATGAGGGAGTGCCAAATTTGGAAACTCTTGGTTTGGTTTGAGTATTTCTGGTGATGACATTGGTAGAAGTTTGAAAATATCCTATAAGGAATTTAGGATTAGGTTTGAATTTCTTCATGAGAAAGTCTTGACATTTAGCATGGTCAAGAGCTTCGTTAAGTCTTGATATTACACCAACATTGGCCAATACAAGTTTTTGCAATACAACATATAATGAGTAAAGAGAAAGCAGTCAACTGAAAAGTAAATGCTAACTAAGTAGTCATCCTGAATGTTGTTATAGTATTAAAAAGTGTTATTTTAAGTGTGATAAGAAAGTTGGCTAAAAGTAGGGAACTAGAAATCAATCTATGGATGGTTTTAAGATGTTTAGGCTGAAAGGGATCTATGTTGGCAATGGTACTGGCTTGGTATTGAGGCCTATCCCATCACTTCATAATCCCACAGTGATAAGGGTGTTGGGTGCTTTGCCAATATATACCGTTAACCAAGTGTTTATTCTTGTCTAGAAAACCAAGTTGGCTTCCCCATTGGTGATGAAATCCAAGTAAGTAGGCCTTGGAAAGACATATGTTTAAATGCGTTTTGAAATTATGTGAATTAGTAGTGTGTGAAAGAAAGAAAAAATAGTGAAACAAAATGGTATATTGAAAAACCACCTAATTAGACTATATGAGCTATTCTAAGCATGCATACAACTAAAAGTGAAAGTGTGAAGTAATTATTAGAATATAGTTGTTAATTCCCAATTTAAGCATGGTATAGAGTCAATTCAGATGATACTATATGAAAAAATTATAGAACATAATCAATAGGGTCATTACTATACTATAGAAGCAAGAGTCCTTAAGAACTAAGTCAACCAGGTTGACCTAGTCTTTCAGATAGAAGATAGACTATAGAACTAGATTGACCATGTTGACCTAGTTTGCTTTAAGATTATAGTTTTAAAGACTCTAAAATTTTCAAAATATAACTATAAGGAATAACTAAATTGGATTAAAGACAATGATCCAATTGGGGCACACAACACAAAACATTGCACCAACACTAGCCAATACAAGTTTTTACAATACAACATATAATGAGCAAAGAGAAAGTAGTCAAATGAAAAGTAAATGCTAATTAAGTGGTCATCTTAAATGTTTTTATAGTATTAAAAAGTGTTATTTTAAGTGTGATAAGAAAGTTGGCTAAAAGTAGGGAACTAGAAAGCAATCTATGGATGGTTTTAAGATGTTTAGGCTGAAAGGGATTTGTGTTGGCAATGGTACTGGCTTAGTATTGAGGCCTATCCCCTCACTTCATAATCCTACAGTGATAAGGGTGTTGGGTGCTTTGCCAATATATACCATTAACCGCGTGTTTATTCTTATCTAGAAAACCAAGTTGGCTTCCCCATTGGTGATGAAATCCAAGTAAGTAGGCCTTAGAAAGACAAATGTTTAAATGCATTTTGAAATTATGTGAATTAGTAGTGTGTGAAAGAAAGAAAGAATAGTGAAACTAAATGGTATATTGAAAAACCACCTAATTAGACTATATGAGCTATTCTAAGCATGCAAACAACTAAAAGTGAAAGTGTGAAGTAATTATTAACATATAATTGTTAATTCCTAATTTAAGCATGGTATAGAGTCAGTTCAGATGATACTATAGGAAAAAATTGTAAAATAGAGTTGATAGGTTCATTAATGTACTGCAAAAGCAAGAGTCATTAAGAACTAAGTTAATCAGGTCATCCTAGTCTTTCAGATAGAAGATAGACTATAAAACTAGGTTGACCAGGTTGACCTAGTTTGCTTTAGGATTATAGTTTTGAAGACTGTAAACTTTGAAAAATAAAACTGTAAGGAAAAACTAAATTGAAAGAGAGAAAAAGAAGAACCTTAATGGGTTGGAAGATGCTAAGGACTATGAAATTTATATTGAAGTGTATTGAATAATGCTTGCAATTTATGCCAACTATGTTGACTAGGTCAACCTAGTTCTATAATTCCCTATTTTTGAAGCCTATTTAAGATGATTGAGTTGACTTAGTCGACCTGATTTGTTATTTGGAAGCTAACTATGATACTAAGTCGAATTGAATGACATAGTTTATTATCCTAGAGTTGAATAAGAGACTAAGTTGACTTGTTTGACATAGTCTACTATCTAGAAGTGAATAAGAGTAATGTGTCGACCTGTTTGATCTAGTAACCTATATTTCATGAAGACATACACAAAAAAATAGAGTCATTTTGATGTGATTATGTGTTAAACCTATGCATAAAAGTTAGAAACTATAATGGCTTGGTTGACCTCATATCACAAATATAGAAAAGAATAATAAAAATGATAGAAACAAAAAGAATGAAAGAAAACCTATAAAGGTTATATTCATGTTAGGTTCACTAGAATGTATGCAATAAGAACTGCATTAGATCTACAAATCAATCCTAGCTTGGAAAATATAGATCCTACTTACACTTCCAATTGGGGATACATTAGATAATGGAGGTCATGACCAATATAGATCCACTAGACCTAATTAAGGGATCTCTTACCATAATAATATCACTAGGGAGGGCTCTAAAGCCTCCAGTCAAGCAAAACTATGAAATAACCCTAATTAGGTCCTATGTTTTCATATTCACTATACTAATAATAAGTAAAGTAAAAATCTAATATATTGCTCACCAAATCTTGTGGCACAAAGTTGGGGTAATAAAAAATAAAAGTAAACATGCATATGAGAATCCTAATTGAGCTATGTATAGGTAAGACCCTAATGCATGGAGAGGAAGAGCAATATTATTCTATTACAAATAATGTTTACATGGAAAATTTATAGGGTGGTAAATCAAAATTTATTGTAAGTTATTGTATGGTAACATGGTAAATAACATTTACCATAGTGATATACAAATATAGGTTAGTGGTTAGAGTGGTTATACCCATGACTATTACCAGGTTATTTGTTATTTGACCTTCTTATTTCTTAGGAGGTTCTTTGGCTATCTCAATGGCTATATAATAGCCATTGTATTATTCTCATGACATCCAATTGAAATAATATAGATGTCATGATTAATATTATTCTTTATATTCATCTTACTCATTATTTGAATTAGTTTCTACTGTGTATAATCTCCACTAAATCTTATCAATGGTATTAGAGAAATGGAATCTTAAGGATGTGTAGACACCAAAATTGTGTCGACTCCCCTTGGTCACTTACACACATTATTAATTTAAAATAAACTACTTATTTTAAATTAATGACATCCCCTCGACACCTCACCTAGACACCTCGCCTAGACACCTCACCTAAGACTATTTCTTACCCCATGACTCACCCCATGACTAAGTCCTTCATATCATAACTACCTAAGACCTATTACAACCTTCTAACTAACCCTTGCACCTAATAACCCCATCATTTAACCATTCTCCAATGACAAAATGCACTTGGTGGATGAGGAACGGGCAAAGGGCTAAAAATAGCCCCTTTTACCCATTCTCCACCCATCGACGTCGGTCAATAGTCGACCGACACCGGTAGAACCACCGACATCAATTACTTAAACCAACTTTTGACGTCAGGTTAAGCCTCTTGGACTCTCTCTTCAACCCTCAAAACTCTCTCAGATCCGTAGACACACTCTCTCTCTCTTTCCAACCAGACTCTTGGACGCCCACACTCTGAGACTAGGCATCAGACTTCAACTAACGCTCCCTTGGCTACAAAAACTCTGCAAAAATCACTCCAGACATTGGGTTAAAAACATTGCACGAGGACTTGACACCAACCACAACAAGAATAAGCGTTCAACACCTCTGGTTCTTCATTAAGCAAGAGCTAAGTATTTCTTCTGCCTTTCATTCCAATAATTTAGAATATATTAGTAATTAGTTTCTATTTACTATTTCTAAATACTACCAGACCTGACCTGACTTCTTTCAGGAGAGGCTGAAAAGCCTTCCTCATACCCTTACCCTTTTGACAACCTATCCTCTACCTTTGCCTTTTTGCGGACCTTATTCATCTCCCTGCAACCCTGCACAGACCTTTTAAACTCCCAAATTCCTTCTGTCGACCACGAACATAACCTGGAAACCCATCCAAGGACCATTACCCCTACCAATGTTGGCAGCCTAACTGACGATGGCAAAATTTCCCCTATCGACGTCGGTAACCTAACCGATGATGGCAATATTGACAAACTGATGCCGATAGACTAACCAATGTCGGTGACTGTGACAGACTGACAACAAAGAATAGGTACACATTGTCTACTTTTTCTTTCTTAGTCTTTCACCATTTCTCTTTATAGAACACTCTTTTTCATATATAGTGGACTGTCATCCTTCAAGGAAGTCTTTGCACTTCTGTGACCGAGCATATCACTTGGCAGTCCACCATATATCTATCTAAATTTTTTTGTGTTTGAGTCTCTTTCTTATCTATAGGTGTCTTCCTCCACAGCCAAAGAGGAGCTCCTATAATGTCTGGATACAGGGCACAACTTAATTTGGGTACGTACAAACCCCTGACCATTATCTTTAGTTTCTTATTTCTTCTGAATATAAAAAGCAAAAAAATGAGTAGAAACATTCTGGCACGCCTGGTGGGACCTTGGAGTTTTCCTTGGGTTCATTTCTTCTAAAAAGCAAACTTTCATATAGGTGCATTAGGGAAATATTCTCTTCTTGCATCCTTCTTCTATCTTTTTATTTTGAAAAGACACCATCAACACAAGTTAAAAAGAACTTCTTTCTTTTTCTTCTCGTCACTTCTTTCCTACATCTGAGAGTAGTGAAAATTCATACTCTTAACTTTTTCCTCACTTGTTTGCATTTGAACAATACATTTCAATTTGGGTTAAAAATATATTGCATTTCATTCTTGCTTGAATGCATATTTAGCTCATCTAGTAATTAAAAATGCATTATGAATAAATCATAGTGCACATATGTTACACAACCAGACCACATTCACATCAAATTAAACATTTAAACATACCTGAGACAAGGCCTGAATAGGATTTCATCACCTAGCGGATACCTTACCCTTCCTGGCAATCCTACTTGGACTTCACTACCAAGGGGAGGACCCACTCTATTCTCTGGTAGAGTATAAACTATAGGTGAAGTATATATTGGCTAAGCAACCTAGCTCAGCTCTGGGCTTGTGAAGTGAAGGGAGCAAGCCCCTAGCACCAGGCCACGTACGGAACCTAACACAGATTTTTGAGCACCAAAACATAACTTGAAACCAGCTTTAGACTGCCTCTTTAGGACCCATTCTAAAAGCCCACTTCCCAAACATATTCTTCTAAGGCATAAGCCACCACAACTCTAAAATTTATTCTTAGGAATTTAACGTTTAAAGGTTGCTTGCCATCTACTTTTTTGTTCTTATCTAATTTTTTGAGCTAGTAAGGATGCATTATTTTGAACTCCAAAAACAACTCAGAACTTTCTTTTTCTTTCAAAAACTTCCAATTTTCTAAGTTTTTGGAAATACACAGACACCGACATTAGTTTTTCCACTGACATTGGCAACTTATCCTCACCGACATCAATTTTTCAACTGACATCGACAACATATCCCCACCGACATCAGTTTTTCCACTGATGTCGGTTACTGTCAACAAGTTTTCTTTCAAAATAGCAAGCTTAAAACCCAACTTTCTTGTTGTTTAACACATCTTTTGGTCCTCTAAAACTAAAACATACAATTTATAGAACCTGAATCCTTTCATCTTAGATGGCTTTGACACATAGTCAAGCTAAAACTCTTGTTGACCATGCAAGGCATCAACCACTTCCACCTTCACCCTTTACAACAAGTCTTCTAATGGAGTGTACTTCAGACACTGAGCATACTATTGTCCAACCTACCCCATATCAACCTTTAATTGTTCCTGAAGGGGATCAAAAATTTGAGATATTCCTTGACCATAATGTCAAGGCTCTCCAACACTATCTTTCAAGAAGCCAAATGCGAGACCCTTCAGGTAACCCAATTTATGGGATGCCAACTTCCTTGACTGAAGCGGCAATGATATCAATAGTATCCGCTACCCAACCCATGACCACCCAAGCCACTACCTCAAATATTAACCCAACCATGGCCAATGTTCAAGATTTGGCCTCCCCATCCATTTTTGGACCTACCTCCATTGGGGTTTTTGTACCCCCTCAACCACAAACAATTCAACCAAGTTTGACATCTTTTCAGAACTTGATTGTCTCTACCCCACACACTCTTGCACCTATAAACACAAGATTAACCACCTACCCTTTTACTAATGTCACCGCCATTCAACCATCCTTGGTGACATCTAGTCAACTTGTGCCCTCCAACTTCACGGCACAAGCCCCTTTAGCCTCAACATTAGTCCCTATGATGAACTACCAATATGTTGCACCTACACAAATGCAACCAAGTACATCATACGCCCCTCTTAATGCCTTCCAGGTACCTTACAACCTAGGGGGTGCCCCTCCTACCAATCCATCAGTCGATCTAATTAAGATGCTGATGGATAAGATATCTAACCTTGAAACATCCATTTCTAGTTCAAGCAATATTCTTTCATACGAACAAATATGCAATGAACCCATCCACCCTTTAGTGCCTATTTGACCATATCCCAACCAGTGGGAACTCCCAAAATTTACTTATTTTCAGAGTAAAGAGGACCTACAACAACATCTGAGAGCATTTAGACATGCTTGCTACCTTATAGCACACGATGATGCATTATTACTTCACACATTTCCCATGTCACTTTCTGGTGCCGCCCTTGATTGATACAGTTCTATCACCACTCATACTCTATTTACCTTCACTCAACTAGCTCAACTATTCCTCAACCACTTTTCAATCAACATCACTAAAAATGTCTCCATTATAGACCTATATTTTATTAAACAATTCGACGACGAGTCAATAGCCAATTTTGTTGCCTGTTGGAGAGGTTTGATTAACCAACTCTCCTTTTCTCTACCTCAACCTAAGCTCATTGAGCTCTTTTCAAGAGCATGTGCCAAGCACATCTCATCCACTTTGTGGGTTCAAACATTCCACACATATGATGAAGCTTTCACCATGGCCAGAAAGCTTAAACTTCACGCAGTTGAGGAAGACAAGGTTAAATTACGTAGCACAAATACTAACGCAAAATCCAATGACCCCTCTTCCAAATCTTCTTCTTCCCACTCCAAGTCCAAGGTATTGGCAAATGCTATGGTATTTAGGTCATCATCTTCTACCACAATCAACCAACCTCAGCCCTCCACATCAGAATATATCACAAGACAATTCCAAAAATGGTATGTACAACATCAATATACTCCAATTAGAGAATCATACGCTTTTGTATTGGATAAACTAGTCAAGCAGGGGGTCCTCAATCTCCCTCAAATCTGACCGCCTCAATTTGACCCCTCAAAAGCCATCCCTACATGGTATAGGGAAAATGACTTTTGCAACTATCATCATGTCAAAGGTCATGACATAGACAATTGCAAAACCTTCAAAAATGTTATTCAAGACATGTTGGACAAAGGGGATCTTGTTTTGGATAACCCTATTGCACCTGCCAACCAAAACATGGATGTCTTTAGACAACCATTTCCTAACCATCTTCCTAGTTAGAATAACATTCAGACCATAGCCGATGACCTTTGCGAGCGTAATATATGCACGGTCAACATGGTTTCTAACCAACCTCTCCCACAGTCTAAAGAGGTTAATCAATTTATTTCTCCACCACAGGTAGATGAGCCTTCTTCTCCTATTTGTCCACCACAGGTAGAAGAGCCTTCTTCTCTTATTTGTCCACCATAGGTAGAAGAGCATTCTTCTCCTATTTCTCCACCATGGGTAGAAGAGCCTTCTTCTCCTATTTGTCCTTCATCCACCCCTCTTTCACATGTAGGAGAGGCTACTTTGACCTCTCCCATATTGGAGGACATTTTGATGGTACCAACACCGGTAGCCTCGCCCTCATCCTTCTTATCATCAATGGAGGATCATACTTTCCCCGCTCTTAGACCACACATCGAAACCATGATCATCCCTATGCTCTATCCTCTCGAAGAGCCACATTCACTAATCCCTTCTCCGTCGAGAGAGGAACATGCCACCTCACCCACTTCGGTCGAAGAAGATCTGGTGAAGGTAGATTTGAACCTCACCTCACACAATAGTAGTCCTCGCACTAAAACAAAGAAGGCTACTAAATCACGTCGAAAAACTCCTCCACCTTCACCATTACCATCTATTTTGGGTCCACATCCTTCTACTTTAAAAGGAGTGCTCCCTATTTCAACACCTCATAGAGGCAAATTGCCTCCATTACTCTCTTCACCTATCAAACACATACTTCCTCTAAAACATTTGGTGTCTCTCACCAAGCAAGTGCCACCTACATGTGTGGCCACACCACCAACTAAAAAGAGGACACGATAAACTCCCTCAACAACTCCTAAATAGAAGTTGTCAATGTCTACTACAACAAGGAGCGTAGACCCATTAAGGGGGTCTTATGCTTCGATGTTATGCCGATTATTGCAGTCCTCTAGCATTACTCTCCCACCCATTAAACCATATCAACTTCTCAGACCAAAACCATCTTGGTTCGATGACACAAAAATCTAGTGGTATCATCGCACACCTGGACATGATACTGAGCGTTGTTGTGCCCTTAAGGTTGTTATTCACCAACACCTAAAAAAGGACACCCATCACATGGAGGATTCTCTTGACCACCCTTTCAACAAACCACTAACACCATCTCATGCCTCACAAACATCTTCACCTAAATCAAAATTCCAACACAAGACTATAGTCCCTCAACCACTTTCCCCTCCTTTATTTGAAATCAACACCATTGATGTGGCCACTAAGTCACAAACTAGGCAGGATAAAGGAAAAGACCAGGCTTCTACACCTTGGACATGTCCATTCATCAAGCCTTCTCAATCACCAAAACCCAAGATTTTTATCTTGGGCTCATATCAACCAACATCTCTGGGGGAAATTCCTCTTAACCTCTCTAGTCTACATGACATTTGGTAAAAGCGACTTGTTGACTACCTAACATATTCTATCATGCCTCCTAACCTCTCTAGAAATGGACGACATACTTTTATCAAAAGTACAGCTCGATACACCATGCTAGGGGGACTTTTCTACAAACAAGGTCTCGACGGCCTCCTTATCCAATGCTTAACTACCACTGAAACATCTCATGTCATCAAACAAGTCCATGATAGGATTTGTGGGGGACATTTTAGTGGTAACTCGATTGCCAAGCGCATCTTCCACCTGGGCTATTATTGGCCCACCCTTAACCAAGACTGTAATGACTATGTTTGGTATTGTACCAAATGCCAACAACATACTAACTGACTTCAGGTCCAACATCGACCAAAACACACCCACAACCAAAATCTAAAAGAGCAAAATTTCAAAATTAGAGATCTCATTCTTACAGAAAATTGACATGTGACCAATATGGAAAGAAGCAAATGGGGCAAGTTTGCTCCTAATTGACTCAGACCTTACATCATAACACAAGCATGTATTAGGTACTTATTGTCTATCTTCTTTCGAAGGCTAGCCAGAACCTAAGCCCCTTAATGCCTTACATCCTCAACCATTCTATTGTTAATCAAGTAATCATTCACTTGATGTTTAACTTGAGCTCATCCCTTGAGCAACCCCCCATCATCGTCATTCTTACTCCTTTCAACCCTTTTCCTACAAACATTAGTCAACCCTTTTTTCAAGCATGAATGCCTTGTCCTAATAAAAGGGAAACCCCTCAACCTCTATAGTCTAGTCCATGACCAAAATTTTAGTCAAAAACCAAAAAAAAAATATAAGATTGGGGATGCCTAACCAAAGGTCATAAACTATAAATGTAGACTGCTCCCTCGAAGGACAATTGCATCATTACTGTAATAAATAGATTTCTCCCTTGAAGGACAACTATTCAACAACATCAACACATACAAAGCAGAATATAGACCACTCCCTTGAAGGATGGCTATGCCTAAATTTTGTTACATACACAATATAACCTGATCATAAAACAAGACATCCCCAAGTAGGCTTCCCACATTGATCAGTCTACCAAACCAAAAAAAAAAAAAATGACTGACAAACTATAAAGTCATGGACTTGCCTATAGTCATTCTCAGGGTCACCTATAAAAGGGGTAGAGCTATCCCTGCTAAAAAGGGTTACCCTATCCTCACCTATCACATAATCATACCTATTACCCCAACATACTCAAGGGATTTTGAGCTCACTTAATGTCAAGTGATTCGAGTACTTCTCTAACACAAACCAATGGTCAATGACATAATGCATGAACGGGGCTTTTGTTTCCAAAAACCTTATCTATGCAATCATTATGGTCCTTGTCAATGAAAGAGCAATGCGCCTTTCGCTTCTTATACATCTTGATCACACATAACTAGACCATTATCTAACCAAACCCAACCAAACCCAACCCAACCAACCAAACCAAACCAAACCAAACCAAACCAAACATTTTCAGACCACTAACATGACATAGCCCATTCACACTAGTTTCTATGGACAATAATACACATAGGAACTATCAACCCAACACAATTTATGTCAAGCATACACCATCACCAATATGGACACTTGCTGAAGCATAAATATACTCATTTCATTTTAAGCATACACCATCACAAATATGGAAAATTGCTAGGGATGAAAAACCACATAACCAATGTTACAGAATACACCATCACATAATATGGAAAAGGCTGTAACATCATCATACACTCATCATTTCAAGCAAGTACCATCACACATATGGGAAATGCTAACCACACTGACCTGACCAAAACAACCTATCAACCTCTTTGACTCTTCTTCCCTTTTGGGGAGAACTACATTGGCCTGAGGCCCTTAAAAATAAGGGCTATTTAGGTAGCACTCAATTGACATGGAGTCTTCTGGGGTTAGCTCAGCCACCCATTTGTTCATCTACCTGATGGATAAACCATTTAACCTTTAACCATGACTTAACCTAGTCCAACCCAATCCATAACCTACACTCTTCTTCCCTTTTAGCGAGAACTACATTGGCTTGAGGCCCTTACAACAGGGGCTATGTAGGCAGCACTCAGTTTACACAAAGTCTTCTGAGGTTAGCTCGGCCATTCACCCGTTCATCTCCCTAATGACAACGACCATTTGTTTGTTCATCTACTCGATGGACAAACCATATAACCTTTAACCATGACTTAATCTAGTCTAAACTCATGACCAAACCACTAGCCCTGACATTGTAGAAGTCACCTTTAAACTTCTCATGGGGCACATTAGAGATCACACACATCTCCCTAACCATAACACACAACTCTTGAGATCACTTATATCTCAACCCAACTCGACCAACAACCTTGGAGATCATGACTATCTCCTCAGACCATGACCACTTTCGAGACAACTTTGCCTTAGTTATTTTGATTGCATATATGCTACCTCATGAATAGTTAACAAATTGTCTGCACCTCACATTACGACCCTCACGAGTATCGAATCATGCCCAAGTTAATCTCCACTACTTGTGACAATTTCATGTTTTTTAGGAGCACTTCCCAAGCCCGAGATACTTGGAACACGATGACCATTGGAGCTACAGCTTTGATCATTTAACCCAATCAGCTACGACTAAATGCTGGGGACTGATTACTTTGATTTTAGCACTCCTCGACCTTGCCTGTGACAATTTGACTTGACTATCACGTGAAGTGGTATATGCAAAATCTCAACTATTACAACGTTCATACTCCAACTTCACCATACTCATTCACTGCCTATCAAATTGGCACCCGATATCAAGTTACCTTCCCTTGACTCCCACTTTGAGGGGGAATACCTCATCATCATACTTGGGGCAACCTACTCCTATATTTGTCTTGTAGTTCATCAAGAACAACCAATAAAACAAAAAGGGGCAAATGTAGACACCAAAATTGTGTCAACTCCCTTTGGTCACTTACACACATTATTAATTTAAAATAAATTATTTATTTTAAATTAATGACATCCCCTCGACACCTCACCTAAACACCTCACCTAAGACTATTTCTTACCCTATGACTCACCCCATGACTAAGTCCTTCATATCATAACTACCTAAGACCTATTCCAACCTTCTAACTAACACTTGCGCCTAATAACCCTGTCATTTGACCATTCTCCAATGACAAAATGCACTTGGCGGATGAGGAACAGGCAAAGGGCTAAAAATAGCCCCTTTTACCCATTATCCACCCGCCAATGTCAGTCAATAGTCTGCCGACGCTGGTGGAACCGCCGATGTCGATTACTTAAACCAACTTTTGATGTCGGGTTAAGCCTCTTAGACTCTCTCTTCAACCCTCAGAACTCTCTCAAATCTGTGGACACTCTCTCTCTCTCTTTCCAGCCAGACTCTTGGATGCCCACACTCTAAGACCAGGCATCAGACTTTGACTAACGCTCCCTTGGCTACAAAAACTCTACAGAAATCACTCCAAACATTGGGTTAAAAACATTGTATGAGGACTCAACACCAGCCACAATAGGAATAAGCGTTCAACACCTCTGGTTCTTCATTAAGCAAGAGCTAAGTATTTCTTCTGCCTTTCATTCTAGTAATTTAGAATATATTAGTAATTAGTTTCTATTTACTATTTCTAAATACTACCAGATGCGACTTGACTTCTTTCGAGAGAGGCTGAAAAGCCTTCCTCATACCCTTACCCTTTTTGACAACCTATCCTCTACCTTTGCCTTTTTGTGGACCTTATTCATCTCCCTGCAACCCTGCATAGACCGTTTAAACTCCCAGATTCCTTTTGTCGACCAAGGACATAACCTAGAAACCCGTCCAAGGACCATTGCCCCTACCGACATTAGCAGCCTAACCGACGATGGCAAAATTTCCCCTACCAACATCGACAACCTAATTGATGACAACAACATTGACAAACTGATGCTGGCAGACTAACTGATGTCGATGACTGTGATAGACTGATAGTAGAGAATAGGTACACATTGTCTACTTTCTCTTTCTTAGTCTTTCACCATTTCTCTTTATACAACACTCTTTTTCATAAACAGTGGACTATCATCCTTCAAGGAAGTCTTTGCACTTTTGGGACTGAGCATATCGCTTGGCAGTCCACCATATATCTATCTAACATTTTTTGTGTTTGAGTCTCTTTCTTATCTACAGGTGTCTTCCTCCATAGCCAAAGAGGAGCTCCTACAACGTTTATATACGGTGCACAACTTAATCTGGGTACGTATAAACCCCTGACCATTATCTTTAGTTTCTTATTTCTTCTGAATATAAAAAGAAAAAAAACAAGTAGAAATAGGATGGTGAGGGGTAGTTGCATTGTGCTTTGTCCCTATGGATGAGAAATTCTTTTGTTGAGAATGAGTCTGTATTATTAGTTTCTAGTTTTATCTATGCACATTTTTTTCTTGTAATATTTAAATCCAAAATATATGCAATATAATATTATAATTAGATTTGGTGCAACTAGATTTTATTTGATCCAAATTTTGTAGCTCCATTCATATTGATCTCGAATAGATCCTTATCAGAATAAGTCTTTGCACATTTGTAAATGTGTGGAATCTTGTCCATGGAATTTTGTATTTAATCCAGCTCAGTTCAGAATTGTACCAATGTGTTTAATTTCAGATCTATCTTTTTAATTTTCATGCAAACATTTTCATCATGGTATTATGACGTTTCAAGTGGAGCTTCATTAAAGTAATACAAAAAGAATGAAGATTGTTCTTTAATCAAATCATCTCAGCTATGCACCACACCGAGCTATCTTATCTTTTTAGTGCCTATGGGTTTCATTCAAAAGATAATTTAGATGTATGTAATTTTCATCAAGATCTCTCTCTAAATTATCCATGCATTGAAACAAGGCTTTGATCCCTTCTACGATGATGCCCAAGGTTGCTGCATGCTTTGATTCTACAAATTCTGCCTGCTGTTCACTATACTTCATTGCCAAAGCATATCTCTAGAGTTAATTAGTATGTTGGAAGTACTACTCAGTGTCAGAATCTCCAATTAACCTATTTCAAGTACCAGTTTCCTATTTGATAGGTTACATATCTAATAGTTAGTCATTATAACTTCAAGAGTCTTTGTTGTGAAAAATAATAATTAAAAATTTATTTTTGTAGTGTTATAATGGGAGTCATTTACATTTAGGTTAATGAAATTTATCAAAGTTTTAGATTGGAGTTAGTCATTCTTTTAGGCGAGTTTTAATTATTACATTAGTAGTTAGTCTTATAATTTATTTTAAGTTGATAGTTAGATATAAAAAGTTTATAGTCATTGGTATTTTTTGAGTAAACTTATGAGTTTAGTTATTTTTTGTCAATTTGTCAAAAGTGTCAAAATCAAGAATCAAAACTTTTGTAAATTATTATGGTCAAAGCTATTTTCGATAGTATTTTTTCATCTTTAATTATGTCTGGAGTCATTTTGAGTCATTTTAATAAGACTAAATTTAAAATTGTCATGTCAATAATAGAGTCATATTTTATAATTGAGTCATTTTAAAAAATGTCAAAAGTCAAAATTATACACAGATGCATTTTTGGGCATACCCAACATTTGATGAGCACATTTGCATTGTGGGGGGGGGGGATTCCTTGGAAAAAATAAAGATGAACTACATCAACATACCACTTGAGTAAGTAGTAAACTAGCTAGAGGAAGGAGGCAAATAGAGGTAGAAAGATCTTCACACATCTCATTTGTCACCAATGATGAGGTTGCTGATATGCTATTGTGGCACATTTAAGTGGTGTGCATTTGATTTTCAATTGTGTGTTGTGTTTGTTTTTTTAGAAATGTTCACATTGTGGGAGGGGAACATAGAATAATGTTTCATTTTCCATTCAGAACCAAACTAGCTAAAGTCAAGGAACACTACCAATAACAATGGTAGTTTTCTTTGTTGTGTGAGATTGAGTGGCATGATTGTACACAGTGGCTACAAGTAAGAATTTGATTTCTTACAAGGTTAAATGTGACATTCAATGTGTGTTTTTTTAAGTTTTGATTTGGTGTGCAGAAGATGTAAATACAATCTTGATGTTTTAACTCTTAGTAGAAAACATTGTAGAGTGTGTATCTAAGTTTATAGTAACACCCATAGATTTGAAAAGGGTTGGTGGTTGATCTAGAAAACCACATATGTAAAAAGGTAGATAAAATTTTACTGTTATAGCAGTCTTATGACTGCCTTCCTTCTTTATGAAGATGATCCACCAGTGGAATGCCAAGTGCATTCTTTCCATGGAGTAAATGCAAGTTGTATTCCTTCACATAGTTGTGGCCATGTGTAGCAAGATAGTCAGCTAGTTAGAAGTTTACACACCTTTATTGATCTAGATTATGAGGCAAGCCTATGTAGCATGTTACTATAGAAAAATGAGTCATGTTGTACCATGTCAAAATTAGGGGGGTAAATGTTATAAAAAATGTTTACATGGGAAATTTACAGGGTGGTAAATCAGAATTTACTGTGTGTATGTTATTGTATGGTAACATGGTAAATAACATTTACCATAGTGATATACATATATAAGTTACTGGTTAGAGTAATTATACCCATGACTATTACTAGGTTGTTTGTTATTTCTTAGGAGGTTGTTTGGCTATCTCAATGACTATATAATAGCTATAATATTATTCTCATGAGATCTAGTTGAATATAATATATATACCATGATTAGTATTATTTTATGCATTCATCTTATTCATTATTTGAATTAGTTTCTACTGTGTACAATATCCAATAATTCTTATCATATTCAAAAGCCATTACTTATGCTACTTATATCTACTAAATAAAGGAGCAAAGTTAGAGATACTTACTTAGAAGATGAATCCATCAAGACTCAATATCTCCCTTGGACAAAGGTGCTTTGCAAGAGGTTTTTGTGGTTTGTAAGGATCACTAAGAAAGTCCAAAGCATCCAAGACTTCTCCACAAGACTAGATTCTTCTCCAAGTAGAAACCCTAAGATAAGACTCCTCAAATAGAATGGTAGAAGAGCATATTATAAAGAACTGCAAATGAATAATAAATCTTCATGTCTCTTTAAGAATGGTGAAATGAATGTGTTTATATAGGAGGATATAACCCTAAACCATTTCAAAAGTTTTGGCCAATGGGGTTGACCAAGTCAACCTAGTATCATTATTAATAAAAATTCACTAAGTCACAGACTAGTTCAACCAAGAGCCAACCTAGACCCTAAATAAGTTTCACCAATAAGAGTACAAAGTCAACACAACCAACATAGTCATGTAAACTATAAAAAGAGGTTTTAGGTTAGGAAAAGGGATAATGAAGGTGGTAAATGATTGGAGGAGTGTGCAAAAGAGGAGGCCAAGATTAGGGAAATGGTTTTAGGAGCTGGTTGGATTGGTAACAAGTGATAATAAGGGATAATAATCCTATAAAGTACCAATAGTCTACCCACCCCTTTCTCGGTGCACCCCTTAGGACATGCATTTAGAGATATTTAGACTCGATGAGTTATTATAAGATAGAAATCATCAATAATTGATAATGTTTGAAAATATTATATGTATATAATGGGAAATTTCAAACTTTCTATTGTGCTAGTTTTGGTTCTGGGAGCCTCAAAACCCTCTAGTTGTACTTGTCAAAGGTTGGGGGAGCCTCCAAAAGATCTTGATTTACTTATTATGTTGGGGGAATGATTAAGACCCTCTTGTTGTGATTTTTAATGCTTGTTTGTGGGTCTACCATATAAAACCCTCCCCCTAGGGTCTAGTTATCAAAACCCTCACTTGCTCGATTCTTAGCTCCAGTTTCAAAATCATTTATCTCATCAAATTATATATATATATATAATTCCATATTATAATAAATTAGTAGTATATATATATATATATATTATATTTATAATTAATAATTGACTAACACACATATCTTAAATAAATCTATGTAAAAGATGTTGTAAGGTATTATTCTCAAGGTCTCTATATGATTTTATGTTTGTTAAATAAATGGAATGAAGCATCTCGAGAATGATATTTATCAATATATTTTACATAGATTTATCAAAATTATGTATGCTAGTTAATATAAATTTAAAACTCAGAAATAAATATAGAATAAAATAATAAGATTAACTAATATAATATTTAAATTTTTTAATTTTTAATTAAATTGCTTAATCTGGTTCAGATTCTGTCTGTTACACATTTTATCTGGTACATATAGTTTCACTTGAAACCCATGCATAGGGTCTTTGCCCATCATATATAACAATAACCATGATGACTGGATGTCACTTTAGAAAGCTAGGTTCTTTCCAAATTCATTCTTAATAAATTCAATGAACATTTAATTTTTAGAAATTTATTATATGACACATCTAGTTCAAATGGGTCTAAAATGTTTTGTTATTCAACATTGCCCATATAAATCATAGTAAAAGATGGAAACACTAAAAGAAATATAGATATGATTTAATAGTTTGGTGTGCTCCAAATTTCACATTGCATCTAAAAAACATTTTGATTGTAATTTAATACAAATAATTATATATAAATTCAAGAGTCATAGAAAAATAAGTTTTGGTTTACAAATCTAAGCATAGCTCTATTTTTATTTTAGTTAAAAATTATTAAATTTAACAAAACTATTACCATACTACAAAATAACTGACATCACTATAAAATATTTCTTCTTCTCTCAAAATCCAGTGGCAAGGTCACCTAAAAAAAAAAAGAGCACAATTATTAATCTATCAAAAAGTAAATTTTAACATAAAAATGAACCTAGTTTTATAAGTACTGTTGACCAAATTTCACCTCAGTACAATTTGTTTAACCATTTTCATGGAGAGCCAAACATCAGTTGCAAGAACAGGTCATTTTAGAGGTCCAAAATTGCAAGTCAAGGAGGCTAAGGTGTTTTGGCTCCATTGTAGTGTATGTCAGGTTCTCTATAATTCAAGTCTTGGCCTCTCATAAACCCGAGCTACTCCTCAAGACCAAGTCAGGTTCTCTGAATGACTTGACTTATAAAAGTTTCATGAGTATAAGTAATCTAGGTTTACGAACCTGATTTACTCCTTCCTATGCTTTGTGGGTTTTCAATGATGCATGACTTTGGGTTTTCTAAGGAGTAAATATTATGATTTTTACAAGCAAAAGCAATTAGAAAACCCAAAATGGTTTTGATAATGTTTCCCCCCCAAGTGTCCCTTTGAACTTTTCTAAAGGGCACTTTGTTTGCCCAAGTGTCCCTTCAAAATTTTTAGAAGGGCATTTGTCTTCCCAAGTGACCCTTTGAAAAAGTTCTGAAGGGCACTTTTTAGACCAAATGTCCCTTTGAAAAAGTTCTGAAGGGCAATTTTTAGCCCAAGTGTCCCTTCAGACTTTTTTGAAGGGCACTTTTCTTCCAAGTGACCCTTAAAAAAAGTTTTGAAGGGAAATTTTAGACCAAGTGTCCCTTCAAAATTTTCTGAAGGGCACTTTATTGTCCAAGTGACCCTTTAGAAAAGTTTTGAAGGGCACTTTTCTTCCCAAGTGACCCTTCGGACTTTTCTAAAGGGCACTTTATCTTCAAAAATGCCCTTCAAAAAAGTTTTGAAGGGCTATTTCCTTTGGAAATTCCCTTTAGAATTTTTTGAAGGGACCCTTTGCCTTCCCCAAGTGTCCTTCAGAACTTTTTTGAAGTACACTTTCCCAAGTGTCTTTTAGGAAAAGTTCCCAAAGGAACTAGCTATTGCCTTTCAAGCAAAATCCTTGAAAGAATTCCTTCTAGTAAATTGTCCAAAGGAATTACTTCAGAAAAATTACCCAAAATAATAAACCCAACCTGATGGATCCCCATGAGTGCCACAAGATGTCAAGTTTAATACATGCAACTAGCCATTGGGGTACAAATATGACGTGCCATAGGATGCCAAATTTAGAGCAGCCAACTAGTTATTAGAATTCAAAGATGATGTACCATAGGATGTCAACTTTAGGGTGGCTAACTAGCCATTAGGGTGCAAATATGACATGCTATAGGATATCAAATTTCATTCCTAAAGTCTTCAAGTAAGGAGTAAAGCCATTTAGAGAACCTGATAGGGTCTTAAGCAAAGATAGTGCAAATTGGGTTTCCCAAAGAGCTTTGCTTATGAATTTTATAAGTAAAAGTAATCAAAAAGCCTAAAAAGGAAGAGACAATGATTTTTAGGTTTTCAAAAGATCTTTGCTTATGACTTTTATAAGTAAAATCAATCAAAAAGCTTGAAAAAGTAAGTAGAAGTAACATCACTTGGAAAACCCGAATGGGTCTATAGTACAAAACACGGGAGCTCTCAAGAAGAATCTAATGTTTTTAATAGAGATCTAAGCCATTTATTATGGAGGGTCATCTCACCATTTATTTTTTAGTGATATTGGTCACTTCAAGAGGGTGAATCAAAGAGAAGGATAAACTCCAATTGAATGAGAGAACAACTAGAATCAGTTTCACCAAGATGGTGACTACAAACCATTTTAGAGGATTCTATTTTGGTGCCCAAGATTTCTCTCTTCTCTCCTTATTTTTATATAAATAGGACCCTTGGGATCTTATTTTATCATCCACAAATAGTATGACAAAGCCCTACTGGAATGTTTTGCCATTTTCTTACCTTTGAACAAAGAAGTATAAGTCTATTTTATTTCTAAGTTCTAGACATTTGCTTGGGCATGCAAGAGACATATAGTGATAAAAAGTGATGTTTTATCCTTCTATTCTCTACCCTTCATGTTTTTAAGTAAAGAGTTGATCCAATAGGTCATGGAGAGTGCATTCTAGCTGTATGAGATTTTGCACATGTGTAACCTTTTTTCTGGACTATACAGGTTATCTTTTCCAGTTATTTACCTTGTGTGATATCATTCATTTTATCTCTACATTGAAATACTTATGTTATAATCTTCTATATTTTGAGTTATAGACTATATTATACTATATTGTGCATAAGTATAAGGCATACATGTGGATACTAATTTTTGGTGTATCAACATCTTAGACTAGGATTTTCATTTATGCAAACTTTTGACTCTTTTTACTATACAAATTGGTTCAACAATCATATTACACAAAATCTAATACAGGGAGCTAGCCCTTTCAACCTAGAGGTTCATTTCCACTTATAAGCACACCCAAAATTTTGGAAATGTCTCAATATTACCCAAATCTAGAGGAGGCATGAACAACCCTCTTCTAGGCTACAAGATTTGGAGACAATAGTTTTGGCATGCCCGATGGGAGCCAAATTATTACTAAGTCAAGGTGAATGCTGGTCTTGATAGGCCTAAGTAGTAGAAATACCCCTAACACAAATTTTG
Organism: Torreya grandis; assembly: GCA_037957365.1. Taxonomy (NCBI): domain Eukaryota; kingdom Viridiplantae; phylum Streptophyta; class Pinopsida; order Cupressales; family Taxaceae; genus Torreya; species Torreya grandis. Next base: position 1,580,617 of record JARHVA010003790.1, read on the forward strand.
GAGATAATAGTTTTGGCACACCCAGTGGGACCCAAATTATTACTAAGTCAAGGTAAATGCTAGTCTTGATAGGCCTAAGTAGTAGAAATACCCCTCACACAACATTTGGTGACTCCAAAAGGTGTGAATCCCTAGTTCTAGACTATGTTTTATACATTATCCTACAGGGTCCTTAATATTTTCCAACCAAGCCCCTTCAACTGAAGCTTTTCCTAAAGAAAAATGCCCTAAACCACTCCTAACCCTATTAAATCCTTGGCAAGGAGGTTTTGGGGAAGAGACATAAGAGGTTGAAGAAGTTTAAGGAGAGGAGGAAGTTGAAGAAGAAGAAATAGAGGATCATAAAGGAAGAAGAGAAATAGGGGAAAGGGGAGAGATATATAGATGTCAACCCTTCCCTACTTTTAATACCCAAAACCTAATAGAGCTTCCTGCATATGACCCCATCCCTCCAAATAATACCAAAAATATTCTTGGTTTCAATGGAGAGGATCCTATTACCCCATCTAAACATATTAGAGACATCTCTATTTTTTTCAATTTCCATAATGTTACTAGGGCCAACATAGCCATTAGGATACTTACCATGTCTTTAAAAGGAAAAGTAGTTACTAGTATAGAACATTGGAAGGGGGCTGCATTATAAGTTGGGATGGTTTTGGAGACCTATTGGTGACAAGATTTGAAAATAAGAGTGATCATGCTTCCCTAATACATCAATTGAATATAATAAGAAGAGGTCAAAATGAATCCATAGGAGATTTCAATTAGAGATTTCAAAGAACAAGGTATAGGCTACTGCAAATCATGAGACATACTCCTAGTTTTATGTTCCTAACATACCTCAAAGGGATTGGTACTAATGTTTCTGTTATGTTGTAGTCAATGGGAGGATTCACTCTTCTAAGTGCATATGAGCTAGCAATTGAGGATAAAAATAGTTTGATTCAAGTTGTAAGACTCCCTCCAAGAGTTTCCATGCGTTTACTATCCTTAAATTCTATTGAAGCTCCAATCATGTCTCAGGTTCCCAATGCTAAAGTGAACCCAAGAGCCTTTCTTAAGAAGGTGGATAACATTATGGACAAGGATGAAGAAATCAGATTATTGAGAGATCAACTCAAGCAAGCTAAATATTAGGCAAGTGCTCCTCCTAATGCACAATACTATCCTCAACAAGGATATGGAGCTCCATCCCAATACAATTATCAAGGGATAGGACAAAATAAACAAGGTTACAATAGGCATCCCAATGCATATAATCCAAATTCTACTCCTCTCATAAAGGCTATTATTCCAGTTCATGCAAATCTAATGCAAGGAGAAGATCATGTGGACCAATGGGGGTAGCCTCAAGGTTAGTTTACACATGATGATGGAAGAACCAACTACTCTTTGACTACATAAGAAGAAGATAACCATTACATGACAATAGAAGAAGCATGTCCCAGCCAAAGGGATAATCATGGAGAAGGTAGTAGCCAAAGTGTGGGGATAATGAAATTTTAAGAGAAGGATGATTTTGTGTTGACTCAAGGCATGTCAATTATAGATAATACAAGGTCCAAGAAGAGAGCCTTGAGAGTTGGTGAGGAGCCATGAATATTTCCAAGTGATGCCTCTCCAAGGCCACAAAATGCCAATCAAAGTGCTACACCTTTTACAAGCCATGTTCCTCAATAAAATTAGAATATAAATGTGATTGATAAGATTGTAACATAAGAGGCAATGACTCCTTTATTACTATCAAAAATGTAGGAGAAAGTGAATACTCCATCTCTAAATATTGTGGACTCATTAAAGATCACTAAGACAAGCATATCCCTTTGGGAGGTTCTACATATACCTGGTCAAAAGGAGATTTTGCAAGAGTAGTTAGTAAGCATGCAGGTGTCTCTTCAATCTTCAAAGCATCATAGTGTGGCTCTCACAAATTCTCCAAATCATCTTTTGGAGCCTTCCACTAAAGCTAAAAATACTCCACCCTTATACCTCACACTAATTGTAGGAAATAAGTTGGTCTACAATTGTATTATGGATAGTGGAGCAAACAATACTGTTATGCCTAAAGTAGTGGTTGATAAGCTAGGTTTGAACTATGAGCCACATAATAAAGGTATGTTATAGCTAGATGGAAATCCAACCAAGATGGTATGATTGGTCAAATGTATAAAAGTGTTTTTACATGGCTTCTCAAGCTTCCCTATCATGCAAGATATTGTGGTGGTAGACCTTCTATCACACTTTGTTGTATGCTTATCTAGGGACTTTACGACTAAGGAGGATACCTTTCTATTGATTGGTACTATTTATCTTTAAAGACAAGGTATGGACCCAAGGTAACCATAAGGACTTATCCCTTATCAAGGTTCCACATTGAGCCATACTTGGAGGAAATGATAAATCAAAACTATCTAATCAACAAGGAGGAAGAGGTAATCCTGAATAGTGAAACATATTCTACTCTTGAAGGTATTTTTGACCTCTATCTTGACAAATACAACACTAAAACACATGACCTTGATCCTTACACTTTCATTGAGGAAACTAATTTGGGAGTTTACTACATGCTTGAGAAAAATGTCCCATTTCCTTCACTCACCAATGAAGATCATGAGTTTGATGGCATGTGGGAAATGTTCTTTGATGGTTTAAGGAGAAAAGTAGGTGTAGGAGTTGGTGTCATGTTTATTTCCACATAAAATAATCCTTACTACTCTTCTTATAGGTTTCACTTTAGTTGCACTTGTAATATGGCAGAATATGAAGGCTTAGTTCATGGTCTCCAATGGGCAAATAAGAGAGGAATCAAGATTTTGAAAGTCTATGGAGATAGTGAACTGGTCATTCATCAAGTGAGAATTAAAGCTATAGCCAAGAACCCCTTGCTCAAGTCTTACAAGCATAGGGTATGGGATCTACTTGATGATTTTGATGTCTTCAACATCCAGCCCATACCAAGAGACTTGAACAAACATGCTGATAGATTGGCTTTAATTGGAGTATGTTTTGACTCAGTTGCTAATGTTGAATAAGAGAAGGATCAATCTCATATCAAGATCATTGTGAGACATTCCATTATATATAGTGAAGTGTCATGGTAAGTGTTTGAAAGTGATGAACACATTGCACACTTCTTGAAAAATGAGGTAGGTTTCTCTTCAAGAAAGCAAAAGAAGTTGCATGATCATTATGAAGAGTAGATTATACAACTAAAGAGAAAAAAAATACCCAAGGGTCTGATTACCTTGGAGAGTGTCTTCAATGAGGATGATAAAAATAAAAACCAAATAATGAGCATGTTAGAAAAAGAAGAGAACTATGAGAGAGTTATGATTTTAAAGGACAAACTTTTGAAGATTGGTAAGGCTTGATCTCAGTTGGAAAGGCAAGCTTTTATTGCATTATGCAAAGAGTTTCATGAAATATTTACTTGGGAATAAAAAGACCTAAAAGGGTTTGAACCAAGTCTAGTTCATCACACCATTGAGTTGGAGCATAGAGCTAAAATGATAAGGCAAAACTAAAGGCCTATCAACCCCAAGGTAGAAGAACTCATGAAGAAGGAGCTGACCAAACTTATTGAGTCTAGGATTATATTTCCTATAAAACACTCAACTTGGGTAGCCAACCTTGTGATTTTTCAAAATAATAATGGAGAAATCAAGCTTTTTTTGGATTTTCATGATCTAAATAAAGTGTCTCTCAAGGATCACTACCCACTCCCTTCCATGGAACAAATTTTGCAAGTTATTTTAGGTTCTCAATGTTTCTCACTTCTTGATGGTTATTTAGGTTATAATCAAATATTAGTAAATGAAGGGGATCAATTCAAGACAACCTTCACCACCATGTGGGGGAAATTTACCTACAAGAAGATGCTATTTGGTTTATCCAATGCTATAGCTACATTTCAAAGGGCAATGGACATGGCTTTCAAAAGTTTGATCAATAAGTTTTTGCTTATTTACCTTGATGATATAACCATTTTTTCAAAAGATTATGCTAATCATATGGGACATCTAAGGCAAGTGTTTGAGAAGTGTAGAAAGTATGACATATCCCTCAATCCAAAGAAGTGCTTCTTCGCTATCCATGAAGGTAAGCTTTTGGGTCATGTTGTTTCTAAAGAAGGCTTATCTATTGACCTCAAAAGGATTTAAGATATTCTAGGATTGTATTTGCCTCAAAAAAAGAAAGGGATACAAATTTTATTGGGAAAAATAAACTTTTTAAGGAGGTTTTCCTAAAATTTTCAACTGTGGTAAAGCCTATCACAACCATGCTAAAAAAGAACCAAGTTTTTACATAGACAAAGGAAGGTAAAGGCAGCTTTGAGGCAATCAAGCAAATAATTGTAGCCTCTCCCACTCTCTTAAATATAAATTTTGCTAAGGATTTCATTCTTTATACTTTTGCTAACTTGGACACAATCTCAGCCATGCTTATGCAAAAGAATGAAGAGGATGTTGAGCAACCAATTGCTTTCTTCATCTAGAGCTTAGAAGACTACAAAGTGAGATATTATTTTGTTGAGAAGCAAGCTTTAAACATCATTAAAGGCTTGAAAAATTTTAAGCATATGGTTTCTAACAACAGGATCCATGTCATGGTCTCCCATCTTAACACTAAGGAGTTTCTCCTAAGTAGGTATCTCAATGAGAAGAGACCTAGATGGATCACGAAGGTGATAGAATATGACATTGACATCAAGGTAACCAGCCTAGTAAGAGGAAGATGTTTATGTGAGCACTTAGCATCTAACTTTAAAGAGCCAAAAGAGCAAGCCTTGGTGAATCAATTTCAAGATCAATTAGCTGATCAAATGCAAAACCAAATTTAGACACAAGACATCATTGGTTTTCTTCAAAATGGTGAGTGTCCCAATAGATTGAATAAATCTCAAAGAAGGTATTTTAGGATGCAAACTATTACTTATTGTCTTTTGGATGGCATTATCTTTAAGAAGGATGTGAGAAATGTCTTACTAAGATGCATTAATAATGACCAATTTGATATGATGCTAGAAAGGTTCTATAATGGTGTAGATGGTGGTCACTTCTTTCCTAGAACAACAAATACAAAAATAATGAGAGTTGGTTACTATTGGCTTAGTCTTTTTAAAGACTATTATCATTGGACTAAGGTCTATCCTTAATGTGCTTTCTTTTTTGGAAAAAAAAAGCTTGCTTCCCTTCCATTGAATCCTATCCAAGAAGACCAACCTTTCATGCAATGGGGCCTTGACTTCATTGGCATGATCAAACCTCCATCAAGTGATGGACACAAATGGATATTAACTACTATAGACTACTTCACAAGATGGGTAGAGGATATTACTTTGAAGGAATCAAATGAAAATGCCATCTTAGAGTTCTATGATATCATTATAATAAGGTTTGGTGCTCCTCATGTCATCATCTCAGATAATGCACTTGCTTTCATAAGTGCTAAAACTTTTGATTGGGCAGTAAAGAGTAGAGATCATTTGAGTACCTCATCCAAATAATACCCTTAAGGTAATGAATTGGTTGAGTCTACCAACAAGAACCTCATAAAGATCATCAAGAGGACATTGGAAATGAATCAAAGAGCATGTCATAGAAAGTTGAAGCTAGCCTTATGGGAAAACAAAATCACTCTTAAGAAGTCAATTGGAAATTCTCCCTTTGTACTTGTCTATGGGAGAGAGTTTAGGCTATCCATATCATAAGAGGTCCCTACCTTGGAAATAGCAAAATAGCTAGAATTACTTGAAAACACTCCCATGGGGGTCAGATTGATAGAATTAATGTAGCTACAAGAGGCAAGAGATGATGCACATAAAGTTTTGGAACACCATTAAGTTCTTATGAAGAAATATTTTGACAAAAGGGAAAGGGCAAGAGTGTTCAAAGAAGGTGACATAGTCTTGAAATGCGATGAAGATAGAGCAAAACTAGGAAAACATACAAAGTTTGACACCTTGTAGAGTGGTCCTTACATCATCAACAAGTGCAAATAAAGAAACTCCTTTCAGATATCCAAAATGGATGGAGAAGAGTTGCCTATTCTAGTGAATGGAATCCACTTGAAGCCTTGATTTTGACCCTTGCTAGCTATGTCTTGTATATACTTTATTTTGGTGTGTTTCCTTTATTGTGTTTGTTTTCTCTAAGTGCTTTTTAGCATAGGTTTGTTTTCTTTCCCTTTGTTTGGTGTGCATCTTTGCCATATGTGTGTAATCAACCCAATTACTATGTTTTTTGAACCAAAACTTGTTTAGTTCTCTTTGAAGTGCCTATATGTGTGACTCCATGCCCAATGGAAGGATTTAGGTGATTGGTATTTGACATAGCATGCATGCCTCCCCTCAGAATCACCTAGAATGTTGACCAAATTTCACCTCAATATAATTTCTTTAACCATTTTCATGGAGAGCCAAAGAGTAGTTACAAGAATAGGTCATTTCAAAGGTCCAAAATTGCAAGTCAAGGAGGCTAAGGTGTTTTGGCTCCATTGTAGTGTATGTTAGGTTCTCCATAAGTCAAGTCTTAGTCTCTCATAAACCTGAGTTACTCCTCAAAACCAAGTTAGGTTCTCTGAATGACTTGACTTATTAAAGTTTCATGAGTAGAAGTAATTCAAGTTTACAAACCCAAATTACTCCTTCTAATGCTTTGCAAGTTTTCAATGATGCATGACTTTAGGTTTTCCAAGGAGTAAGTCTTATCACTTTTACAATAAAAATCAATCAAAAAACCTGAAATGGTCTTGATAGTGTTTCCCCCCAAGTATCCCTTTGAATTTTTTTGAAGGGTACTTTGTTTGGCCAAGGGTCACTTCAGACTTTTTTGAAGGGCACTTTTCTTCCCAAGTGACCCTTCAAAAAAGTTTTGAAGGGCACTTTTTATCCCAAGTGTCCCTTTGGAGAAGTTTTGAAGGGCACTTTTTAGCCCAAGTGTCCCTTTAGACTTTTTTGAAGGGAAATTTTATTCCAAGTGATCCCTATGATGTGCCATAGGATGTCAAGTTTAATATAGCCAACTAGTCTTTGGGGTGCAAGTATGACATGCCATAGGATGTCAAATTTAGAACAACCAACTAGCCATTGGAATTCAAAGATGACATGTCATAGGATGTTAAAGTTAGGGTGGCCAAATGGCCATTAGGGTTTAAAGATGACATGTCATAGGATGCCAAATTTCATGCCTAAAGTCTTCAAGCAAGGAGTAAAGCCATTTAGAGAACCTGACAGGGTCTTAAGCAAAGATAGTGCAAATCAGGTTTCCCAAAGAGTTTTGCTTATGAATTTTACAACTAAAATAAATTAAAAAGCACAAAAAGGAAGAGATAATGCTTTACAGGTAAAAGAAATCAAAGAACCTGAAGAAGCAAGTAGAAGTAAAGTCACTTGGAAAACTTGAATGGATCTATAGTGCAAAACTTGGGAGCTCTCAAGAAGAATCTAAGGTTCACAGTAGTGATCAGAACCATTTATTATGGAGGGTCATCTCACCATTGATGTTTTAGAAATCTTAGTCATTTCAAGAGGGTGAATTAAAGAGAAGGACAAACTCCAATTGAATGAGAGAATGACTGGAATCGGTTTCACCAGGATGGCAACTACAAACCATTTTGGAGGATTATATTTTGGCACCCAAAAGCTCTTTATTATCTCCCTCTTTTTCTATTAATAGGACCCTTAGGCTCTTATTTTATCATCCACATATAGTATGGTGAATCCATGTTAGAATGTTTTACCATTTTATTGTCTTTGAGCAAAGAAGTATAAGTCTATTTTCTTTCTAAGTTTTAGACATTTTCCTGGGCATGCAAGAGACACAAAGTGATATTTTATCCTTCTATACTTTCTCCTTCATGTTTTTGAGCAAAGAGTTGATCCAATAGGTTATGGGAGTGCATCCTATCTATATGAGATTTTGCACATGTGTAACCTTTTTTTTGGACTATACAGGTTATATTTTCTAGTTATTTACCTTGTGTGATCTCATTCATTTTGTCTCTACATTGAAATACTTATGTTGTAATATTCTAGAGCTTGAGTTATAGACTATATTCTGTTATATTGTTCATAAGTATAAGGCATACATATGGATACTAATTCTTGGTGTATCACCATCTTAGACTAGGGTTTTCATTTATGCCAACTTCTAACTCTTTTCACTCATACAAACTAGTTCAGATGTCTTATTGCATAAAAGATAATACAGGGAGATAATGCTTTCAACCTAGAGGTTCATTTCCACTTATAGGCACACCCATAGGCCTGGAAATGACCCAACATTGCCCAAATCTAGAGGAGGCCTGAACAAACCTCTTCTAGGGTGCAAGATTTAGAGATAACAAGTACCACTTAATATATTAGGAGAGAATCGATATAATGATATTCAAAATACACTTTAGCATCTTAGATGGAATTAAAGATGATTGTTTGGAAACACACACCAACATTTAAATTTAAATAAAAACAACTAATTTTATTGCATAGATTGAAAAATAAATCTCTCGATTGGACTTGGCACTACAAGGAATGAATGGAAATAAAATTTAGTATTATGGATAATCATAGTAGTATAAACTTATAAATTTAAACTAAATTTCAAAGAAGAAATAGTGTAATTCATAAAAATAATATATGGAGCACATTGAAAGCATAAAAACATAAAATGTCTTTCTTAGAGAATTGTTTAGGAAATCCCTATTAGGTCATAAGTGCTTCAGATAAGGGAAGTGGTGATAATATTTTTTGAAATTAATTTTGGGTTTGTCACCTAATGAGAGTATTTATAAATTTATAAGTGATTGAGATAAGGGAAGTGGTTGATAATATTTTTTAAAATTAATTTTGGGTTTGTCACCTAATGAGACTATTTATAAAAGGATAAAAAAATAAAAAATAAATTAGAGAGAACCAAACTTTACATTCACATGAAAAACCCAAAAAAATAAAAATTAGTAGAAATGTTAATTTTATTAAATTTAATTTGAAGTACCTCAAGGACTTTTCTATAGATTCAAGACCCAAAAGGTGTTGTTCTCATTACAAGGATAAAAACCTTCCCTAATTGTGGGTTCCCAAAATGTGAGGTATTTGGTTTAAAATGGTGGCCTTTTGGAAATGTCCCCAAACCTAAAAAGTTAGAGCATCCAGCTAGATTTGGGGCACTAAACCCTAGCCACTTGGCCACCAATGAATTAATTCCATCACATACTAACATTACATTAAATTTAGCCTTGTTAGATAATAATACCCTAAAATCCCTACTAAAACATTATGTTGAATGTGAATTTGAATACTTTAATTGGATACCTTTGGTGAAATGTGGCTTCCATCATCCAACTCTACAATGCTTGAATTACCTTGTGTTTGGTAAATTGGATAAATATTTGAGTTGAATTGAATGGTGTGATTTGGCAATGCCTACATCCAAGTTAGATAGTAGCATTAATGTAACCATCCTAGGTCGATGAAAGTGTTCATAGCTATAAAGGCATACTTTATCGAATTAGGTGATTATCCTAGAATCTAGATCTAGTCCACTTTATATCTATTTTAGATCCAAATCTATATTAGCATTAAAACCATCTAAGTATCTTATTTTCATTATTATTTCCATATTTAATATACCTATACTTTCTATCTTTAACATTTCAACATAATAAATTTAGTATATGTTTTATTTGAAATTTGTAAACAATTGCCCTGATTTAAGAGATAGTGTACCATCCTTGTGTCCTAGGTTGTCTCTTACCCATTTAACCCTAAATTCATGACATATAGATTTTAGGTTTAAACATGAAAACAATGAAGTTATTTTTTTTTGCACATTTGTGTTATTATTGTTGATCTATGTGATGGTTTCTTAGCATTATTTTAGATTTCATTAAAGAATGTCAAAAATAAGATCACCACATTGCCATGGAAAATGTGTGTAAAATTACTATGCTCAAATAATTATAGAGAAGAAAGTGAGGATTTCATCAACATACATCAATATTTTAGGCATTTGGCTCTCTTTTCCTCCCTCTCTCAAATAACTAAATTGGAATTGATGTTAGCATGCTCTCCTATAGTTGGAACTCCCTTTAAAACCAACTTGTTTATCTCTCTAATTGAGTTAATTGAGTGTTGTAGAAGAACTATGAGGTGTAGAGATGAACTATTAGCTCCTACATTTTAGTGGGTGAGTCCTATGATAACCCCCTAGAGGATTCTATGACACTTAGGATGAGGAAGACACATCATCATGTTTTTTTTATCATAAGTAATAGAAACTATTTGAGATTTCTCTTAGGAATATTTCAATCAATCAACACACAACATTTTAATTCATAAAGTTAAAGCATACATATAGTGAAACCTTTTCCTATAAACTAGGAGGTTGTTCTAACTACCAATCCCACAATAATCTCCCCACACCCAAATACGTGAGTTAGTTATATAACCCACTATTTATGTACATATAATATAATATGCTAAGATATAGGTTATTACAACTAATTTATTTACCACATGGTGAAATATTAATCACCATGGGAACTCTAATTTACCAACATTACCCCCTTAGAGGTCATATGGGAAAATACAAACTCATACATAAATACATATTTAGAACAAATAGTCTTCATCATTAGATCTTTCATTGTTGGTATGAGAGTCAGATTCTTCTTCATCATTTTATTCAATTGCCATGGCATTGTCCTACAAATTTCAACTAAGGAAGTCTTGTGCTCTTTGCTTGTAATTTATAAGAGTATGTCCTAGTTTTTTACATTAGTAACATATGTATTTAGGTTTTGCATTCTTAGTTTTGTACACATGTTTAGATTTCCTATAAAAAGTGTTTGGCTTATTTTATGTGGTTAAAACTTCTTATTCCTCTTCGACATTATTATTCATTTGGTTTCCCTCATCAAGCAATGTTGATATGATGTTCTATAAACTTGGATTCAACGTACTTAGAGTGAACACAATTTAAGATTATGGATTTTGCATAATTTTCATTTATCTCTTCATTTATTCTAGCCAAGTGGGTTATGAGATAATAGAATTACTGATGTGAGACATAATATCTCCTCCTTCATCCATTTTCAAACCATAAGAATTTTATTTCATGGTTATTTCTGCACTATCAGCTTGAGAACCAAATAGTGTGTTTAATGATTCCCAAATTTCTTTAGCAAACTTTTTAAAGTCCACATGATGTCAATATGGCTTTGACAAGTTGAGGCCAATGATAGCCAAAGCCTTCTTGTATTTAACTTTCCATTTTTTATGTCTATCCATATCTAGTGGTTAAATAACAGCGCCTTCTATAATATCCCAAAGATATTGTTTAATTAACAATAGTTGAATTTGAATTTTCCATGTATGGAAGTCAGTTTCATCAAATTTGTCAACTGGGTTCATTTTATCTATCCCAAAAAATTGACTTAGTGGACATTAGTTTCAACTGATAATGCATCCTTACAATGACTCTTTGATTATTTTTTAAATTTTTTTTGACAATGACACTAGCAAAAAAAACAAAAACTTGACAGTTTTTGATTTTTAACACTACTTGTCACTTTTAACTAAAATAATTATGGCATGACAATAAACCTATAGACCTTGATAATTTAATTTTAAATTTAAACTCACTATAAACATTTTTTTTAAAAGAATTATATAGACCATGACCTAAAAAATACTAATATCATAAATCAAAGGACTTTAGATTATGAATGTAATAAAATAACTAATACTTAAAAATAATAAAATCCAAAAGACAAATACCTAAAAAGAAACACCCTCTAATATATATATATATATATATATATATATATATATATATATATATATATATATATATATATATATATATATATATATATATGGTTTTATGAATCAACACAAACCTAAACCTTAAAAAAAAACCATAAAGGTAAAACCTTTATTTTTCACCGCTACCAATAGAGGTTAGCTATAATTTGTAATTACCATATGAATAAACAAGCTTGAGGGTCTTCAATATCGATGCCAAGTATTAGGGATGGTGTTGTTGAGGAATAAAAAAGGCTTAGAGAAAAGTCTACCTAATGCAGAGATTAATACGATGGATAAATAGACTATTCTAAGCTGAGATATTGAGATCTCATCCACCATAGGAAAAACCAAGAGCTCATGTTTGAGGATTGATGGTTGTGAAATATATGATCAAATGTATACACTCCAAGGTCTGAATTTTATTGCTTTCTCGATAGTGTTCAAACCAAAAAACAACTCTTAAATGCCTCTTTTATGCTATAAATAACTATGTAAATTTATAGAATCTATTCAAATAGTTTTTGGGTTTTGTACCCCTAGTATTCATATTTTAAAATCAATTTGAATCATCAAATTTCATCTAGAAATGAAAAAGACATGCCATTTTTCGTGGTGCTATTTCAAACTATTTTTCTATTTTTTTTATAAATGAAAATAATGAACAAAGTATTAAATGACAAAAGTACAGAGATAATCAACAATGTGGATAAGAGAGTAGATGGATAGTGAATTCCAAGAGATACAAGCGTACAAAATAATATTATAGAAATGAAAAACCAAAAAATATATATAAATATTGCCAAAAAAATGTATAGTGGTCTATAATGTAAAATTATTGATAAATAATGCCTCTCAAATGGTAGAAGTAATTGACATGGTTTACACTCAAGGCTTCCTATGATTAACAAGGCTATAAATTATACAAAGGTCTAGGAACCTGCTTTGATATGATTGATAAAAATTGGTTGAGATTTCTCATAGGAATATTTTGGTTAATCAACACACAACATTTTATTTCATAAAGTTGAAGCATACATATAGTGAAACCTTATCCTATAAAATAGGAGGTTACTCTAACTACCAATCTCATAATAATTTCCCCATACCTAAATATGTGAGTTAGTTATATAATCCACTATTTACATACATAAAATATAATAAGACCAGATATATGTTGTTACAGAAAACTTATTTACCACATGGTGAAATAATAATCACCACGAGAACTCTAATTTCCCAACAATAGCAAAATATTTCTTCAGTGATAAAAAGTTGTTTAGTGGGTAGTGTATGTTTTGAATCACTATCTAAATAAATAAACCATCTACATAGATACTACCCACATGGGTGTATAAATGATATAATGGCCTTTTTCAGGTCTCTATTGGGCCCTTGGATCAAAATTTGCAAGCAGTTGGATGTATCCCTCAAGAGAATCTTCTCATCCCTTAATGGGAAAATATAATGAACTTCAAAAATCATTATAGGAGAAACATGAGGGGTAAAGTTGATTTTTTATCTCATAAATTTGAAATCATGAGTCCTATGAGAACACATAAAATGATTATCTACCACTCAACATGAAGGAGACATGGTGGCACATTTTATCTCACAACCAAATCTTACTTTAGGGACCAAAATTTGGTTAGTGAGACACAATTTTTAACTTGCTATCCTAATCAATGAACCATTTATGCAGATGGATTTAGATGGGTATATAAATTATATAACGGCATCCATCTACTCTCTATCACTTCCCAAGGTCAAAATTTTCATGCGGCTAAATGCATATTTGAAAAGAATCTTCTCATCCTTGAGTATATAAATAAAATGAACTTTAGGCAAGTGTTGTAGGAGAACCGTGAGGGGTAAATATAAACTGTTAGCTCCTATAATTTCATAGGTGAGTCCTATAAGCACCCATTAGAGGATTATATATACTCAATTTGAGATATACATAGTGACGCATTTTATCTCATAGCCAAATATCATTTTAGGGATAAAAAGTTGGTCAGTGGGAAGCATATCTTTTAACTCGCTATCCTAATCGATGAACCATTTATACAAATGAATCCAGTTAGGTATATAAAAAAAATAATGGAATAGTATAAAAATTATAATGGCCTATTTATTCTCTCTACCACATCATAAGTTCAAAATTTGTACATGATCAGATGCATCCCTTAAGAGAATCATCTTATCCCTGATTGTAAAAATAGAACAAACTTTAGGTGAGCATTATAGGAGAAATATGAAGGGTAGATATGAACTATTAGATCCTAAATTTGCACATGAGAGTTATATAATAACCCATTTTAGGATTGTCTTCCACTAAATATAAGGGAGACATGAAAATATGTTTTATTTCGTAGTCAAATCTTGTTTTAGGTACCAAAAGTTGGTCAATTGGTAGTGTAAATTTTGGCTCACTATCCTAATTGACAAAATGTATATGTGGACATGTCAAAATTGGTGTAAAAAATATATAATGGCCTATTTATATTCTTAATTTCCTCCTAGGGTTGATAGTTTTGTGTGGTTGGATGCATCCCTTAAGAGAATATTCTCATCCTTGAGTGTAGAAACATAATGAATTTCAGGCAAACATTTCAAGAGAACCATGAAGGGTAGAGATGAATCATCAACTCCTAAAGTTACATGTATAAGTAATTTTATAACCAAATATAGGATTATAATACACTTAGGATGATAAATACATAATGTCACATTTTATCTCATAACAAAATCTCATTTTAGGGACCAAAAGCTGGTTAATGGGTATCATATATTTTGAATCACTAGGTCACTAAACAAACTATCTACTTAGACACATATAAATGAATGTATAAATTATATAATAACATTCATACACATATAAATGAATGTATAAATTATATAATAACATTCTTACATGATACATAAATATCATGGTTTAAAAGTTACAAAAATAGATACAACCCCAAGGAGAAGTTTCTCGTCCCTAAGTGGGAAAATAGAACAAACCTCATGAAAGCATTACAAGAGAACCATGAGGGGTAGAGATGAAATGGTAGCTCATATAGCTGAATGGATAAGTATTATAATAATTAATAAGAGTATTATCTACCAATAATGATGAGGGAGACATGATGACTTGTTTTTTCTCATAGATAACTCTTGCTTTAGGGACTAAAATTTGATCAATGGGACACGTATCTTTTAACTTGTTATCCAAATTGATGAATCATTTGCACAAACATGTCTCAATGGGAGTATAAATGATATAATGACATATTTTATTCTATTTATCACCTCTTAGGGGTGAAATTTTCACATGATCAAATGTATCCCTTAATAAAATCTTCTAACCTCTAAGTGTAGAAATAGAACAAACTTTAGATGAGTTTTGTAGGAGAAGCATGAGTTCTAGAGATGAGATATAATCTCCTAAATTTACATGGGAGAGTAATTTTATCACCAATTTTAGGATTATATTACACTTAGGATGAGGTATACATGATGACATATTTACTCTTGTAGCCAAATCTCACTTTAGGGACCAAAAATTGGTCAATGGGATATGTATCTTTTGAATCATTATGCCAATAGACCAACCATTTGTATGGATACATATGGATGGGCATATAAATAATAGAATTACATTAATAAAATATATATCACCTCCTAGGGTTGAAAGTTTCATGTATCCAGACACATCCCTTAAGAGAATATTCTCACCCCTTAGTATAAAAGTAGAATGAACTTACCTTGAGTGTTACAGGAAAAATATGAGTGATAGAGATGAAACATCAGCTCATAAAGTTTCATGAGAGAGTATTATGATCACCCCTTAGAGGATTATCTACCAATTAGGATAATTAAAACATGGTGGTACATTTTATCTCATAAAAAATCTCACTTTAGGGACCCAAAATTGGTTAGTGGGTAATGAATATTTTGGCTCACTAGCTTAATCGATGAATCGTCTACACAAATAAATCTAAATGGGAGTGTAAATAATATAGTGGAATACATATACTCTCAATAGTTTTTATATTTTTAGTATTCAAATGCATCCCTTAAGATAATATTCTAGTCTGTGAGTGTATAAATAAAATAAACTTCAAATAAGTGTTATAGAAGAAACATGAGGGGTAGAGATTAAATGTCAAATTATAAATTTATATGGGTGAGTAATATGATCACCAAATAGAGGATTATGTTCCACTTAAGATGAGGTAGACATAACATCATGTTTTCTCTCCCAACAAAATCTCACTTTAGGGACCAAAAGTTGGTTAGTGAGATGCATATCTTTTGAATCGCGAGCCCAATCAAATGAGGATGTGACTAAATGGGTGTGTAAATGTTTTAATTTATCTTGTATACTATATATCACCTCCTATGGTTAAAATTTTCATGTGATAGGATACATCCATTAAGATATTTTTCTCATCACTGAGTGTAGAAATAAAACAAACTTTAGGTGAGCACTGTGAGAGAATCACAAGTGGTAGATATGAAATATAAACTCCTAAATTTGAATGATTAAGTCTTATTAACACAAATTAAAATATTATATACCACTTGGGATGAGGGAAACATATTGGCACACTTTATCTCACAAAAAAATATCACTTTAGGAGTATAAAATTAGCTAGTGAAACATGTTTCTTTTGACTCGCTACCCCAATCGATGAACCATATATAAAAACATTTATAGATGGGAGTATAAACATTGAAATGAATTTTATACACTCATTATCACCTTTTGGAGTTAAAATTTTCATGTGAGTACATGCATCCCTTAAGAGAATATTCTTGTCCATGAGTGTAGAAATGGAACAAATTTCAAGCGAGCATTACAAGAGAAACATGAAGGGTAGAGATGAATTTGTAGCTCCTATAGTTACAAAGGTAAGTAATATAAACACCCATATGATTATTATATTCCACTTGAGACAAGGGGACATGGAAATTTTTTTAATCTTATAACCAAATCTTACTTTAAGGATAAAAAGTTGGTTAGTGGGACATGTATCTTTTGACTTGCTAGCCCAATAAAAAAACCATCTATGTAGACATGTCTAAATGGGCATATAAAAATAAAATTACCTCCATTAAATCTAAATCACCTCCCAGGTTATATATTTGTATGTATTTAGATGAATCCCTTATGATAATCTTCTCATCCTTGAGTGTAGAAACATAACAAAATTTAGGCGAGCATTACAAGAGAACTATGAAGGGTAGAGACAAACTGTTAGCTCTTACAATTTCAAGGGTGAGTCATATAAGCACCCCTTATAGGATTATCTACCACTCAATATTATGGAGACACAAAAAAATGTTTTATTTCACAATGAATTCTTACTTTATGGATAATAAATTGATCATTGGGATGTGTATCTATTGAATTACTATCATAATATATGAGCTATTTACATAGACACATTAATATGGGCATATAAACACTAGAATGACCTTCATCTATTCTTCATCACCTATCAGGATTGATAGTTACATGCAACCTGATACATCGCTTAAGAGAATATTCTCATCCCTGAGTGTATAAACAGAACAAACTTCATGTGAACATTGAAGGAGAACCATGAGAGGTAGAGATGAACCATCAACTCCTACAGTTGTGTGGGAAAGTCCTTTAATCACACCTTAGAGGATTCTCTACCACTGAGGATGAGGAATAATATTATCTACTCACTATGTATTATGTTTTAGGCTTCTCTTTGTTTCAATAAGATAATTATCCTTAATTATGACACCAACCATGTGAAGGTGGAAGCTCATCTAGTACCAATAACCTAAATTAAATTTGATAATAATTTTTTTAAATAGAAATAAACACATTATCAAAATAATTCAAAATTAAAATAAACTAAATAAAATAAGTAAACTTTAGTAATTTTAAATGCCAGATGCATTAAGTACTAACCTTATCAAGTTAATCCAACATACATCCATAATCAACTCTATTTTTAAGTGTTTCAAGAATTGATTCATGCTTGTATTCATGAACTTTCTAAAAACTTTTGTTATGAGGCTTTCCATAAAATTTGATCATTTGAATATTTGTAGTGATAACCAAATTTGAATAATGAAGAACCACTCTATTCATTTCAAAGTCTTTAGATAACCACTATTTTACTATTTTATGAAAGCATCTATGAATCCAATTTCCTATAAACACCATAGATCTAGTGGGATAAACTAGATATTCTCCATTCGTGAAAGTTTGGTTAATTTATTTTTTGCCTTTACAAAAAGAGACAAGTAGTAGTTTGTTCCTTCATCATTGTCCTTAGGTGCAACTAATGTAAATTTTTTCCCTTAATTTAAAGTATAATCAAAATTTAAGGACATTTAGGAAAAATTCATATATCATTAATGTTTAAGGCTAATAAATTATATATAAATTGTACCTAGTTGCATAAGATTGGATATGTGGTCAAAGTCAACTAATGATGCCATTTCATGATCCCTAGTGGTTAGAATAAATCACTAGTATCCATAGGAATTAGGGGTATACAATACCATTTATCAACCCATTCTTTTGACTCACATTCATTCCAATTAAATTATATACATCCTGAATAAAAGCGTGTCATATCCTTAGTATAAATAGTCCATGAACTAGAATTTGATCTTTGGAGGGAGTGGAAAACACTTGATCTAGATCTTTTGCTATAATTTTCATACATTGAATTATTTTATTCCTCCATTAACTAAAATAATAATTACACATGATAATAATTATTTGATCTATGACAAAAAATGTCATTAAGTTACGATGCTTTTATTATCAATAAAATTAGCACCATCCTTGTGCTATCCTTGATTTTTTAAGGGTATTTTTACACTTAAAATTTCACTATCATGTTTCCATTTTCCATGCCCATCCTTAAACGAGATCAAAAAATGTTGAACCCCATTCTTTTTATGCATCCTACTTAACTATCAAAACATTACATAATTCTTAAAATGTCATGCACAATTATCTGACCAAATGTAGGGTGTATTGAACATGATTTATATTACATTCATATCTCTATAAAATATCTCAAAATAACCTTGAAAAAAATATAGAGAATGTGATCTGTCATCACTCATATAAAATTGGTACTCCCTCAAAATCAATTTTTATTATCCTTTGTGCTATCAGGTGTATGTCTGAATGTAATATGCACAATAATTCTTACTTGAATTAAATTATAGTACTCAAATTGAACCTCATTCTATGGATTTTATTGCCCATTATTTGATGAATATATTTTTATTTCTTATGTATATTGGGAGATACATTCTTCAACCAATCTAACTTCCATGAATCAAGAATTTATATGCCCCTTTTGGAGTTAGACTATACCATTCAATCTTCATGCATAAGGAATATTTTCATGGATTTTATTATTACTGGTATTGGTCATGTAATACAGTATAGTAATATTAATAGAGGAATATTGGAAATTACTGATCATCTTTAAACCATATACATATGAAAACAAACCCCAACAAGCTAATGAACCAAAATTGACTTCTGTACATCCTTGATCTCTAGCGCTGATTGAGAGATTATGTAATAATTCCTTCATTAAGATAGGCTACAATAGATAACTAACAATCATGTTTGAATTCAAAATATATTCAATCACATAAGGCTACATAAGACACATGCTTTATATTTGTAGGGACCAAAGGTTTGATGCTTACTCTAATTAACTTGAAGTGTACAAACCACACATCTAGATGACTATGGATATAGTCAATCTCATATTTAGGAATTAGAGGAAGCAAATGAGTTTGATAAATTTTCCCTATCTTATATTCTAAAGCCAAATCTACAGCCTTGATTCTTGGCTTAATAAAGGTATTAAAAGTAGACTTATACTTGAGCTTGCAAAAATATAATTTTCTTTCAAAGCAGAAGATTTATAAATCTGATTCACTTTTATAGCAGGAGGTTTATAATTAGCAACTATACCTACAAGAGATGATTCAGTGACTTCAATTTTTGAAATATTTACTTCAAGTATTCCTTCTCCAAATTCTACTAGAGGTATCTCAAAGTATACTTTGACTTTAGCTTCATTCATCATTTGGTATCCTAGAGTAGAACTACTTGGTTTCTAGAATTTTGCCATTGAGTAACTAGGATTGTGAGATTCACTAAATGAGTAGAGATAAATTTTTTGACAAAAGAGAAGATAATTTAAAGGGTTTATAAATCATAAGATATAGTTAAATAAAGGCAATAGTATACTTAGAATGGGAATAACAGAGACTTATTAGCATATGTGTGGCTCTGATACCACAAATAGTTATAAACTTTGATCAGGACCTTTATCTGTAGAAATAATGGTGGAGGTTGATGGTTGAATGTATATAGCTTTGATATTAACTCAAATAAAGATAAAACAAACAAAGATTGGAAGAAGATTTTTGATCCTCAGTATCACACTAAGCGCTAGAGAAGAGCATACGTCTTACTTCTTATAGACTTCTTAAGACTCTAGAATCTTAAGACTAAAAATCCAACTTTGAATGAATAAAATGAACCCCAAAAGAATTATTTATAGTAGAGAGAAGGGTCCTACCAAGAATATTTTCTTTGGCATTGTCTACTATTTATCTACTTTACAACTCATAATATTCTATTTTATGTACACATCATAGCTTAAAGAGAGATGATATTGGATCCACATGATGATGAGCTTGATGTTAGTGGAGATGGGTCTAACATTGCTTCTACTTTAGTACAAATATCATCATTACTAATTAGATGGAATAAGCATCTTAGCTAGAACACATGTCCTATATTCTAATACCATCCTTCATCACTATCTTCATGTCGTGGGATGATGTAAAAGTAAGATTCCCACTCAAGCTTTCTATGAATGATGGTATGGATTAAAGTATCTTGTTCATGATGCTCCTATTCATGAATGAGATGGGGACCACAATGAGATATCCACTTGTAAAGATATTCATGATGTTTGATCTAAATTTTGATTTGTTATGTCTAATTAGGTCTTTTGATCAGATCAGAGAATTATCTCATAAATAATTCACTATTTAAGCAATGAATAGTGATTACTCCTTATTGGTGTTGATTAGCTACTATGTGTGCTACTCCTAACATCCAAAAATATAAGGAATCACTATGAGAAAATCATAGATATCTAGGATGAAGGCCTTCTCTAAGAATCTGTTCGTAGATCAACAAATTAAGATCTGATTTTTTATTATTATAAATCCTTGTTAAATTGAAACCATGATATGACTAATGCATTAAAGTAGTGACATGATTCCTACTCAACCAATCTATAATAGAATTATTTTTCCCTTTAATGTGTTCTCTAGTGTAATTAAACTGGTTAAAATAAGCCTGCCATCATACATATTTACCTCTTCCATCCTTCTGACCATGATCCTTTTCTTTAAAGGTTAAGAATTTGGTACAATCAATTTTAATAACAAAATGAGGTAGATGCATAAGTTTAAGGATGATTTTTTCAAGGCATTTCTTGACATCATAAATCTCCTTGTTTGAAGATATCCATTTTTTCACATCTTCTATAAATATTCCACCGGCATATTCATAGATATATTCTTTGCCATCTTCTATACAACAAATAATACCTCCCCATGCAGTGTCTGATGCATCTGTATATAATGTAAACTGATTAGATTATGGAACATGAAGGATAGGAAGTTTTGATACCTTTTATTTAATATCTTAGACAACCTTATTGTGTTCTTTAGTCCATATGTATTTTTTATTTTTCTTGAGAAATTATTGAAGAATTGTTTTATCATTTCTAGTGTTTGCATAGAAACTATTGACATAATTAAGCATTCAAAGAAAGGCATGGAGTTGCTTTTTATCAAGAACATCTATAAATTGAAGGACCTTCTTAGTAATATGAGATTGGACTTTTAATTCACCATTTTTGACAATACGTCCTAAGAAATTGGAGCTGTTTTGATATAATTGAATTTTAGTACTAGAAAGTACTATTCCTGCTTCCTTTGTAATCTTGTAGAATTGAGATAAATGACTAAGATGTTATTCGAGATTTTTAATAAAAGTTAAGATATCATCAATGTATACACATAAAATTAGATGTTCCTTCAAATATTTTATCCATATGTGATTGGAAATAGGCTGGTGCATTCATAAGACTGAACGGCATCACATTTCACTGGAAATGTCCAAAGGGCAAACTAAATTCTATTTTATGACTATCTTCTAATTTTACCTAAATTTGATAGAACCTTGATTTTCAATCAAATCGGGAAAAGTATTTACATTGGGTAACATTTTGTAGCAATTAAGACTTGTCTGGAATAGGATAGGGATAAGGCTCTATTATGGCATTCAAGGGCTGGTAATTAATTACCATTCTTTTCTTTCCTCTTTTTTGTTTTGAATTTTTGTTTACCATATAAGTGTAATATAAAAATGGTGAAGTATATGACTCAATAAATTTGGCTTCTTTCAGTTCTTGAATAGCCTTTTCCATATCATGATAGTCTGTAGCTGAGATGGGAAATTTCTTCCTAATTTTCATGTGTTTTCCTTCTCTAATCCTAATTTCCATTTCAAGCATTTTATTTTCCTATAATAATTGAGGATTATCAGAACATATTTCTTCTTGAAGTCTTTTCCCCATTTCTAGTATCTTTTGATACGTAGAATCTAGAGGTTGCTGGTTCATTATACTAGGGAATTGTTCAGAGGCATAGGTAAGGTAGGGGACACTAATTATGTTATTATGAAGTGTAAACATAACACCTTGAGGGGTAGATCCATAAGGAGAATATATATCTATGAAGGATCCTCTAAGGAGTATATATACAAGCATTTTATCATACTGAAAGAAATCACAAAAGAAAGTATGGACTTGGATATTTATAGGTTCATGGTGTTTATAGTGGGAGCTTATGAAAGAATTCCCTTGGACATCCAAGGATTTATACACCTGATTAAGAGGAAGTTGTTCCCAATCTCTAATTATGGGGGATTTTTCAAAAGAATGTGAAGGTCCAATATCAACTTGATCATCATATCTTCTGCCATTCATTTCTATAGATATGAATTAGGTAAACCTTCCATTGATCAACTAAGTAAAATAAAATGGTTTTTCTTCATCTTCTTGAGGAACAAAGGTACATACCAGTCTACAATGAAAAGGATTCTCTTCAACTGCTTCAAATTTTACCTTCGTAGCTTCATACAAAAATTCTTCTTCTAATGGTTCTTCCCATAGTTCTGTGCTAGGAGTTCCAGGTGTCTTGTACCATGTCATTAATCTATCTTTTACAGAAGGCTAACAATCTTCAAAACAATCTTCTCAAAATAATCTTCTTCATAACCATCAATATCAAAAAAGAAATCATTTTGATTGAGTTTAACTTAGAAAGTAGGAGCAACTGGTTCTAAGGTAGCTATTCTAGAAGGACTAATTGGTTGCTCATCTAGTAATAAACAACTAAACTTATTTTTTATCCAATTGTAGATGATTTGAATGTTTGATAAAATTATAATGGCTTTGGTTCAGGCCTTTACATATTAGGAGGAATATAATAAAAATGAGGTTGTCTTCCTCTACCTGGATACTTGCTATTGTGTCCTCTTACTAGGGATCCTCATGATGGAGGTCTTCTAGTGAATCTTGAGCTACTCTCTCCTTGTTCTTTCTAGTGTTCTTTTCAGGGTCTCTGCATCATAGTGATGGGTTCTTCTTCAAGGTCACTAGCCAATTGATCTAATTCATCTTAATCATCAATTTTATCTAGTTCTTCTATTTCTTCAGGCACTGGTTTAAAGATGTCTTCTTCCTGATACAAATCTTCTAGTTTTAGTGTGTAGTTTTTAACAAAGTTCATAATGAAAATAATGGTTTTAATTGGAAAGTGATACTTTCAAATCTTGAATTAATTATCTAACCATTTTGATTGGTGTGTATGTCTTGCATATTGGTAGATGATATTCTTTTTGAATTCAAAAATAAAATCAGATACAAATACTTGGGTCATAACCAACTCATAACTTGATGACTCTTTTTCATATTTTAATATATACTATAAATATTTTTACGTCTTAAAATCAATTAGTTGGTTTTCAAATTCATATGAAATTTTTTCATGTATACAAGTGGTCAAATGTGACAAACCACCACAAGTGTGACATATTCCATCTAAACATTATTTAGTAAAAAAATTATCTTTTGAGTCTGTGACATAAAATAATTGGGATTAACTATCTTGACATTTAGGTGGAGAAGCCACCATACATTGTTTCATAATCTAGTCAATAATTGAAGTAAAATGTATACGAAAAAAATAAAAAAATGTATAAAAAATTAAACATGGATCTTACAACAACATTGGGTGTGTGTTTGGTTGATTTTAATGTAAAAAGGCTTTCACATCTCAAATGACCTTTGGATAATCATCAATTACTTATCAAGTTTTTCAATAAATGTTTTATAAAAAATGTTTGTGTCATGTTCAAGAAATGTTTTCATGTGGCTTATGGTTTTTTGAAACTTTTCTTCTTTTAACATATTTTGCATTAAATGATACCCTTGTGTTGTCATGCTAATTTTTATCAATCAAATGTCTTGTTCCTTCAACTAATACATTGTATTTTTGTGGGAGTCTACCATGAAATGCCCAACAATATGTGAGTAAAAATTCATCTAGCCTTGTTGTTATTTTCATTGAATTTATTAGATTTTTCCCACTCATGTTTATGGAAGTAGTTGTTTGACTAATAATTTGAGCTCTAGATGTTCACTTACTCACTATAGATCCCATTATTACTAATCTTACCACATTACTATTTTTTTTGACTTTTATTACCTATTTCATTGAATGAATTAAATGTATTATTTACTATTTTATTATTTATTCCCTATGTATTACTTGTTCTTAACTCTAAATTATGTACCACAGGGCACAATTTTTATATTTTTATCATTTGAACAAATTGTTGACACTGTTTTGTATGGGTTTTCTTCTCAAATGCATAGTCCCATATATATTGAGCACGACATTGAGGTGTTCTTGTTGAAATTTTATCTCAAATAGGTTTTATTATTTTTTCATCTATTTCAATCAAATATATTGGTGTTATTTGCATTATCCTTGGAGGTGTGGGTCCAAGAGCTATTTTTTTATTGAATTGAATGGTTCTAGCACTTCAACCATAAATTAGATATTAGAGTGTCGGTTAACATTAGAATATATAGGTAAAGTAAATTATTATTCATTATGAGAGAGATGAATTGGGGTTATTACATGATGTTAATTATCATCATGCTCAAAAACTTCATTAGGGATGGATGTTTCACTATATTGTGTTTCGCTATATGTTTCCTCATTTAATACAAATTCACTAGTTACATGTTATATATTTTAATTTTCATCATTAAAAAATGATTGATTACGTATGACATAAGAACATATGGAAACATCATACTTAAACTTTCGGAAAAAAAGGCAACCACAATTGGACCCTATCTTTTTTAGCACTTTATTTATCCCTATTAGAAAATAAACATAAAATCTAAGGGAGCACTAGTAAGGGAAAATATGTTTTGGAAATATTATTAAAATGAATCTCATATTATTGTTTCTTAATGCTTCATGCACACTAGGTGAGATGCGGTCAGCGTTCATGGGTTTCAAGTGAGGTATGGTTGTTAATTTACACTCTTTCAATTTAGAAAACATTATTTAAAAAAAAATTACATCCATTTCAGTGTAACTCAATCTTTAAAGTAGAGGTGGTGTCTAATTTTGGATAGATTAGATGGCCATAGTGCTTGGAGAGAGTATGCAAAGGATAATGGCAATTCAAACCTAGGTCTAGTACACTACATAAAATTGGCAACACTTATGGTAATGTCAACAATTTTACCTTTTCTCAATTCACCAAATAAAGAGAAATGAACACTATTATTACAAACACAATGGATTCTATTAGTATCACTGAGGATGATCATGGAAAATGATTAGAATATTTGTATCCATATATATTTACATGTGGTATCTTACATCAATTGATTACATTATATAAGAGGCTTGTTTCATTAAAGAGTCCTTTTACTTTTTTTTTGTCTAAGTGGTTTTAGAGTCATCTAATGAAGATTTATATAGTTAAAATAATCATAATGTTCATAAAATTATTTTTAGACTCATCTAAATTGACACATGGTGCATTCTCTACGTTTTTAAGAGAGCCATTAGATATATGACACCTCTTTTCATTGACATGACATCCATTATATTCATGTATAGGGTAATTAAAATAGTTTGGTGGAAACTACAAATTACATTAAAAAATATGATATGTTATTAAAATTTCCACATGTATTTACATGAGTTTATTTGAATCAATCCTGTGAAATACCCTATAATTGTCCCTCACTATCACCACCCAAATAAACTTGAAGTATTACATTGATTTCATGATTTTTTGGCCTTGGCCTTACCCATCACTTTTCCATTGCTTAAGCTTAGCATGAAATAGAATGTTTCCTCTCCACACAATGCATAACAATGTGAAGGAACATACAACCTTATTTTCCATCATCACTTCCACTAGAAATATTAGATTATTATTGCTTAATGCTTCATGCACAAAAAGTGAAACATGATCAACAACCATAGGTTTTGATTGAGGTAATATTTTTAGTTTACAATCTTTCATTTTACAAAACCCCAATTTACCAAAACAAAAATTATATCCCTTTTGACATAACTTGCACCTTTAAAGCATCTACTAGTTTAACACCTATAACCATGGTAGGATATACCTTTTCATTGGATCTTGGAATTGCACTTCTGACTCTAATTTAGTTTGCTGGTAATTTTGGAGGGTATAAATGCCATAAACCTATAAATAATATTCTTTATATTACTAAACTTTTTTGAAACATTTGAGAGTAAGAACTAATAAAACCTATGTTTTCAAAATGTCTCATAATAAAAGGTATAAGGAAATATGGTATCCAGCTATAACACAAAAATATATATTTAAAGTATAGATGACATATAAAATAACTTAAAAGAAGAGTATATAAAAATAACACATAGGATTCTCTATCCATCTAGCTAATATGGGTTAAAATAAGATTTTAAGTTTATCTTGAATGTGCAATATCTATCAGCTTTCTATAGATGTGGAAGTCAAAGCATATAAATTATTGAAATTATAATATGAGGCTGACTTCCATGTTCTATTAGGTACACTCATCTCTAAATAAAATAAAACATCAAAACTTGATACGGAAGATACTTCTTATTTAAGTATTTGCAACACTTATCTCAGGCCAAGCCTTCCTTCTGCCTGAGGATTGGAACACATCAACCTCAATTTAAGCACTTTATCTATCTCATCTATAATGTATTCAATACCAAGATGCAAATTTATATCATTAATGAGGCTTTGGGTGGCTCTCTCACCCAATCCACCATAATCATTTGCATAAGATCACAAGAATGAACTACAAGTATCCTTCTTCATGTAACTTTCAACATCAAAATATTTATGCTTAATATATCTATGGTAGGGATGAAATTTCCTTTGTGTATGAGATTCAATGTGATGTACCCATGTGTTCGCACCACACAATTAGTGTGTGGGTTTTCATTATGATGTTATGAAAAGGTAATCTTAAAAATCCCTAGCTTTCCATTTAGCTCTAAATATAACATAACGGTACTTGACTTAATGTCTCTATGCACCAATATTTGTTTGCATTCCTCATGAAGATATAGTAGTGTGGTAGCTACATATCTCATAATTTTGTATATCTGAGATCATCCTGGCACACTCTTTGGCTTTTCATATATAATCTTACCTAGAATTACATTTTACATGTAGTCATAAACTATGTATAATAATTATGTTCTATGCCTATAATAGCCTCTTATTTGCACAATATTCAGGTGTTATAAAATGTTGGCAAAAAATACAAAGAATGTGCAAGCCAGATGGGTAGTAGGCAACAAGACAAAATAAAATAAAAAAATGAAATATGGGAGGGGAGAGTTGTAGCAATAAAACACTCATAGATTCATATATTAAATGATACTTAAAACAACTATTATAAATAAATACTTACAGCTACAATTATATGCTCAAACTCACAAAATCTTCTATTATAACTTGCTGTCACTAAACTACTTATTGCTCTATACTGCATAGTCTATTGCTATGTTTTCTCCTCTATTTGTCACTACTTTGTAATTATACCCAGGCTTCCCTACTATAAGATGCTAATGCAAATATATTATACGCTACCACTTCTCTCCTTGTCTCTCTCAGCTATAACTATGCTAAATTTTGTATGTTGCTACTCTATTTTCTACCACTTCTACATAGTCTGCTACTATGTGTAAATATTTTCTATTCTCTGCCTATCTTTAACTGTTGCTGCATCACTATATACTTTTTGATCTTAATTTCTATGTCTTCTTTCCTTTTTTCCACTTTTTATAGCTCTTCCACCTACCACTATTATTCCCCTCAAAACTTTCAAATGGATCCCAAATTTCAAATTTGAAATCTGCTGCAATTAATTTTGTTTGGTGGTTACAATTGTTGAGTATGGAGATGGGAAGGAAGGTAGATGAAGAATACTAATTTATTTTAACACTACCCCATGTTATTTACCTTCTTACCATGGTCTATAAAACTTTTCTTAGCCTTCAATACTTCCTTATAACTTTTTTTTACATGCTTAAATATTTTTGCATCTCTTTTATTCAAGTCTAGGTATTTGTTAATGAAGTCCATATATATGTTGATGGAGTTCATGGATAGACTAGTAGAGTCTATCAATGGACTAGAGATTCAACTGGTAGAGTCCATAACTAGACTAATAAATTCCATATCTAGACTACTAACTTGACAGGTAGAGTCCATAGCTGGACTACAAACTCGATTGACAGAGTCTATAGTTGGACTGACAGAGTCCATAGTTACCCTATTAAAGTCCATAGATCAACTATAAGAGTTCATAGCTACTCTATTAAAGTTTATAGCTATGTAGGAGTCCATGGATATGTACTCTATTTCAGCTATAGAAAGTGAGACTATGGGTTATTTCTTTGAAACCCAAGATATGTATTTAAACCATGATGAAATACATACCTTAAAGTGCTCTTTAAGTCATCAAAACTACTAGCCAAATCACTATCTATGTAACCCATAAGCTGAAACTCATCTTCTACTGCATACAAAAATCCATAATCTCTTATTCCATTCACATTCCTCAATATCTTCTTACTCACTTGCTAATGTGTATCTTTTGGCATCCCCAATAATTTAGATATGAGGTTTACTATATACAAGATGTCTAGCCTAGTTACAATCAAATACATTCAGCTTCCCACTAAGCTCTTATACTACGTGGGGTCTACATTAATGTTGTAAACATACTTGCACAACTTAAGACTTAGCTTAACTAGTGTAGATACTAGTTTTCTTTCCAATATTCTAAACCTCTCTAAAATCTACTTTGGATACTTAGATTAGCATATGCATATGCCACTATCCATTTTCTTGACTTCTATCCAAATGAAGTACTTCAAGAAGCCTAAATCAATCATTTCAAACTCTTTCTTCATTATTGTTTTGAACTCTTCTAGGGATTGATTTACATTTTTTGTGAATATTAGATCATCCACATACAAAACTATAATCAAAATATCACCTTTATTGGCATTGATGTAGAGCATGGGCTCACTAGTGCTTTTGTTAAAGTAGTTGATCAACAAGAGTCTATACAATTGTACTATGCTCTTAGGGCTTGTTTGAGCCCATACAATGCCTTTTTCATTCTATATATCTTATTCTGATGCCTCAAAATCTCATATCTATGTGGCTATCCCACATAAGCCTCTTCTTCTAGCACTCCATTCAAGAAGGTTGACTTGACATCCATTTAATGTACCTTACACTTATGTTGATCAATAATGGATATGACTATTATTATCATTTATTGCCTTGTTATAGGTGTAAATGTCTCATTATAGTCATGTCCATGAATTTACTTGTATCCCTTCACCATTATTCTTGCCTTATACCTCTCTATCTTAACTTTGAGAGTGGTTTTTGTCTTGTACACCTACTTGAATCCTATGACCTATTTACCTTTTGGTAGGTTAACTAACTCCCAAGTTTGATTTATCTCTATAGCATGTATCTCCTCATCCATTTCCTCACACCACTTGCTATCCTTGAATGCTTATTCAAAGTATCTAGGATTAAATGATAAAAAAAGATCATAATTAATAGTTTCATCTTCATTTTTCTCATTCCTTGACTACTCATAGACTTCTTGGAAGCTCCTTGTCCTTAATAGGTGTTGACTTGAGTAAAAGGAGGATGATGTTGATTGATGAATAAATCCTTGACTCCTTGATGGATGAGACCACTAGATGAATCATTCTTTTATGAAATAAGGGTCTAACTTGATCCATGGGTAGATGTAATAACTACCAATTTAGTTTTAATAAAAAGTCCATTAGCCCTTCTTTGCAGTTGCTCTTTTTCTTATCTCTCTTCTCAAGCTTCATGTTCAACAAATTAAACATCCCAGTTGATTATGAGATCTTTGGTGATGGGTCTGTACAACTAGTAAACCTTTGATTGATCACTATACCTTATGAAAATGTACTTCTCACTTTTGTCATCCCATTTGGTCCTTTTTTACTTGGGCACATTTGTATATACAACACAACTAAAAACTCTAAGGTGCTCAACACTTGGCTTTTATCTACTCCATGCCTCTTGAAGGATCATATCCCTAACACTCTTCATTGGGAAAATATTCAACAAGTATACGACTGTTGATACAACCTCAACCCAAAAATCACCAAGTAAACCCTTTGCTTTTAGCATGCTCCTTACCATCTCTTGGATGGTCTTATTCTTCCTCTTGGCCACACCATTTTACTGCAGTGTATACCTAGATGTAAATTACTTATTTATCCCATGATCATTGCAAAAATTCATGAACTTATTAGAGATATACTCTCCCCCTCTATCCATCCTCAAAATATTGATGTAGTGGCCACATTGTTTCTCCACCATGGCCTTGAATTGCTTGAAGGTCTCAAATGTATTCAATTTGTTCTTCAAAAAATATAACCATATATTTTGGATGAAATCATATATGAATGTCATGAAGTTTACATTATTGGATAGGGAGGGGGTATTCATTTAAACACACAAGTCTAAATAGATCAGATCTAAAGGATCTTTGGCTCTCTATGCTTTACCCATGGGAAATGCACTCCTATGTTGCTTCCCAATATGCACCCTTCACACATTTTATTTGGATATTCTATAAAGGGTAACCCTTTCACCATTTACTTAATGTAAATAAGGTCCAATAGTCCAAAGCTGAAATGCCCGTATCTTATATGCCAAAGAGTATACTCATCTACTATCACTATTTTAAACATTGTTACAAGATCACTTTGTATTCTCAATGGAAACATCTGATTTATTATCATCTTGACCACTATAATCTACCTATTACAACCAATCCTATCAAATATTATGCATTCACCATTCTCAAATCTGACTTTGTATCCTTTTGGAAAAGCTACCCAATGCTAATAAGGTTATGCTTTAACCTAAACACATAATATACATCTTAAATTTATCTTTTGTCACCTTGCTTGGTGTGGATAGATATACTACCTTTGCTCATGATGAGAATTTCCCATCTTTACCTTTAATTTTATTGTCTCATCAATGTGGTTGAACATCTCTTTGTTCCCACTCATGTGGTTACCACAACCACTATCCAAGTACTATGTCTCTTAAACACTTTGCTCCACACTATTATATGTTATGAAAAAGTTTCCACCTTTCTCTTTCCTATTAGGTTAAACCTCTTTTATTTTGAATAAATTTAAATTCTACCTATTTATATCATACTACTTATTTAGACACTCACTAACATAGTGTCTATACCTTTTTCAATAATAGCATTTGATGTTAGACTTATCATACCTTTGTATAGATCCTCCTCTATAAGTATTGCTGTTCCTTCTTCTTCCTCTTCCATGTGACTCTTGATGGCTATTCCATACACCTTATTGACTGCTATAAGTTCTTCCTCTTCCTTTATTTTTTATCCTTTCCCCCTTCCTCTGACATTCACATTGGTTTTGAATGCTTACTCATGGGAGAAGGTGGATGACCTATTCATCCTTTATTCATGGGTTTGTAAGGAACCCATTAGATCATCTATTGTCATTTGCCTCAAATCCTTTTAATCTTCAATTGAAACCACTATAGGGTCAAATCTACTTGGAAGGAACCTCAACACCTTCTCAATGATCCTATGATCTTCAAGGGTATCAACACATGTATTTATTTGATTCAAAATATTAATTGTCCTTGTAAAGAAGTCATTAATAGACTCATTCTCCCTCATTTTTAGGGTCTCAAATTCCCTTATTAAGAGCTAAAACTTTACAAGTTTCACCTTGTCACTCCCTTGATAGGCATTTTGAATAATATCCCATGCTTTTTTAGAGTGGATAGATGTTGTTATTCTAGGAAATATTGAATCAACTAGTGTCATTTGTATGTAGTTGAGTGACTTGGCATCCTTTCTCCTATTCTCTTTCAATGAATTCCTTTGTGCTTGGGTTACTGCATTGAAGGCTGCTAGGTTTGCAACCTTATTATATCCACCTTTAACCAACTCCTATAGCTCTTGAGAGTTGAATATGGTATTCATTTTGATGCTTCACACATCATGGTTCTTTCCATCAAATGTAGGGGCTATTACCATAAACTAGAAATGAATGTTTCCATGTCTAAATGGGCTTACAACCTAAGGTATCTGATACCAATTATTGGAAGAAAATATAGAGAATGTGTAGGCCTAGGTGGGTAGCAGGCAATAAGACAAAATAAAATAGAAAAAATGAAATAGGGGAGGGTAGATTTTTAATAATAAAACACTCACACATTCATTTATTAAATGATACTTAAAAAAACTATTAAAAAAAATACCTACAACTACATTTATATACTCAAACTCATAAAAACTTATATTCTAACTTCTTGTCAACAAACTACTTGTTGCTCTATACTATAGAGTCTATTACTATGTTTTCTCCTCTATCTACCACTACATTGAAATTATATCTAGGCTATCCTACTATAGGATGCTATTGAAAATATATTATACTCTGCCACTTTTCTCCTTATCTCTCTCAGCTATAACTATGCTAAATTTTGTATGCTACTGCTCCATTTTCTTCCACTTCTACATAGTCTGCTACTGTGTATAAATATTTTCTCTTCTCTACCTATCTTTGACTACTACTGCATCGCTATATATATTTTTCTCTTAATTTTTTTTTGTCTTCTTTCCTTTTGTCCACTTTTGATAACTCTTCTACCTACTCCATTATTCCCCCCAAAACTTTCAAATGGCTCCCAAATTTCAAATTTGAAATCTACTGTAATTAATTTGTTTGATGGTTGTAACTATTGAGTATAGATTTGGGGAGGTAGTTAGGTGAAGAATAATAATTTATTTTAACATAAATGACCCATACTTGAAATATTGGCAATAAATTCCTTCACTCATTTGTTGCTCTCTCTAAGGATGCATTTAAAGTAACTCTGAGGCCATTAGTAAGAAGGATTCCTATATAAACTTAACCAAAACCTATGAAACCCAAAATTCCCTCATATCAAAAGCCATTGGTTATAATATGGATCTATTTATAGTTAAATCTATAAGGCCATTACTCCATATCCTATTCTTCAAAAACAACTCTATGTTTTTTCTATTTGACCGAATAACTGTTGTCACAACCACGAGAAATAAAAGGAACATGAAATATGTAAGTAATGATGGGAAGAAGATGAGATATATCTAAGATAAGAGTATATATATATATATATATATATATTTACTAAAGACCCTAGAAAGAATATAATGGTCTTGAATAATAGTGCCTATCATTGTATAAAATCCACCATACATCTCATCCTGAGCAATGTTTATAATTGTCATATTTTTTTAGGTTTAGAAGAGGCTTTGATAGTCAAAGTGAACTACCATGTACCATTGTAATTTTGAGTTGCTTTTGCATATGTGACTAACTACTAAAATTGTTAGTGATTACCATGCCCCCAAAACCTCTCTTGTCCACTAGAATAAACTATCCAAGAAATGACCCTTTTTTGAAACCCGCTAACGTAAGATGATAAATGTTATTTGAAAGATACTGAGATGAATCTAAACAATAACACTCTCAATGAAATGCCTTTGACATAAATTTATTTTATATAATAAATATAAAATATAAAATATTTTTATATAATATTTACTATAATAAAATAATAGTATTATATATAAAATACTATAATATATTATACTATTCTATTATACATACTATCAATATGTTTATTTTTCACACCTAGTAATATATTTTGAAGAAATAAAAAAAATATAATTGAACAACCATAAAAATTATCCCCTAACCCTATGCATCATGTGCATGCCAAAATTAACTACCACATCATAGCTACATACACTCCATGAGAATCAGAGATAAATATTTCAAATCCCCCACTTAGGAAATTATCATCATAAATCCAACAGTCCATCCTTCAATCAATGGTTCTTTACATAGAAGAAGATTATACTACTCTCTAGGTTGTTTACATATAATAATTTTATACTACTCTTTGGATTATATTAAAATATGTCATAACTATTATTATAGATATATTTTATAGACAAATAACATAAATTTAAAAGGCAAGGGACATTTATGGTCAATATGGAAAGAGGCAAGCTTATTCACAAATCCATTTCACTTTTCCACTTGTTTTTAGTGTTTTAACATTTAAATTATGAACTATCGATCACCAGTTGAAATCCCACATAATGATTATATATGCACGTATTATGATCACATGCTACTCAACTCCAAGGGAAATATTTTATGTCATTAAATAACAAATATGAGAAGTACTTGTATGTCATGAAGAATGTTGCATCCTTAGTTGCTACTTGACTCCATTGTTTGTAGGTAGGGGGTTTGATGGTTGTCTAAAACTAATTGCTACAAAAATGTGGACAACATAAAAATAAACACACAAAGACAAGAGGGAGAAAGATAATACACAAAAAAAACAATAAATATTATATATTTTCACTTTGAAAATACATTCAAAAAGTTCATACAAATTAGTGCAGAGCTACTTCTCTATTTTCCTAATTTGTTCCTATCTCTGGAACTGCTAAACATTCATGTTTGGAGCTACCTATTTGTACCTTGTGCTGCTACACATATGCCTTCTATTCTCTACAATATTCTTCTTCACATTCCTTTTGCTGCTGTAGGCTTCTATTCTCTATATATTTCTTTCTCTAAAAATTCTCTCTACTCTAAAACTGATCATAAATTTCCTTCTTTTTGTCTTGTTTTTCATGCCCATGAAAATAGGTGCTCAAATTTAATTTCAAAATAACCTACCATAGTTAATGTTGGTAGGGAAAAATTTACTGGGGTAGATTTGAAAAATTCCCCATAAATTGATGTGGGGGCAGGTTGTATTAAATGCACCAACTAAAGATTAATAAATTCCAACACTCCCCCTTAAACTGAAGTCACCTGTCATTCAACAATTTTCTTTTTAGAACTGATCTTCAGAGTTAAACCTTTGAATTTGCCTTTTTGGAGCAGATATTTGGAGCTATTTTTATCATTCTAGACCACCTCTAAAGTACCTTTCTACATCTTTGAAGCTAAACTTGTAATCCATAGCTGTCCTACTAAAATTCATAGCTGGACTAATAAAATCCATAGTTGGACTAACAAAATTCATAGTTGGACTAATGAAATCCATAGCTGGACTAATAAAATTTATACCCTATTGAATGTTATATCTCTATTGTAACTATCTTTTAGAGGATGTACAACTTCAGAGCTATCTATAATGCCTAGCCTATTTCTCAGGCATTCAAAATAATATTTTGGTAATGCCTTCATAAATATGTCAGTGAGCTACTGATTATATCTACAATATTATAACTTAATATCTCCTCATTCTACCAACTCCCTTATGAAGTGATAATGTATCTCAATGTGATTTCTTCCTCCATGGAAGACTAGATTATTTTTTAGGGATATTGATGAAACCTTGTCACATTGAATGGTTATACCATCTTTTTGGTGCTCATTCAAGTTTAAAAGGATTCTTCTCAACCAAATCACCTAACATGCTATTGCATTTGCTAAAATATACTCAACTTTTGCTATGGAGAGAGAGCCAATGGGATGCTTCATGGATGCCCATGAAATTTATCCTAAACCTATGTGAAAAACATAGCTTGATGTGCTCTTCCTATCATCTACATTACCTACCTAATCACTATCTATGAAACCAACCAACATAAACCCATTAGATGCACCATATAAGATGCCATAACTTGGTGTACCATTTACATATCTCAAGATCTTCTTTCCTACTTGCCAATGTGTGTCCTTAGGTAATTCCATAAACTTAGAAATCAAGCTTACTACATGCATCAAATTAGGCCTATTAGTTATCAAGTACATGAGGCTTCCAACCATGCTCTTGTAGAGGGTTGGGTTTATTTCCTTGATGCTATCTTCTTTTACTCAATTTCATACCTATAACTATGGGTATTGGGGCAGGTTTGCTATTCTCAATTTTAAATCTCTTCATAGTCTATTTGTCATAGTTTGTTTGTGAAATGAATATGCCATGCTTTATTTGTTTGACATCAATGCCAATAAAATACTTTAGCAGACCTAAGTCTATCATCTCAAACTCATTCTTCATTACCTCTTTGAAATCAATAATGAAGAGATAACTATTTCCAATAAAAATAAGATCATCTACATACAAAATAGTAATCAAAATATTACTTTGAGCTACTTTGATGTAAAGAATGGGCTCACTACTGCTTTTGCTAAAGCCATTAATCACTAGATATGAGTCTATTCTACTTTACCATGCCCTGGGTACTTTTTTCATCCCATAGAGGGATTCCAAAGACTATATACTTTGTCCTCTTGCCATGGGACTTCATAGCCAAGTGGATGCTCCACATAAACTTCTTATTTTAGCACTCCATTCAATAAGGCTAACTTTACACCCATTTGATACACCTTTCATTTGTGTTGGGATGCTATTACTATAACTACTCAAACTATTTATAGCCTTGCAATTGGTTCATATGTCTCATCATAATCTCTTCTAGGATACTATTTGTACCCTTTGACAACTAGCCTTGCCTTATGCCTTTCAATCTTTTCATCAATAGTAGATTTGGTCTTGTAGACCCATTTAAATCTAATTACTTGTTTACCCTTAGGTAAATTAGTTAGTTTCCATGTGTCATTCCTCTCCATAGCATCCAATTCCCCATCCATGGTCTTACACCACTTTTCTTCTTTCACAACTTCCTCAAAGTGCAGTGGATCACTATAAGAAAATAATACAAAATCCATATTCTCATCAAAATTAGCATACCTTATGCTATCATAAATATCCCTCACACTCATTATCCTATGTGGCATTAATGATGGGAGTGTAGGGTCTAAGTTACCTCTGGATATGATGTTGTTCTTACCTCCAGAGATATTGTACTATTGACCTCTAGAGTTGTTGATCTACTAAACTCTAGAGCTATTGATCTCCAAAGTTATAGACCTTTAGAGATACTAATCTCTGAGTTGCTATACTACTGTCCACCTCTTGAGCTATTATTTTACTAAAAACTTCCAAATCTACTATTCTCCAAGGCTATATAGTATTTCTCCCTGAGCTACTACCTTTGGATCTCCTTTGGAGTTGTTATCCTCTAGATCTTCTTCAAATTCAAGGGGTATTATGATTGAAATACCCATGGTGCTATTCACCATTCCATCCCATGCATCATTCTCAATGAACTCAACATCTATGCTAGTCATAATATTTTTGGTAATGGGATTATATAGCTTATAAGCTTTTAAATCTTCACTATAGCTTATGAAGATACATTTTTCACCTTTATCATCAAATTTCTACCTCTATTCCTTTCGCATGAATGCATATGCCACACACCTAAAGATTCTTAGGTGTTCAACACTCCATTTGTTATTTACCCACACCTCTTATGGAATTCTATCATGAATAACCATTGTAGGACACCTATTCAATAGGTAAATTGCTATTGCTATAGCTTCACCCTAAAAAATCATGTGATAGTCCTTTTGATTTCAGTATGCTTGTTGCCATCTCTTGAGTGGTTCTATTTTTCCTTTCAACCACTCTATTTTGTTGTGGAGTATACCTTGTTGTAAACTATTTTTATATGCCTTCATTCCTACAAAAATTCAAAAATTCTTTGGAGATATACTCTCCCCCTCTATCCATTCTTAGGGATTTGATATAGTGGCCACTTTGATTTTTAGCTAAGGACTTAAACCACTTAAATTTATTGAAAGATTCTAATTTGTTCTTGAAAAAATAAACCTAGATTTTTCTACTGTAATCATCTATAAATGTCATGAAATAACTATTTCCAGCCAAGGTAAGGGTTTTCATGGGACCACACAAATCTAACTACACCAACTCCAATGGTGATTTTTCTCTCCTAAAATACCTTGATTAAAAGGGTTGTCTATGCTACTTTCCTAAGACGTAGGAGTCACATTTTCCATTAGGATCTACAATGTTTGGTATCCCTCTAACCATGCCTTACGTGGACAATAAACTTAAACCAAACAAATTTAAGTGCCCATACCTCAAATGCCATAGTTTGGATGGGTCTTTGATGACTGTCCTAAAGGTAGATTACTATCCCACTACTGTGAGTGCCATATATAGTGCTAGAAACTATGTTAGAGATAACAATGGAGATAGCACTGGAGACTCTATATGCATCCTTAGAGGAAACATTCTATTTCTCATCATTTGTACTACTATAATGACTTTCTTACTTCCTATTTTATCAAATATCATGCACTCTCCATTATCCATCAATATTTTATAACTATTTTAGGCCATTTGTCTAATTCTCAATAGGTTATGTTTTATGCTTGGGGCATAGTAGACATCCTGGATCTTCCTCCTCTCACCATTCTTGGTTTGGATGTTGACTTTACCTTTTCCCATGATAGGAACTTTCTCTTTGTTTCCCATTTTGATTTTTGTTTGTATATTACTATCTATGGAGGAATTTTTTTTTTGTTACCACTCATTTGGTTGCTATAAGCACTGTATAAGTACCATACTTCATCACTACTCTCAGCAAGGTTGCAAATAATAAATACATTTGACTATTTTTCATTTTTAGCCTTGTTCTCATTTGCTACATTAACATTTTGGCCTCCATAATCATGTTGTTTCTTCCTACATTCACTAGCATAATGACCAAACTTATGACAGTAATAGCATTGCACATTAATTTTATCATACCTTTGATTAGAACTACTGTTATTATTCTTGTTTTGGTAGCTTGGCTATGATGTGCTTCCCTCCTCTTAGATATTTGAAACTCCTCTTCTAGAGGTGATTCTTCCTCTACCTCTTTGACCTCTACCTCTACCATTTCTTACTCTTCTCGTATGTCTTACATTGGTTTTAGCATTGATGGCTTGCTCTAGGGAAGGAGTGGATCTATTCAACTGCTACTTATGGGTTTATAGTGAACCCATCAACTCATCCACTATTATTTTGGATATGTCATTGGCCTCTTCAATGGCTATGAAAATGGGGTCAAATCTAGAAGGAAGACTCCATAGGATTTTATCAATAATCCTCTGATCATCCGTGGTTTCTCCATTTATTCTAAGCTAGTTAATCATGGTAGAAACCCTAGTGTGAAAGTCTGAAATAGACTCACTATCCTTCATTTGCAAAGTTTCAAAATCTCTCCTAGTAGTTAGATCTTCACCAATCTCACTTTCTCAGTCCCCTTATTATTGTTTTGGAGTATTAACCATGGTTATTTTGAATAGTTTGCTACTACAATACGGGGGAAAATAGCCTCTATCAAGGCTACCTCAATCAAGTTGATGGATTTTTCATCCTTCATATGGGTTTCCTTTAACTAGTTCTTGTGGGAATTAGATAGGGATGCATAAGCTGCTAGGTCTGTAATATCAGTGAAGCCATTAATGACCAGCTCCTATAGGTCATTTCTAACTAAGATTATTTTCATCTTCTTAGCCCATATATCATAGTTCTACCCATGAAAGTTTGATGTTTTTTTCCAACTTTTGATGTCCCCACCTATCATGCTTCTCAAATCTAAGAAGGTTATTACTGCCTAGAGGATATAAGGATTTTCCAATAACACCCATAAATAATTTCTAACTACCCAAAAAAATAGGGCATTGATACCACTTGTTGACAGGCAGGGGGTTTGATGGCTGTCCAAAACTAATTGCTAAAAAACTATGGATAACATAAAAACAAACACACAAAGACAAGAGGGAGAGAGGGAATACACAAAAAAAACAATATATACTATATATTTTCCATTTTAAAAATACATTCAAAAATTTCATATAAATTAGTACAAAGCTACTGCTCTATTTTCCTAATTTATCCCTATATTTGGAAGTGTTAAACATTCATGTCTAGAGCTACCTATACATATCCTATGTTTCTACACATACACCTTTTATTCTCTACAATATTCTTCTTCAAATTCAATCTACTACTGGAGGCTTCTATTCTCTCTATCTTTCTTTTTCCAAAAATTCCCTATATTCTAAAATTGACCATAACTTTCTTTAATTTTGTCTTGTTTTTCATGCCCATGAAAATAGGCACTCAAATTTAATTTCAAAATAGCCTACCATAATTAATGCTGGTAGGGAAAATAGTTGCTGGGGTAGATTTGGAAGATTCCCTAAAAATTGACATGGGGACAAGCTATATTAAATTCAATGACTAAAGATTAATAAATTTTAACATCCATGACGACATTTTATACCATTAAATAAAAAATATGGGAAGTAATTGTAAGCCCTAAAGAATTTTTTACCCTTAGCTTAGTTGATGTTTTGATTCTGTATTCCATAAAATCATACAATTGTAATGGTAATTGCTTTTATATACATACAATGTTTTATTGGTTAGTTAAATGCAGTGTGTTATGATCTAAACTCTGAATAAGGAGGAATTGTGCATTGATGAGTTTGTATCCCAACCTTGTATATCTTTAATTTATGGCACTTTGTAGGTGGCACATAGTTTATAATTTTTGTACCATGTAATTTGTATATGTGCATCATTGGCAAAATCTCATCTTTAGGAGAGGGATTGTATTATTTACCAAATAATCATAATAAGAGTTAAATATATCTTAAAATCAATTTATTAGTTTATTATTCTTTAATTAGTTTAAAGAAATATTGTTAATTTAAAGATTTAATGTTTTTACAGTCTATATAATTCAATTTTGATTTTTGGAATAATTGTGTAAATTTTTCCTCCTCAACATTTTAGGATCACTACCATGATCCTTTATCAGGAAATAGAAGAAATGTTGAGGAGAAAAAGTTTACACAATTATTATAAAAGTCAAGATTAAATTTACATATTATAAATTGAAATGAAATATATTTTGTATCCTGGGAAAGATAATATTATGGTTAACAACTTAAATGTTTGTGACTCACTTTAATATCTGGTTACATAATCATGTTCCATTTTATAAATCATTAAATTGGTGGATTGGGCACTTTTCATGGATTCTATTGTAATATGTCTTTGTCCTAAAATGTCATCCCCAACACATGATGGAGATTTTGGATTTAATCTTCATATAGACATTGCAGGGATCCATGGTATAATAGTTGTATGATGCATGATTGTTAATCTACAACTTCTATTTCAATAGTTTCATCTTTTAATCATATTCAATCTTTATATGAATTTCATACAAACATAGTTATGGTTGTAAAAATTTATATTACCATAGTTACATTCACCACTTGTTCTACAACATACCTTAGACTGTCATCATGTGTTATTATTTTCA
Source organism: Torreya grandis (assembly GCA_037957365.1). Taxonomy (NCBI): domain Eukaryota; kingdom Viridiplantae; phylum Streptophyta; class Pinopsida; order Cupressales; family Taxaceae; genus Torreya; species Torreya grandis. The sequence goes on from JARHVA010003790.1 coordinate 1,622,494, forward strand.
ACAATGGAAGTGTTTAAAGGCTACAAAATTATATTTATTGTAATTTTTTTTGACTTTAATAACTAATTAAGTATAAACAAATAACTATAAAAATTCATCATAATATAATTAATCTATAATTCAATTATGTCAATGCATAGGAAAAACCTCACAATAAAAGTCTCATAAGCAACCCCCCATATTTTTTGCTATAACCAAACCCTCAACCATCAATGGTCATGGGTTCGAACCCCTATGTTGTCAAATTTTGGTTTAGAAAAACATCCAACACATTATAAAATCCTTGATCCAAACAATGCTATAACAATAAAAGGAAAAATCAAGCAAGTAATTATAACAATAAAAGGAAATAAAATTGCTTAGAGTTCAAGTAATACTGTTTCTAGCCTATTATGCTATTATTTTATTATTCTTTCATTGGCTTGTAGTGGCAGTGAGAGTAGTATTGTGCACCTTATCTGTAATAACGTGTTTCTCATGAAAATTTTATTAATCAAGTTGTCAATTAGGTATAGGAGATGGGTTGGGGTTCCGCTTTTCATCTTAGCATATCTTTGTTATTGCTCATCATTTTCATCACTTGCCTACCTTTACAACAATACATGTCAATCTAAGAATGCTAACAAAGGTTAGCTAACTAGAGTAACAATTGACCTAGTGGAACAACATTGGATCTCAATATGGAGATTCCCTTATTAAAACAAACAAAATTACTAGCAGTTGCCCCCAAATGAGACCTATCATTTATGGGATATATATATATATATATATATATATATATATATATATATAATATTAAACATTATATATCAAAACATAATTATAATATATATTATATTATTTTAAAATAGTATAATATTATATAAGTGAGATGAAAATCACATCCCCCTTAAGGACGTCATAGGTTTTAATGACATCAATGGATATCATTAACCTAGAGAATAATATGCAATAATATTTCAAAATAACTTACAATGATGTTTGTTTCAGTGGGGGAATGCATAGGTGCAATTACCACACCGGTCATGATTGGCTAAATCACCTCAGTGACAAATAATTATAATAGTATACATAATAATTATAAATATATTATGTTATAATAGTATATATTATATCATATAGATAATTATATTATATATTTATAACTATAAATATTCTTCTAATATATAAATTACTATTAATTATATATATAGTTAATAATATATGCCAATAATATAAAAATATTAGTTCTATTATTGTAAATGGGGATGGATATAAATAATTTCATAATGCACACCTACCATTAAATAAAATCACATAAGGGATGGATACAAATGTCTATGCAATTTGACTTATTGGTTAATAAGGGTTGAAATCATGGAGATTATTTGAGATATCCAATCCATTCATGTGTCACAAATCATATATGCAAACAAATAAAAACTTAGATGACATTTATCCCAATCATTGATGCCAATTTGTACATGTGTCTTATAGTTGGGCTTGTGTACATGGCCTAAATTTGACTGTTGACCCTACTTATCATGAATATTTTTTATGATAGTTATTGTTTTATCAAAATTGGGGCAATATAAAAACCTAGATGATAAAATATTATGTAAAATCAAAGGGAATAATATAAAACTATCAAACACTCACTGATTTAAAAATATGTAACTCTATAAAATTACTAAAAATAGAAATTTATAATAAATAACAAAGAATTTTCTATAAAATAGTACTAAAAGAGGAATCAGACGCTGATACCTACTAAGTATGACTATGTGTTAATTGAGATAATAGATCTGGTACTAGATCAAGGCCTATACAATAATGCTCTAGGATAGACACTAGAGGGGTGGAACTCATGTCCACTTTGACAAAGATCCTATCCATTTAAAATGAAAAAATTAGGGTTTTTGGGTTTTGTGTCTTCATGAACAAAACTTGTATCTAGTGTAGGAGCTTACGATCACTTGTGGAGACCACTATGTCACTAATTTTACTTGAAAAACCTAACTCCTTGATATGTGAATACCAATGTGTTTGGTGAATATTTTGTCGTCAACTAACTGATGACAAAATGGGTATATCAACCACAACATAGGGAGATTTAGACCACGAAAACTGTGGGTTTATCAGATCTGGATGAGGTAAATCTCTCCTCTCATCAAGGGGAGGTTCCCTATTAATACTTACATGCTGGATATATATAATTAAGCAGAAAATAACACATGGGGGTGGTATAACAGCATCTACCTCTCTTTTTTCAGAGGTAATGTATAAAGAACAAAAGAGGGAAAATCCTGGTCCTTAAGCTAACAACACTCCTCTTCTTTTAGGAATGATATTAAACAGAGAGCAAAAAATCACCTGAAGTGACAAAGTTCACAAGAATACTCACATAAGCACAAAGTCTTCCGTAGTCTCCTTCACTGATTCAGAACAAGTACAACCGTAGAGTAAAGTGAAGCACAAAGTCTTCACCTAAAACTACAAAAGATAACTGAATCTTAAAGATAAAAGCATCACAAAGTCTATCTTCTACCTTCCAGAAATGCCCTCAGATAATATTAACACACCCACTTTGCTTATTAAATTAGATAAATAAGATATTACTAGGAAAAAGGATGTAAGAACTATTTCCTAAATAACATAGACAATCTCAACACAAAGTCTGAAATAACCTGCTTCTCATTCATTCAACAAAATATGATTTACAAATTTAAGCACAAAGTCTCAAAAGTTGCTTCAATTTCAGCAGAGTGTTTTCTATTAATTTTTCCAAGATCTTTTACAAATGAGGTCTCCACTATATATAGGGAGAAAATCCTCAAAAAGAGAAAATAATAAAATATACAAAATATTTTGGTCAAAGATGACTCATCTTTGACTTTTAGATATTTTTTTTGAAATATTTACATGTATTTACATATTTCAAAATTGCATGCACTTTGCACAAAATAGAAGTGCATAAGGAGAGAAGAAGAAAGAATAAGAGAGATTTAGTTCTTGCTGAAAGATTTCTTCATATGTGCATTGAACATAGTGATGGATGCCTGAATTCCTATGCTATCTGGTGCAGCTATGTTCTTGGAGATGATTCTAGCTATGATCAATGCATCCTTCAATGCTGTGATGGCTTTAGCATGGCTAGTTAACTTGGATTTTAGATTCTCCAAGGTTAACTGAGCATCTAGAATGCTATCCACCGAAGACATTGAGAAGGATTTTTCTTCAAAATCTTTCTAAATCATTTTCTTGAAATTTTGAATCATCTCTTCTGTTGGAAGGAACTGATTATCCTTAGAGGTTAAGTCGCATGGCAGCTCTTCTAATTTATTCAACAGGCTCAGGTTACTCTTCTCACTAGCTTCCTTGAAAGCTTTAAGATCATCAATTATGTCTTTGAGTACTTGGATTCTAAAGGTTAGTGACTCCTTGATCTCAACATAAGAGTCCTTGTTGGAGATGACATCGATAGATATCAGGGTGCTCTTCTTGAGATCCTTCATTTCTTTCCATCTGCCGAAATCCTTCTCCAAGCTATCAATCTCCTGAGAGATAAGAGAGACAAAATCATCTACCTGTGTTTTTACCTTCTTCATCTTACTCATCCTTTCTGCAACTTTTGTAAGCAAAGAAACTCCCTGATTATGCATCCTTTCAACATAGTCCTCCAAGACTTTTCCCTTCAAATAAGTCTTTTCTACTTTTTGAATGATTGAGTCATCCACGGAGAAGGCCTCTGGAGTTGCTGCTTTAGGAGGAAGAGTGAACCTTTTTATTACCATCGTTAGCTGCTCTGATTTGGCTTTGTAATAATTCTTCATCTCCTTCTCTTGATCAAATTTTTGGACCATAATGTCCATAGTCGACTGAAGATCGCTTTTCGCACCTTCGTGGGTAACTTTGTGAAGTTCAACATGAGAGATGAAATAGCTGCTCATCTCAAAACCTTCAAGGGTTGCATCCTGTGGAGGCTTGGCAATTTCCAAAATTTTTTGTCCCTTTTCTTTGACCAATTTGGAGAGGATTCTTGGCCTCTTAGGAGCCTTTGCTTTCACCGGCACTATTTTGCCAAAGTCAAACTCATCTGGGGAGATGGCCATCTTCTTTATTTTCGGCATGAAAGCAGACATCCAAGGCAGGAGAGAAGTACATGTTGTGGCAATAGTTGTCTCTGTTGGTGTTACTATAGCAGCTTCCACACTGCTAGTGGTGACAGTAGTTGCAGTTAGAGTAACTGGTGAAACTACACCGACTAATGATTCTGGCTTGGGTGTAGGGCTTGCTAGCAAGTTGAAAGAAGGAGATGATAGACTTGTAATGGATTTAGAAGAGCGAGGGGAACTTCCAAAAGGGCCCTGAGGATCACCAAATATGACCCTGGAAGGAGAAGCGGCTCTAGACGAGGGAACACTGATAAGAGAGATGGGAGAAGAGGGTACCACAGGAGACTGAGGGGGAGAAGGAGATATGCTCTTGCTCGGCTACACTTGTTCCTATGAGAGTGGAAGCCTAGTGCTAGGTTGCCTTAATGACTGATCATCTTTCTCCATGGGCTAAGCTACCTGTGCCTGAGGGCTCTATTCTTTGGTTCCTTTGTCTGCTGATTCAGGCTCCTCAGTGGCCTTAGGCTTCTTAGATACAAAGATGATTCTAGGCTTGTGAGGCCTAGAAGGAGAAGGGACATCATCTTTGTTTTTAGTTTTGTTCTCTGCTTTCTTCTTCAATTCTGCCTGGTATTCAGCCTCTAAACCTATAAAAAATTTCCTCGGGGTGATTCCTTTGGCTGCTAACCAATCATTGGTGTTAGCCAATATTGGTTCAAATCTTTTTCTCAGAGAAGTCAGCACCTTCTGAGACCACTGAATTGGAGGGAGAGGGGAACCAACAACCTTTTCTACTAGATACCTGCCATTTATGATGTTCCCATCATCGATTAGACCAGAGGGGATCTTTGCAAGCCTGAGATATTCAATCTGCTCTAGTGTCAGCCTGTAATAGTCCATTTTCCTAATCTCCTTAGTCATCCTCAGGTCTACCCAGATATCTTCAATCATTGGTTCATGGGACTGACTTTTCCTTCTGATCTTCTCCTTGACTCCCCTATAGTCAAAATTTTCCCATCTTTTGAATGGATTTAAAGTAACCATTTGTATTTTGGTTTCCATGACCTTGGCTTTGGTTGATGTTGTAATGGAATACCTGCCAATCTCGATTAGAAACTTGAAACCTGGTCTCTTTAGTTCCATCTATCTAGTATGCATGACAACCAGTTGTCGACAAAGTTCTATCAGAACTAATTTATCTGAAGGGAATTTGGGGAACATGTAGGGGTAGCCTTGGTAAAAGCTGACCCAAAGATAACAAAATGTGGGGAATTGAAGGAACATGCAGCCATAATCATTGACTACTGCCCAGGCCTCATATGATATTCTCTTTTGCTCAAGTTGTGGGTTAAAGAGACATAAAAACACAGTGAAGAAAGCATCATTTACTCTCTTGAAGTGATAGGTTGACCCTTGAAATGTCAGCTGAGGATAATATGAGTAGACCGGGGTGGTCTTTCTATCTCCTTCAGTAGTTAATCCTAGGAAAGGCCACATTGCGGCAGCTATGTAAACCAGGTATAAAGTCATGTAAAACCTGTGAGAGGTCTGCACCTTGGTCAGCTACTCATGGAAGGTGTTGTTGATTTGCTCTCCCCAAAAGATGGCTTGTTTTCCCTAGAGGATGATCTTGATGAATGGGTACATCCATTCATGGAACTGTGAAGAAGACGAGAGGCCCCGTACTCTGATGAAAAGGGTGATCAAATCACCAACTTCTTCAATGAAATCACTCCTAGGAAAGTTCCATGGACATCTAAATAAGCTTGTTCTAGGGGACTTTAACCACTTATGGTTCATAACTTTCTTCACCCTCTTAGGGTCTTTATCATATTCCTTCTGTGCATCCCCAAAGTCAATTTGGGTTACCTCAATGGCTGGAGGGCACATGAAAACTTTGTCGATGAATTTGGGGTCCAATCAAATCACCATGTTGCCGCTGGCATCTGAGACCAACCTAGTCTCTTTGTTGTAGAAGTGCACGCATTGAAAGATAAATTTAGTATGATGCATAGCTACTGGAAAGGCAGGCACCAGGTGGATGTTACTATTGACAATCCTCTTCATCCCGGTGCTTGCATTCATTGCCTTTGTTCATGCTAGGAATTCGGCCATGTCCACATGGCCGATTTCAGTGTCTTGGATATCATCAATGTTGGATGTGATAGAAGTGAGGGGGAGGATGCCCTGATACTTATATTTCATTATTTTTGCCTTCTTGGGAGATGCTTCCATCATTGGGAATGATCTCAATCGGATGGGAATGGATGCGCAGAAGTTCACTCATTGAAATGCAGACATGATCGCTAGATATCAGGAGAGTGATGACGAATGAGGAAAATGCATTCTGAGTGATTATGACCACTGAGGTCACTTAAATAGGCTGGGTCAAAAGGAGTGAAAAATGAGGAAGAAAGGGAAAGAAAAAGACAACTCAAAAAATTCTTGGGAGTTAGGAAAATCTAAGGGAAGGATGCATGGGCGGCAAAATTTGCCACCCCTGCATGCCAGGGTAAAAGAGTGTAAGGGTGATGAAATTCACCGCCCTTGCAAAGATGGGCTACATAGGCGACAAATTTCACCTCCCTTGCAGACTAGAAGAGAAAAAAGGGTAAAGGCAGCGAAAATCACCGCCCTTGCAAGGGGGTCTGCAGAGGTGGCAAAAATTGCCGCCCTTGCAAAGAGGGTTTGTAGGGGTAGCAAAAATCACCGCCCTTACAAATAGGGTCTACAGAAAAAGAAAAAAAAGGCAGTGAAAATTGTTGCCCTTGTAAGGGGGTAGACATAGGCGGCAGAATTCACCGCCCTAAGGGCCGAATGTGGGCTAGAGAGGGAAGAGAAATCCGTGGGCTAAGATGGGGGAGAAAACCATGCCCGCAACAAGGTGGAGAGGAAGCACACAGGTAGGGGGAAGAAAAAGGAAAAAAAAAACAAAAAGCACCTAACACTAAGCAAAAGAAAGAAAATAAAATGAATACAAATGCCAAAAAACAAAACCAACCTGAGAAACCACGTGCACCACGAGGTTGAATCTGTGAATACGTGCTTCGATTCGCTCACCAAATGATCCAAATGTGAAGAGCAAGAGGAGAAGAGAAAGAAATGAGGAGAAAAAGAGGCTCAAATTAGTTTAAATGGGGCAAAAATGGACCCCAACCACCTGTCGTGTGTGGCCATAAATGCCGCGCACTGTTACCAAGATGTGTAAGGGTGGCAAAATTTGCTGCCCTTACATGCCTGAGTGCAGGGGTGGAAAAAATCGCTGCCCTTGCAGGGAAAAATGTAGGGGTGGCAAAATTTGCCACCCTTACACAAAAATAAGGGAAATGCAAAGGCGGCAAAATTTTCTACCCCTGTAAGGAAAGGAAGAAAAGACTAACTCTAGAAGAGGTAGTCTGAAAAGGTGACTTGGTTCCCAGAACATTTTGAGACTGTAATGGCCTTCACTTTTTGGGAAGATGTGTTTCACGAATTTCAAAAGTTCTAGGTAGACCAAGATGAGAACAAGAAAAACCCACCTCGAGAACAAACTTAGAGAGACGAAAGATGAAATGAACAAGTTTCGTAGGGGGTTGTTCCCAAAAATGAGCTAAGCTAATTTTGGAAACAATAGTTGGCTCCTGTTGGGGAAATTCCATTAATTGATCTGATTAGTGGGAGTAGAAACCAGTCTCTAAGTGCCTTCATCCAAGCCATTGGGCTACGGAGTCAAGCTAAAAATGAAAGAAAGAAAACAGATAGAACACAAAAAAAATTGTACATATATACAAATGAACTTCTTCGAGCCTCAAGGATTAAATAGCTTGAGATGCTATTCACTGTGAGGTAGAGTAAATGGTGTTCCATCTTGGTACTCCAGCAAGAAGCTAGCCTCACCACAAAGCTGTCAAATGGTGAACGGTCCCCTCCATAGGGAATCAAATTTGCCATGCATCTTTTTTGGTTCTCGCCTCTTGTCCCACAATAAGACTTGATCTCTGACTTGGAATTCACAGACTTTAGTTTTCTTATCAAAGAGAGCCTTCACCCAATTTTGATGCTCCTTGATCTGATCTATTACCATGGTTCGACGCTCATTCAGCTCGTTTAGACACATGATTCTTTTGTCGACTGAGTTTTTGAAGGTTGAGTCTTCAATTACTTTAGTTAGCCTGAGTGCTGGTAGTTCAAGGGTGATGGGGATTTCTGCATTCAATCCATACAAAAGCTAAAAAGGGGACATACCTATAGCCCTTTTGGGTGTTATTCTATCCACCCACAAAGCATCATACAATGCTTTGTGCCACGTTCTCTGATTGTCATCCACCAACTTCTTGATAATAGTGACCAGGTTCTTGTTACTCGATTCTGCTTGGCCATTTCCCTGGGGGAAATAATCTAAAGTGTGAGATAAGGTAATCCCATAACAAAAGCAAAATTGATTAATTTCATATGAGGAAAAATAGGCCGCATTATCTGTTACAATTTTGAGCGAAACTCCAAACTGAGAGATGATATTTTCTATGAGAAAGCTGCATACCACTTCAGACGTAGCATGTTTGGTCGGGATGGCCTCTATCCACTTAGTAAAATAATCTATTGCTATGAGGACATAATCATGTCCAGCAATTGAAGATGGGTTGACTACCCCAATGAAGTCAATACCCCACTGTTGAAATGGTTCCTCGATCACTACCGGCTTGAGAGGTAAAGCAGGCAGCTTAAGCTTTCCAACGAATTGTTGGCATATTTCACACCTACGCACCCATTTGTAGGCATCTTGGAACAGCGTGGGCCAATAATACCTTGCTTGTAGAATTTTGTGTGCCATCACGGGTGTAGAAAAATGTCTTCCACAGGCCAAATTGTGGAAAAATTCTAAGAGTCTTTCTTGTTGAGCTTTGTCAACACAACGAAGAAATGCCCCATCCAGGTTTCTCTTGTAAAGCCCATTGTCCCACAAAACATAACCAACTGCTTTCAATTTAACATTATATTTCTCTTTAAAAGAAAGATGAGTGAGACACTCACCATATGTCAGAAAATGAGCAATGTCAGAATACCACTCATCAGTAGTGGTAACAAAGAGAACCATAGGCACGCCTTCGATCTTTACTTCTTCATTTTCTGCTTCACTTGGAATGTTGTTGGTGATCAACTGGCAGAGACCTCTTCCTCATATGAACTTGGTTGGTTTGATGTCCAGATCAAAATCTTGAGTCTTGGCAATCCAGTTACCTCTCTTCATACCAAACTCTTGCTGAGTCAAAATAGATTTTACCATCGTATCTGGTACGAGAACTTCAGTGTGAGAATTTAGGATATAAAACTTGAAATGCTTGACAGCTTTAACCATGGCATATGCATGCTTCTCCATAAGGGAATATTTTAGCTCATGATCCTTGAGTGGGCAACTCATGAATGAGATAAGAGATTCTGCACCCTCTAGATTTTGGTAGATCAGAATAGTTGATAGTGTATGCTCAGAGGCATAGCTATATATTTTGAAACCTTTAGTATAATCTGGATAGACCAAGATTGGTGCACAGGTGATTGATTCTTTAATCTCCTTAAATGCTGATTTACCTTCAACAATCTACCTGAACATAGCATTGCCCTTCATCATGTTGACAATATGACGGGTTTTCTCAGCAAACTCAGGAATAAACCTTCGGAGGAAATTTACCTTTCCAAAGAAAGAGTGAATTGCAGTCTTGCTGGTGGGCAGAGTAAGTTCCTGAATGGACTTGAATCTTTCTAAATTAATTCTAATACCTTCTCAGGACATGATGTGTTTGAGGAGTTTCCCTTCAGTTACTCTGAAGATGAATTTCTTTGGGTTTAAAGAGATACCGTTTTGATGACAGCGTTCCAGTACCTTTTGCAAATGGTGAACATGCTCAAAATGATATTTTGAAAATACCATCAGGTCATCCAGGTACACTACAATGAATTTTCCCATCTCATCGTTGAAAGTAAGATCCATCACCCTTTGAAAAGTGGTGCCTATGTTTATCAGACCAAAAAGCATCCTTTGATAAGTGAATGTGCCCCAAGGCATGGTGAACACTGTCTTATGCTGATCTGCTTTCCTGAATTCAACCTGATTATACCCTGAAAAATCGTCTAGCATTGATAACATTTCTGAACTTGTTACCATTTGTAGAACTTGATCCATGATGGGGAGAGGGTAATTATCTTTTAAAGACAACTGATTTAAGTTCTTGAAATTCACATAGATTCAAATTTTGCCATTTTTCTTTCTGACGGGTACTATGTTGGCAATCCATGTTGAGTGATGGATTGGAAAAATTATCCGGGCATCTAGCATCTTTTGTATCTCAGCTAAAATAGTACCTGAGATTTTTGGATTATATTGCCTAGATTTCTACTTGTAAGGTACAGAGTTGGCCTTCAGGGGAATGTCGTGACGGATGTCATTTGGCCTGAGTGATTTTAAATCATTGTAGGAATAGGCCAACACATCCATATACTGGTAGAGTAGACTAGGAAGCTCAAACCTTTCCTCAGGAGTGCAACATTTCCCAATGTTTACCATCTTAGGATCGCGCTTGGTTCCCAAGTTGACTTGATCAAAATTTTGGGAAGAATTTGAATCTGTTCGTTGTTGTTTGACAAACTTGTCATGGTTATCAAACAACTTCTCTAGGGAAACCAAACCTTTGGGAATCTTATTCCCCCTAAGCTGTAGGAAACCCTCACCTGTATTTGTATTGGTTTCAGGAGTTGCTTCACATTTTCAAAGTTTACTACCTTCAAAATGTAGTTGTTTGAAACTGTCCTTTTGCTCTAAGAAGGTGATGATTTGATCATCATTATTAAACACTTGTCAGTGGCTGGCATTATCTGGTACACTTAGTCAAAAAACCAACTCGATAGTGTACCTATCTCCCTTAAAGTCTGGGTGAGGGACTAGAAGGGTGGCAGAGGCAGCCAATGCATCTGCTTGGTCATTGAATTCCCTTGGAATGACAGAGATGTTGAAAGCATCAAAATTTTCAATCTGATCCCAGATCAGGTTATGATAGTGGCGTAACCTCTCATTCTTTGTTTGATAGAGGTTCCTCACCTGGCAGACTATCAACTCAGCATCCCCTTTAGCATGGAGTTGTCTAACACCTCTTTCTCTGGCAGCCTGTAGTCTGAACAATAAAGATTTGTATTCAGCTGTGTGGTTGGTATTGTTGAACTGCAATTTGTAAGATAAAAGAATAATATCTCCCTGAGGGGATACTAACATAACTCTGGCTCTTGAAATCGTAGAAGAGCAACTACCATCAAATTCTAAGTTCCACACCTCATTAAACTCTACCTTCTCTTTGAAAACTCCTTTGTTTGGGGAAAGAGGCTCTTCCAAGTGCTCATTTTGATTGGTCAATTTTTCTGCTGTACTAACTGAACACAATCTCAAGTTACCAATCGAGGGAGTTTCATCAGGTGTCTCATGGGTTCTGTCCATAGATAGGAAGTAGTTGCCCATGCCTAAGGACTCAAATAAAATTTGAGCTTTCGGTGCCGATGATTGGGTAACTACGTACCTTGCTTCTTTTTTAGGAAGTAACTTCTTCATGACACCTTGGACTGGGATCCTTGCTTCCGATAAGTCCATACTTAGCTCACCTCCAACATCCTTGCAGAAATTCTACCCAAGTAGGATGCCATAAGATGAGAGAACATCTGCCACTAAAACCGTCATTTTTATCCTCTTCTTTGGAAAAGCCGCGAAGGCATATTGAGCATCTTTTATTTGACCAAGGAGAGGAACTTGCTTATTTTCCATGGAAAAACACCTCCCAAAAGTTTTGGTCAAAGTCAGGCTAAGAGAATCTGCCACTTTCATGGGCATGACATTATCTGAAGCTCCAGAGTCTATAATACAATTACTCAGTTTATAACCATTTATAAATAGGGAAACATAGAAAGGTTTTATTTTCTCGAGAGTGACAGGAGGAGTCATAACAAGATTGTTTTGTGTCAGTTTATCTTTAGGGGAATCAAGAACAAGTTTCAAAGAATCTTGTCCTATGGAGACGACTTTGTTTTTTACATATTCTGCTAGCCTATCAAATTGCTCTAGGTTAGCTCTCAAATATTCAACCTCTGTCATTTGAATTTTAGTCTTTTTAGCATGATCAATTATATCAAATAATTGAAAAGAACTCGTAACAGAGGAAGAGAGTCCATCATCAGGGACTTTAACAAGTGTGGTACTGGTCTGAGTAGCAGAAGTGAAAGGTATCGAGTGATTAGGAGTACTTACTTTTTTATGGGTTACCTGATCTTTTGATTGTGGAGGCAATGGAGTCCCACATTTGGCAATGGAAACTGCTGGTCGGGCTTCTTCATCTACCTCTTTTTTGTCAGTCTGTGAAGCTGACTGATTTTGAGATCTAGTGAAAATAGCATAAGCTCTATCCAAATCCTCCCCTTTACTTCCAGCTTCATCCTAGAAATCCAAAAAACCAATATTGGAGTCACCAGCTAATTCCTCTTCCTGCTCGTCGAAGAGACTAGCATTTTCTTGTTGATCTAACTGGAGTTGAAAAGAGTTGTCGTGCTCAACTTCCAGGTAGCCAACTGCTAAATTGGTAGGTGCTGCTTCAATGGCTAATCTCCCTAGAGGGGGAGGTAGGTGATTGGATTTCCCTTGGTTCCAAGCAGCATTACCTTGATATGGCTGATTTTAGAATATTCTCCTAGGTACATCTCGATAGGTAGGAGTAGACGTACCTTGGGCTATTTGTCTCTTCAAAGCTATCAGTTCATTCATCAATTTCTGCACCATAGGATCTGTAGTACCTAAAGAACTTTCAGCAAATGAAGAGAATTTATTTTTACTAGAGTCTTTTTTGATCTTACCTATCAGGATAAGATCATCTTCAATCTCAGTAGCCAAACTTTGAGCCAAGGCTAGATCCATAGGGCCAACTCACCTCAACAGGAAACTTACTTTGGGAAGCTGTGAATTGATGAAAAAGCACTTGAAATTTTTCGGCGTGGGTTGAGCCACAGTTGGAATTTGATTCCTCAACTTGTTGAATTTAGCTATGAAATCCCTCATGGGTTCTTGGATTTCTTTCTTCAATTGTGTTAGCTGAGCCAACAAAGCATGTGCATCTTTAACAGGTCTAAATCTAGCTTTGAATTTGGACTTGAGCATATCCCAATCTATTACTGACCCAACCTGTAGGTGATAGAACCAATCCGTGGCAGCTCTTTACAAAGTTTCCACAAAAATCCTAACTATTACATCTTCAAATTCCACGCTGATCACGCCACATGCTATGGAGAAAGCGGCAATATGCTCGTCAGGATGAACCTTCCCATCACCAAAAAACTTAGGAATTTTTTTCTAGAACTACGAGGTTGTTCATGAAGAGGTGGGGTCAGGTTAAGAGGGCCGAAGGAATTACCCCACGGGCCTTGAGCCATTATGTTAGGGTGATTAAACGGTGGAATAACAAACCTTGGTGGGGTATTTACTGGTAGGGCACAGTTAATAGTAGGAAAAACAACTTTACCTTGTGTTGGTGACTTGATAAAGCTAGGAGGAAAACTCCTAGAACGTTGGAGGAAAGGTGACGGAGGAAAGAGATCAAAGTTACTTTGCTGCGCCAACTCAAACACAGGGTCAACAATGCCCTTATATCTCTAGCTTCTGGTGTAACATGGAGTTGCCAGATTTTAAAATGAAAAAGGGACTAAAACTGCTTCAAGTTGAAGCTTGAGGCTTCAAAATGCATGTTCTTCCCAGTGGCTCTGGTTTTGCAGACCAGATAATGTAACAGAGATGGATGGTAAGGCTATAATGATAATGAGTAAGACATGGAATGGAGTCGCCAGACTATGTAATGAATAAGGGTAGAGACTACTTCAATCTGAAGCTTGAGGTTTCAGACTGCACATCTGATCTCCAGCGGAGTCACCAAAAAATTGTTGGGTGAATATTTTGTCGTTAACTAACTGATGACAAAATGGGTATATCAACCACAACATAGGGAGATTTACACCACAAAAAGTGTGGGTTTACCAGATCTGGATGAGGTAAATCTCTCCTCTCATCAAGGGAAGGTTCCCTATTAATACTTACATGCCGGATATATATAATTAAGTAGAAAATAACACATGGGGGTGGTATAACAACATCTACCTCTTTTTTTTCAAAGGTAATGTATAAAGAACAAAAGAGGGAAAATCTTGGTCCTTAAGCTAACAACACTCCTCTTCTTTTAGGAATGATATTAAACAGAGAGCAAGAAATCACCTGAAGTGACAAAGTTCACAAGAATACTCATGTAAGCACAAAGTCTTCCATAGTCTCCTTCACCGATCTGGAACAAGTACAACCGTAGAGTAAAGTGAAGCACAAAGTCTTCACCTAAAACTACAAAAGATAATTGTATCTTAAAGATAAAAGCAACACAAAGTCTATCTTCTACCTTCCAGAAATGCCCTCAAATAATATTAACACACCCACTTTGCTTATTAAATTAGATAAATAAGATATTACTAGGAAAAAGGACGTAAGAACTATTTCCTAAATAACACAGACAATCTCAACACAAAGTTTGAAATACCCTGCTTCTCATTCATTCAACAAAATATGATTTACAAATTTGAGCACAAAGTCTCAAAAGTTGCTTCAATTTCGGCAGAGTGTTTTCTATTAATTTTTCCAAGATCTTTTACAAATGAGGTCTCCACTATATATAGGGAGAAAATCCTCAGAAAGAGAAAATAATAAAATATACAAAATATCTTGGTCAAAGATGACTCATCTTTGACTTTTAGATTTTTTTTTTGAAATATCTACATGTAATTACATATCTCAAAATTGCATGCACTTTGCACAAAACAGAAGTGCATAAGGAGAGAAGAAGAAAGAAGAAGAGAGATTCAGTTCTTGCTGCCAAATTTCTTCATATGTGCATCGAAAATAGTGATGGATGCCTAAATTCCTATGCTGTCTGGTGCAGCTGTGTTCTTGGAGATGATTCTAGCTCTGATCAATGCATCTTTCAATGCTGTGATGGCTTTACCATGGCCTGTTAACCTAGATTTTAGATTCTCCAAGGTTAACTGAGCATCCAAAATGCTGTCCACGAAAGACATTGAGAAGGATTTTTCTTCAAAATCTTTTCAAATCATTTCCTTGAAATTCTGAATCATCTCTTCTGCCATAAGAAACTGATTGTCCTTAGAGGTTAAGTCACATGGAAGCTCTTCTAATTTAATCAGCAGGCTCAGGTCACTCTTCTCACTAGCTTCCTTGAAAGCTTTAAGATCGTCAATTAAGTCTTTGAGTACCTAGATTCTGAAGGTCAGTGACTCCTTGATCTCAACATAGGAGTCCTTGTTGGAGATGACACTGATAGATATCAGGGTGCTCTTCTTGAGATCCTTCATTTCTTTCCATCTGCCGAGATCCTTCTCCAAGCTATCAATCTCCTAAGAGATAAGAGAGACAAAATCATCTACCTATGTTTTTACCTTCTTCATCTTACTCATCTTTTCTATGACTTCTGTAAGCAAAGAAACTCCCTGAGTATGCATCCTTTCAACATAGTCCTCCAGGACTTTTCCCTTCAAATAAGTCTTTTTTGCTTTTTGAATGACTGAGTCATCCACGGAGAAGGCCTCTGGAGTTGCTGCTTCAGGAGGAAGAGTGAACCTTTTTATTACCACCGTTAGCTGCTCTGATTTGGCTTTGTAATAATCCTTCATCTCCTTCTCTCGATGGAATTTTTGGACCATAATGTCCATAACCAACTGAAGATCACTTTTCACACCTTCGTGGGTAACTTTTCCAAGTTCAACACGAGAGATGGAATAGCGGCACATCTCAAAACCCTCAAGGGTTGCGTCTTGTGGAGGCTTGGCAATTTCCAAAATTTTTTGTCCCTTTTCTTCGACCAATTTGGAGAGGATTGTTGGCCTCTTAGGAGCCTTTGCTTTCACCATCACTATTTTGCCAAAGTCAAACTCATCTGGGGAGATGGCCATCTTCTTTCTTTTCGGCATGAAAGTAGACATCTAAGGCGAGAGAGAAGTACCTGTTGTGGTAATGGTTGTCTCTATTGGTGTTACTATAGTAGCTTCCACACTGCTAGTGGTGATAGTAGTTGTAGTCTGAGTAACTGGTGAAACTGCACCGACTAATGATTCTAGCTCGGGTGCAAGGCTTGCTGGCAAGTTGAAGGAAGGAGATGATAGACTTCAAATGGATCCAGAAGAGTGAGGGGAACTTCCAAAAGGGCATTGAGGATCAACAAATATGACCCTGGAAGGAGAAGTAGCTTCGAAGGAAGGAACACTGATAGGAGAGATGGGAGAAGAGGGTACCACAGGAGACTGAGGGGGAGAAAGAGATATGCTCTTGCTCGACTGCGCTTGTTCTTGTGAGAGTAGAGGCCCAGTGCTAGGTTGCCCTGATGGCTAATCATCTTTCTCCATGGGCTGAGCTACCTGTGCATGAGGGCTCTTTTCTTTGGTTCCTTTGTCTACTAATTCAGGGTCCTCGGTGGCCTTAGGCTTCTTAGATACAAGGATGATTCTAGGCTTGTGAGGCCTAAAAGGAGAAGGGACATCATCTTTGTTTTTAGTTTTGTTCTCTGCTTTCCTCTTCAATTTTGCCTGGTATTCAGCCTCTTAACCTGTAACAAATTCCCTCAGGGTGATTCCTTTGGCTACTAACCAATCATTGGTGTTAGCCAATATTGGTTTGAATCTTTTTCTCAGAGAAGTCAGCTCCTTCTAAGACCACTAAGTTGGAGGGAGAGGGGAACTAGCAACCTTTTCTGCCAGATACCTGCCATTTATGATGTTCCCATCATCGATTAGACTAGAGGGTATCTCTGCAAGCTTGAGATATTCAATCTACTCTAGTGTTAGCCTGTAATAGTCCATTTTCCTAATCTCCTTAGCTGTCCTTAGGTCTACCTAGATATCTTCAATCATTGGTTCATGGGACTGAGTTTTCCTTCTGATCTTCTCCTTGACTCCCCTGTAGTCAATGTTTTTCCATCTTTTGAATGGCTTTAAAGTAACCATCTGTATTTTAGTTTCCATGACCTTGGCTTTGGTTGATGTTGCAATGGAATACTTGCCAATCTTGATTGGAAAATTGAAACCTGATCTCTTTAGTTCCATCTGTCTAGTATGCATGACAACCAGTTGTCGACAAAGTTCCATCAGAACTAATTTATCTAAAGGGAACCTAGGGAGCATGTAGGGGTAGCCTTGGTAAAAGCTGACTCGAAGATAACAGAATGTGGGGAACTAAAGGAACATGCAGCCATAATCATTGACTACTGCCTAGGCCTCATTTGATATTCTCTTCTGCTCGAGCTGTGGGTCAAAGAGACATAAAAACACGATGAAGAAAGCATCATTTACTCTCTTGAAGTGACGGGTTAACCCTAGAAATGTCAGCTGAGGATAATATGAGTAGACCGAGGTGGTCTTTCTATCTCCTTCAGTAGTTAATCCTGGGAAAGACTACATTACAGCAACTATGTAAACTAGGTACAAAGTCATGTAGAACTTGTGAGAGGTCTGCACCTTGGTTAGCTACTCATGGAGGGCATTGCTGATCTGCTCTCCCCAAAAGATGGCTTGTTTGCCCTGGAGGATGATCTTGATGAATGGGTACATCTATTCATGAAACTGTGAAGAAGACGGGAGGCCCCGTACTCTGCTGAGAAGGGTGATCAAATCACCAACTTCTTTGATGAAATCGCTCATAGGGAAGTTTCATGGCCATTTAGATAAGCTTGTTCTAGGGGAATTTAACCACTTATGGTTCATAACTTTCTTCGCCCTCTCAGGGTCTTTATCATATTCCTTTTGTGCATCCCCAAAGTCAATTTGGGTTACCTCAGTGGCCGGAGGGCACATGAAAACTTTGTCGATGAATTTGGGGTCCAACCAAATCACCATGTTGCCGCTGGCATCTGAGACCGACCTGGTCTCTTTATTGTAGAAGTGCGCACATTGGAGGATAAATTTGGTATGATGCACAGCTATCAGAAAGGCGGCCACCATGTGGATGTTACTATTGACAATCCTCTTCATCTCGGTGCTTGCATTCATTGCCTTTGTTTGTGCTAGGAATTTGGCCATGTCCACATGGCCGATCTCAGTGTCTCAGATATCATCAACATTAGATGTGACAGAAGTGAGGGGGAGGATGCCCTGATACTTGTATTTCATTGTTTTTGCCTTTTTGGGAGACGCTTTTATCATTGGGAATGATCTCGATCGGATGGGAATAGATGTATAGGAGTTCACTGATTGAACTACTGACATGATCACCAGATATCAGGAGAGTGATGATGAATGAGGAAAATGCATTTTGAGCAATTATGACCATGGAGGTCACTTAAATAGGCCAAGTCAGGAGTGAAAAATGAGGAAGAAAGGGAAAGAAAAGGACAACTCAAAAAATTCTTGGGAGTTAAGAAAATTTGAGGGAAGGATGCACGGGTAGCAAAATTTTTTACCCCTGCATGCCAGGATAAAAGAGTGTAAGGGCAGTGAAATTTGCTACCCTTACAAAGATGGGATGCATAGGCAGTGAATTTCACCGCCCTTGCAGACTGGAAGAGAAAAAAGGGTAAAGGCGGTGAAAATCACTGCCTTTGCAAGGGGGTCTGCAGGGGCGGCAAAAATCACCACCCTTGCAAAGAGGGTCTGCAGGGGCAGCAAAAATTGCTGCCCTTGCAAAGAGGGTCTACAAAAAAAGAAAAAAAAGGTGATGAAAATCATCGCCCTTGTAAGGGGGTAGACATACGCGGCGAAATTCACCGCCCTAAGGGCCGAACGTGGGCTAGAGAGGGAAGAGAAATCCGCAGGCCAGGATGGGGGAGAAAACCATGCCCACGGCAAGGTGGAGAGGAAGAACGTGGGCAGGGGGGAAGAATAAGGAAAAACAAAACAAAAAGCACCTAACACTAAGCAAAAGCAAGAAAAGAAAATGAATACAAATGCCAAAAAACAAAACCAACCTGAGAAACCGCGTGCACCAGGAGGTTGAATCTGCGAATACGTGCATCGAGCCACTCACCAAATGATCCAGATGTGAAGAGCAGGAGGAGAGGAGAAAGTAATGAGGAGAAAAAGAGGCTCAAATTGGTTTAAATGGGGTAAAAATTGACCCCAACCACCTATCATGTGCAGCCATAAATGCCGTACACAGTTACCAAGACATGCAAGGGTAGCAAAATTTGCCGCCCTTGCATGGGGGCGGTGAAAATCACCACCCTTGTAGGGAAAAATGTAGGGGCAGCAAAATTTTCCTCCCTTGCACAAAAACAAGGGAAATGCAAAGGCGACAAAATTTTCCGCCCCTACAAGGAAAGGAAGAAAAGACTAACTCTAGAAGAGGTAGTCTGAAAACGTGACTTGGTTCCCGAAACGTTTCGAGACTGTAATGGCCTTCACTTTTTGGGAAGACATGTTTCACAAATTTTATAAGTTCTAGGTAGACCAAGATGAGAATGAGAAAAACCCATCTCGAGAACAAACTTAGAGAGACGAAAGACGAAACAGACAAGTTTCATAGGGGGTTGTTCCCAAAAATGAGCTAAGCTGATTTTGGAAACAACACAATGCATATCAATGGGGAAAGGGATCAATGGTTGAACTTGGGTGATACCTCAACAACCCATGTGTTGAGTACTTTCTACATACTAATACTTCGAAGAGGGATCAAACTTCATGTAGTTCTCCCATGTTATAGTGGTGTGTGAATAAAAGATGCAATATGCTAGATGCTGGTGCAATACTAATGTGATTAAGTGCCTTAACCATGACTTATGAATTGGAATATGTATTTAGACATGAGCTCTGGGATACTAGGGTTGTATACAAACAAAATTAGTAGAAATAGGTACTTTGTTCTCGATGTGCAATTATGATTATGGTGATTTTCAATGTGGAAGCTTCTTGCATGAAAAATGGGTTAAAATGTGTTTATATAGTCATATCCTTGAAATTTATTTGAATGTAGGTCACTAGGGACATAGGTCAACCTTTTCATAACATTTGATTTTGAAAATTAGCTATTATTTGGCAAGAAAACAAAAGAGGGGCCACAAACACTACAACAGTGCACTATAGTCCCCAAGGCACTATAGTCTAATGGGTAATTTGATCATATTAAGTGTTAGGTAGGACCTAAAAGATGCCTAAGGCTGATATGAATATGGATTACACTTAGGGGTCATTTATTAGCTTATACGGGTGAGTCTTTCACATGCAAGGTGTTTGAAAGTGATCAAAATGGGCCCTAAGATAGGTTTAGAGATATGTGTGTAAAAGAATAGTCATAAGTGCATGGTTTTAATTTAAATATTAATTTATGTGTTTATATTTTCCCTTCATTTTATTCTAATATTATAGTAAAGTGAAAAAATTCTAGTCTAAATGGGAAAGATATTTCATACTTGAACTTACTTGTGAAGAGGAGTTTTGGATGTAGGCCACAACGTTGAACTATGATCTATGTAAACCTGTAATGAAACATATGTAATATCAGTCCTTAAGATGAATATAAAAAGTGAAAGATAAGAAATTAGAGAGTGAAAAGGAATGAATAAACCTGATTAGGCACATGAACTGTTATGTTTCCATGTTGCAAAAATTAGTGCAAAATTGGTGACTGTAGAAGGTAAAACCCTCAAAGTTTTCAATAACATTGAATATCTTGGATTGGAATGTACATGCCCTATCATCATTAATTGGTGAGTGTTTTTAATAAATCAAGGGTTTTTTGACTCCATCATCACATACCCAAAGTATTGAAGCAATTTAAAATCCTTGTATGAATCCCATAATATAGTTCTAGTGCAAATAGTGGTGCAAATAGAGAACCAACCACTACATAGATGGAATAAGGTTCAATTTTTGTACAAAGCTAGTGCAAAATCTAGTTATGGTGTATACAACATGGATAATGTCATCAATTTTCCAATCCATCTATAATGTTGGTGTAAAATGGAGCAATGAAAAAATAATGTGCCACACACATGCTCCCAAAATAATATTCGGTACTTATAGATTGTAAGACTATGCAATGAATTTTAGAAAACCTGTGTGCTAACTTGGAATGATATGCTACACATGATTTCCCCCAAACTAATAAAATTTGAGACAAAATTTAATGATTCTATACATTGAGAATTTAAAACTATTGAATATTATTCTAAGCAAATTGAGATACTGAGAAATTCTAGAAATGCCTATATTTTTAGGCATTTAGACAATAGTGCTGGGAAGGACACTGGAGCAATGCTTTTTTATCCAACATGGTGCTCCTATCCAAAATGGATTTATTAATACTTTATGATGCTAAAATTTTATCAATAATGTAGTCATTATCAAAATAAATTTGAGTACTAATCTGAGAGGTCTAGTTTCTAAGACAAACCTCTATGAATATCCCCTCTTTTGAGGTGAGTTATTGAGCATGCACATGAACTTAACTCAAAAAAAAAGTTGTGATAAATTATTATGACATAATGATTGAAATATGAGTAGTAGTGATAAAATGGGTTAACATGACATCATCATATACATAAAATGAGCATAGTAATAATGTGATATTCATGTAGGAATAAAAATTCATAGTAATATTTGTCTACATAAATGTTAACATTTATGCACACAGATAAATGAGTGAGTATGTAACAATGAATAAAACTACTTTGGGAATAATGCATGATATCCATCATGGTATTATAAACACTAAGTGGATGCATGATGTCCATCATGGCTATGGCACACATGATCAAAGAGTATATGTAAAGCACACAAAACATATAATATAAAGCCAAGGTTTCACATATAAAGGACATATTTAAATGTCACTCACATAAATAGAATCATATACAAGGACATATTTAAATGTCATCACATGCATAAAATCAAGTAATGAAGGATTAGATCCACATATAAGGACATTTAAAATGTTTGCACACATAGCATAAACACATAAAGACATTTAAATTTACTCACACGCATAGAATCAAAGACATGAAGGCTTAGAGACACTAAAAAATGACATATTAAAATGTCCTCAAAGCAAATATAAAATGTATACAAGAGATGAAACTAAGAAATCAATATGAAAAACATGCATGATTATGTAACTCAATTAACAAGAGCTAAGTTCTAACCCGAGTATATTTAGTAACTGAGATAGATAGTAGTATATCACAATGTTAGTGAGTTAACAATATCTAAAGATATAATTTTACATAAAGAACTAAGTGTATAAGTGGTTAGAGAATGATATAACTTGTGCATAATATTTTTTAACCTTAAAATCAATATAGAATGGGGTTATCTAGGGTTAAAGGGGTAGAGATAGCTTAAGGTACAAGGGTGAGAAACTATCTCTATAGAAGGATAATTAGATGCTAAACTTAAATAAATATATACTAAATTTCTTATATTGAAATAGGATAAAAATAATAAGTACAACTATGCTACATATGGAAATGATAAATAAGTAATGTACTTAGATAGTTTTAATGCTAATATAGTTCTAGATTTGGAATAGGCAACAAGTAAATTGGAAGATGATTCTAGAATAGTCATCAAATTCTAGATTGAGTACGTCTAGAATTATGGATACTATCATCAACCTTGGATAGTTACATTGGTGTTATTGTCTGATCTTGACACATATGTCTTATACATAATATATAATAGAAAAGTATGTGACCACCTAGATGATTATGGATTTGTCTTCAACTTCACTTTGGTGCATGTAGATTTGGGTCATGGATTGTTGCTCCTCATGGAATTGTAAAACCCTAGTTCTTCATATTTATAGTGACCTTAGGGAAAAATGGGTTAGTGAGTATATGGTGTTGAGCTAACCCCAAATATCCTTATGTCAATGAGTGCTGCATACACAACCAATACTTTGAAGAGGACCTCAAACTGATGTAGTTCTCCCCTATGTGTTGGCTTGTGTGTGAATCATGCAATGTGTGTAAAGTAAGTACAATAGTGATTGAACTTGTAGCTTGGAGAATTGAGCTCTTGGGCTACTCCTTCAGTACTTTAGACCTGTACATTTTATATCATTATGACTAATATAAAAATAAGAAGAAATAGAAAATATTTGCTTTATTGAGTACTTGATTGAATACTTTTAATAAGTCACCTTGCTTTGTGCTAGGTGAAAAATGAATGAGGGTTGATCTTGTATTTATATAACTCACTTTGGAGAAATAAATCACATTAAAATACTTAGGTATACTATTAGGATACATTTTATTTGTACATTATATGACTTTAGGGAAATAAACACTTGCATCAGAGGACACTTGCATCGATGCATGTGTCTATCCTTAATGCTAGTGTTTAGGGAGCAATAAATTATGTGCATACTCAGAACTTGTAGAGGTGGAATATAATAAATTTTTAAGTATTATTGGAAATATAAAAGGTCTAGGTCATCAACATAAGACTAGTCAGACCAAGAGATAGGTTAAGGGGCACAAAATAGAGAAAATACAAGACTTGTGAATGTGGGAAAGGTTTAAAATTGAGAGGAACAACCAAGGTCTGAGTTTTCCAAGTGTACAAGACTAAGGTGCTATATAGTCCATAAAACAGTGTCTACATTTCCCCCTCTTTAATCTAATAGTGGAATTACTAGTTTAATGGAAAATAATTCATACCTAGGTGTCTATTATAACACACATTTCTTTTGCTTGAGTCCAACTTGAGTGTTTTGATGGTAACTAACCTACAACCAATAACATTTTATAATATATAATTAATACATATAATATGAAATTGATAGTATTAGAATTGATTGAAATTGAAAGAGAAAGTTTAGGAGTTGTTTTAACCTTTTAGGATTTTATTAGTGTAAATCTTATGTTGTTAAAGGGTTGAGTATGTTGCTAATATGGAATAAAAACTAGAAATTATTGATTTAATTAAACTTTTCCAAAATAACAAGTGAGAGGAGAAAATTAACTTATTTGGAGATACATAATTTCTGTGTGGATTAGAGTACTAGAAATGACTGAAAAAACATGTAGTAACCTTTTGTCTTTTGACTATTTGTTGAAATCTAGTTTAGGATAATAATGCCCCCATTAGGATAGTAGCACCATGTGGTGCTAGTTTCCAATTTTGGCACTAATTTCCTTTATATAGATACTATCTAAAACTTTCAAGGAAGTTACAGGAGGTTTTATAGGTCTTATAGGCAGTCATGTGTCATTTGGGTGCTCATTTATGTCGCTATTTTGGCTGAATCTCCTCTAAAACCCTAATGAATACCTACACACATGAAACAATAAATAGATCAAATGCAAAAAAGAAAGGAAATATTGGGTTGTGGGATGTTATGATCATATAAAGTAGAACCCCTATTGTCTTGGTCATTGCCTACATTAACCCCAATGTTAACAGTCTCAGATTGCATGTATTTCTCCCTTTGGGAACATGCACCATCAACATGCATGATATGTTATAATTATTTTCACTTAGACCCGTATTTGATCAAGCATGTAAATTCTAGGTGTGATTAATGAGTAGTATGCATAGTATTGAGCTATATTATTAATTATTTTTATGTAAATATGTGCCAAAATAGTAAGTTCTCTATGTAAAATGCCTTATGAGGCTCTTTATATAGAAGGAGATTTATGTAGAATATAAGACCTTATTCACTAGCTAAAAAGTCATAAAAGAGGGATAAAAGACATAAGAGAAGGCTCATGGAGGGGATATGACTCAAACATGGGAGAAAAAGCCATTAAACACTAGAGCCATATGTGGACACTAGATCCATGTGGTTCTACTAGCATAAAAGTGGCGCTAGTGTCCTAAGGATTAAAACATAGCTAAAATTAGGTCAGATAAGCTAGGGGCCCTTGTGATTGGGAAATGGTGACTTATGACTATTGGAAGTATCATGAATAAGGACAAAAAGACATAAGAAAGATAAAAGTACTCATAATGACCATGTGAACATGGACTATAATCACCACTAAGACCTTCATGTGAATGTGAAAAAAAGGACATAATACTTTTGGTTGCTTGACCAAATTAGGGTGTTTACGAGAGTACACCTGTGTATTGATATAAATACTTTGCCCATTGATAAGTTGATTTTGAATATGTATCATTATAAGGCTCTAAAAATTAGATTATGACACACACACACACACACACACAAATCTAGAGAGTACATATAGCTAAGGAGATAGAGAGAGATATTGGAAGGCACTTTCCCCCAACCTTGTAG
Organism: Torreya grandis; assembly: GCA_037957365.1. Lineage (NCBI taxonomy): Eukaryota > Viridiplantae > Streptophyta > Pinopsida > Cupressales > Taxaceae > Torreya > Torreya grandis. Next base: position 1,647,865 of record JARHVA010003790.1, read on the forward strand.
AAAAGGTGAGTTACCACCCTGATAGTTGAGATTATCTCAACCATGTAACCCAATCATAATTATAACCTAGTGAGAATGAGTGAACACAATAAAATCATACTATCAAATTGGTAAGGCTAAATGTTATAATTTAGTTGAACCTAAAATCATGGCAAGATCAAGTGATTTAATCACCTCAACCATACCAAAAGTGAACCTATGACTATAGTAGATTGGCTCAATACAATCCATAAAAATACATCTTGGTAGGTGATGATATTCCTTCAGAGTTTTTTGAAATATGAAACTAATTTGGATTTTTCAATATTAAGTTCACATTGAATAACATATGCATCTTAGATATGTCTCATACTAAAACTATATATAATAATGGTACCAATGTATAAAATTTGACCATAATTATGAATTTGAATTATATAATTATGTGTTTTGGACAATTAAAAAATTATGTATATGGAGAATATGATTCCAAAGCATGCCTCCACTATATATGGAGAAATACAAAAACTAAAATAAGTGCCAATGTGGAGTACATGTTTCCAAAACATGCCCCCACAATGATATGGAGATATTGAATACTAAATAACTATGGAGAATGCGCTTCCAAATCATGCCCCCACTAAATAAAAATATTGTGAATGTCCCCCACTAAATCTGAAAACTAATATAAGTAACAAATGCTGAATAAATTTAGAGAATAAGCTTCCAAAGCATGCCCCCATTGAATTTGAAACATGCCAAATGTGAAGAACATGCCCATATGACATGACCTCATTGATATGAACCCTAATTTGAGATGAGGGAATAATATAAAATAGTAGTTACCTTACCTCAAAAGGATAAGATAACTGTATAATCTATTAATAGAACCATGTATCATATATAATAACATGTCTAGGTAAATGTATCATTAAAGTGCATAGGACTTCTGTAATCACACAAAGGCCTACAATTCATGATAATGATAATGGAAATTTATAGATAGTAATAGTAAAATATTAACAAATAAATAATCTCACACACAAGAGCACTCAAAAGCAAGTCAACATACAATGGTCTTAGGAGACTACAAATAAGGGGCATGTTTAAATTATACATAATCAAAGGGACACAACTTTGTAAAATGTTCAAAAAATATAAGATGACATATTAAAATGTCCATAAAACAATCAATGACATATTCAAATGTCAAAAAAATCACACATAGGCATGAGGGCTAAACACAAAGGAGCATATTCAAATGCTCGAACAAGTAAAATAATAGCAAGGCAAGGCACTCAAGGAAGTGTGTAAAGGAAAGCATAAGCAAGTAGTATAAACACGTCCTAGTAGCCCATGGATCAAATTTGTTAGCAAAAAACATTAAAGTGCATAACATATCAAGTACCATGTTTAAAAAAATCATGGAGAAAAACATGTGTAGGTATATTTATGAAATCAAAACATGATAATGTAAAATGATTATAGAATGATATAACCTATGAGTATCATGATCATAGAGGTGGATGCCCCAATGTACATATGACATGATTAGAGGGAAGGCCCAACACATAAAATAAGAATAGATCATGTATCTATGTATGCCTGTATCACCCTCAAATAGGAGCATGACACACATGTATATGTAGAAGTAATTGATATGCCATCCATCAACATGAAACTAACACATATATGCCAAGGATCCAATAAAATATATAGGTGCCAAAAGTTTTTTTGTATTTTTGAATGTTTTTATTTTTTGGAATATGTGAAGGTGTTTAATCAAGGAAGTCCTCATCATCAAAAGGTGTAAGACCACCTAGAAAATTTGTAAAGCTTTATTTATATCACTATACTACCACCACTTTAATTTGTTTATTTAATGGTTTTACTAAAGCTAATGGTGTAGGAAAATAATCATACCCATCATGCTATATGCAAATATATATACTAATATGAAGAAAAGTAACACGTTTTTGTAGTATATAGCTTAACATTCCACTTGAACAGCCAATTTCATCCAATTTTAATTTCAAATGTAGTTTGTGGTCTATGGTGAAAGGTTTCACATGTGGGCCACAGGATATAAGTAATCAAATGTATCCTCATGATTGTAGCATTAATGTAGAATATGTTAGTTCATCTATAGTATGTCCCAATTATATGAGAAATGTGGTGCCACAAGTTGTATCCCACTTTTTATTTTCAAACTGGACATGGTGGCAATATACCCCATCAATATTTGTATCAATAGTTAAATTTTCATGATTTAGTCATTTGGAGAGATAATTCTCTTTTGAAAGATAGGAAAGGTTTTGCCTTTTTCTAATTTTAGACACAATTTTTATGTAGTATTCATTTTTATATTTCTAAATTAGTTTCTTCAATGCCTCACATTGATTGGTATCATGGCCAATGATCTAATGATATTTACAATATGGTACCTTATCTTCTTTATGCATAAGTCTACTACATGATCTTAATCTGGTAGAAGGTAAAGACATCATTATATGTTTAAGTAACATAAATAACATGGTTTTTGGAGTATCTTGATGTGTCATGATCTATAGAATTTGTTTTGAAACATTTTAGAGAGAATTCACATTGTTCACATTATGAATTTGCATTTGACACTTATAAGCTTGACTTAATGTTTTTATCCAAGAGGGATGTATGGAATAACAAGAATTTACATGTTCATTTTCTATTTTTATTTTCCCCTTATTTGGATTTAATTTTTTATATCCTAAAAGTGGATTTAGCTTATATGTACTAGGGCCTATAGGTTTGAATAGGTTATATGAAAGGTGATCAAGTTTTAGTTTTCACATTTTCTCATCCATCATATCATAAGCAGTATCATGATAATTATCATGGTAATTTTAAACATGACCATATTTCTACTTAGTATTGACCAATAAAGGAAGCTCAAATGTTGTGGGCTTTTATGGTTCTATTGGATCCTTTAGTAATGTTTTTTTTTCTCTTGATGTGTATCTATGTGTACCTCAATATTTAGTGACTTATTTATATCTAGAGATAACGGAGCTATTGTACTTAACTCAACTATTTCATACATGTGTATATACTCAAGGGGGATACATTGTATAGATGGTACCACTATAAGAATGTCTTTTGTTTCAAAATGTATTATTTTTAAAAATTTAAAAGGCTCATCATCAACAAGCATTGATAATAAGGTCTCATCATTTATAAATTTTACATACCAATGAATTGTAGATGGAATAGATTTTATTGAATGTATCCAAGGTCTACCCAAAATTAAATCATAATATAATTATTGAGACATCACTTTAAAAGTAGTTGAAACTATTTTGGTCCTAATGTCACATCTAATGTGATTGGACCAACTAGAGGGCTATGTGGATTGTCAAATCCTTTTATGTGCATAAGAATTTTTTGAACAAGATTGACGATAATACACATGGTGTTTAAGAATTTTATGTTACAAATGTTTAGGCCCAATCCATTATCAATGATAACCATATTGATGCATTTATTTTTCATGGTCACTTATATGAATAAAGGTAAATTTTAGTCAAAAATATCTTTGGATGGTAACTCTGTTAGATCAAAGGTAATGAGGTTGGAATTGTTCTTGAAATCTTTATGATATCCACAAAATAAGCAAGTTCAATATTAGTTAGAACTTATGTATCATGCAATTCCTTGCATAGGATATCCTTATAAACATTAGATTTATTTAGGAGCTCAAGGATTGAAATTTTAGAATGTGTATTTCTCAATTTCTCAATATCTCAATAATGTCCTATCCTTTATAGTTTATTATAATTTTAGGTTTAGGAGGCACCCATTGTATATTAACAAGTGGGGGAATGGGTTGAGCAACCTTATCTCTTTGAGAAGTAATAACATGGACCATATAATCTAATATAAGTCATGGGTGAATAATGGGTGAGGGATGGTAGCTATCATTTGAATAAGATTTAGGTATAAAAAATGGCTGAGATAATGACTGTTGGCATATAGATAATAGCTCTATAACATTGCAAAGCTAATTTTGAAGAGAGATAAAGTGTTGTTTTTGATTTAAAACTCTCTCATTATTGGCACAAATTTGATTAATATATTTAACAAGATAACTAATGTATTAAACCATAGTAAATATGACACATTTTAACCCAAAATGGGTTATAGATGCATCCATGTTGCACATATTATATAATAATTAGGGATTAGTAATAGAAAAATTATAAAATAATAGTTTACCTAGTGTTTAAAGTTCAAAGATCAAGTTCACCAAATGTTTAACTCTAAAATAAATATAGATTGGGGTTATCCAGGGTTAAAGGGGTAGATATAATTTAAGGTATAATGGTGATAAACTATCTCTATAGTAAGCCAATTGGATGCCAAGCTCAGAGAAAAATATACTAAAATTCTTATGCTAAGATAGGCTAGAAATAATAAGTACAACTATGTTAGATATGTAAATAGCAAATAAGTAATGTACTTAACTAGTTTTGATGCTGGTATAATTTTAGATATGGAACAAGTAGGAAGCATACTAGAAAATGATTTTGGAATAATTGTTAGATTTTGGATTGGGTGATTCTATAACTATAGACACTAGCATCATCCTTGGATAGTGACATCGACATTATTATCTGAACCTAATGTAGGTGTCCTATACAAATTATCTACTAGAAAAGTATGCAACCACCTAGATGCTTCTGGGTTTGTATTCATCTTTATTTTGGTTCATTTAGATCTAGGTCATGGACTATTGTTCCTCATGAAATTATAAAACTCTAATTATTTATCTTTATAGTGACCTTGGGGGGAAAATAGGATAGTGGGAACATAGTGTCAAGATTACCCTAAATACCCCTCTATCAATGAGTGATGCCTATATAGCCAATACTCTGAATAGGGTCTCATATTGATTTAGTTCTCCCCTATGTGTTGGCTTGTGTATGAATCATGCAATATGTGAAAAACAAGTACAATAGTGACCTAGCTTATAACTTAGAAAATTGAGCTCTTGTACTACTCCTTTAGTAATTTAGACTTGTAGATATGTTGTTCATATGTTTGATATGAAAATAGGAGGAAATAAAGAAGCTTTGCTTTATTGAGTGTTCAATTGAATGTTTTTAATAGGTTACCTTGGTTCGTTCTAGGTGAGGAATGAATGAGGGTTGATCTTGTATTTTTATCAATCTCGTTAGAGAAATAACTCCCATTAAATCACTTAAGCAAACTAGTAGGATACTTTTCCTTTGAAAATTATATGACTTTAGGGTAATAACCACCTAAACTAGAGGACACCTATATCGATGCCAGGTGTTTTTCCCAAATGCTAGTGTCAAGGGAATATGAAAGTAGGTACATACTCAAAACTTTTAGAGGTGGAAGATAAGCAATTTTTAAGCATTTTGGGCAAGATAAAAGGTTTGGGTCATCAACATAAGACCATTTGGACCAAGATATAGGCCAAGGGGAATAATTTCAAGTAGATGGGAGACTTTAGAAAGTGGGAAAGACCCAAAACTAAGAGGAACAAGCAAGGTCTGAGTTTTACAAGTGTACAAGACTAAGGTGATATATAATCCATAAAATAATGTCTACATATATACCCCAGTGAGCTAGCTGATGAATGTACATGATGCAGGAAGCCTATGTGTAGTTTCAAATTAATTGGTGATAGTCTGAGATCACCAGGACAATATTGGGATGAGGGACACTAGAATAGTGTGTTTTTGTCCACCATAACCCACCTCTCTTAATGTAGTTTATGAGTGTGTAATAATAAAACTACCTATAACTAAATTTAGGACTAATATTCTATGTAATATGTAATCACTCATGTATAATTTTGAAGCATATATGATATAAAAATTGTTAAAAAAAAGTATTAAATATTGTGCATAATTGAGCTAATATATGTCAAATGGAAAATAAGCATGCATAAGTCCTAGTGTTTGGTATTTTTTATAAATATTTTACTATTTTTTATTTTTGTGCATATATAACATGAAAATTAAAAATATGTATAAGTAAAAACTCTATGATAATTAAAGATATATGTACAAGGAAGGATGGTACTATAATCCCAATATTTCCTCAAGGGGATTCCTTTGTATAGAATTTGTGCCATTGCCATATGCATAATCTGCATAGTTAGTATCATTAAGATCACACCAATTTGGATTGTTATAATCATCATCATCTAGATTTGGAATTTGTGAAATGCCACTATTAAATTCTATTATATATTGATACAAAGTAATTGCCCCATACTGTGATATTGATCTTTTTGATTTAATTTTTGTAATGTGTATTGTTTCATTTGTCTCAACTGATATGTCATTACTTGTATCTATGTGTATGTGATTTAAAAGTATGATTTATTATATATGTGTTCACTCTAGAGATATTACTTATTTTTAGATGGATGTGACCTTTATTTCATGTTCAAATTATATGAAACTTTTTCTTGTATTAATCATTGCTACTATTGATGTTAACCATCATTTTCTAAGCACAACATTGTAGGCACTTGAATTTGAAACAACATGAAAAGTAGAATATCTCTATTTTGGAGCAAAATTAAACTTTTAACTTTATTGAACCCATACATTTTATATATGCACTAGTTTTATCCAAGTGTTGATACTTATCCCCAAGAGATGTAAGAAATGAAATAGAGCAAAAATTGATTTAATGATATTCCTTAACCATAACATCTGCAAATTTTTTGCCTTTTATGTGAGAAGTGATAGTGAAAGGATTCTGATATGAGGAAAGACTTGGAGCTACTTCCTTTTAACATACCTTTGAAAATATACATCTTTTAATAATTTATTGCTTTGGAGAATCTTTTTCTAGAAACCCTCCTTTTAGATTGCTTTTTTGCTTGCCTTAATTTTGATTTTGTAACTTATGTGTTTGCTTTTTTTGAAACATTGCATTTGAAATACATTTCTTGTGTAATTATTCATTTTCATCTTATCCATTTTGTACTCTTGATTGATCTAACCTATCTTTTTGAATTTTTTCTTGTCTTAATTATGCATTTTGAACCTTTTTTTGCTTTGAATTGTCCTTGGGTATCCTTTTTTGTACTAATTTTCATTTTATCACTTGGTCTACTTGGAATTGTTCCACTATGGGTTAATTAATTGATGTATCAATTATAGGATCCATAATATAAATTATATTTTATACTTTATGATTCAGATCCAAACAATGATCTTTATGATACCCATGCATTTTGTGATATGCATAATAATATTTCAATCTCCTTAGAGGATGTAGAAGAGGTAGTTTGATCAATTTTTTTCTAATCATTTATATGAGAATCTCACTTTCAATATTATTAGACATATGTGTAATTTTTTAATCACTAATTTTATATGTATTATGTTGTAATTACCCACTTTGATATGAAGTCTTATTAGGCACAACATTGCTAGAGGAAGATGCAAAGACATGATTAACACTAGCTTGTTTTGGATTATTGGTATACGTAAGCTGATTTTCTAAGGATGTGATCTTTGCACTAAAAAATTGATTTTAATTTTGTAACTATTCTATTAACTTTCCCATAAATATTATTTTATCCTTATGATATTCACAAGCACAAACCTTGGGTAATTCAAATTGAACATGCATACATACACCATCAAGAATAGATTGGGAGGTGGAGGGGTTTGTGGAGGGATAGGTTGGTTACCTTATTTTTCAACTAAAGGATGATCTACCTTAATTCTTGGGATAGTGATAGTGTAAACCTAGTTAGAGGGAAACAAGCTATCACGATTTTGAGGGTTGGGAAGAGGAAGAGATTTTTTATTATCCATTTAAATTTCTTTAAAGAATAAAAGAATAACAAGTGACGATAAACATATGAATGTTATCACACATTCCATCATGATTAGTAAATCAAAATTTAACTTGAAACCTTAGGAGGACAAAATTTTAGAATAAAACCATAATGGAAAGTTAAGGCTTATAATTTTTAACAAGCGGGTTCACTAAGATGTTTTTCTAAAATTTTGGGTAATATAAAAGCCTAGAGACAAACTAACATGTAAAATAATAGGAAATAATATAAAAATATCAAGCACTCATCAATTTAAAACTATGAAATTCTATAAACTTACTAAAAATAGTAAATTACAATAGATAATAAGGACTTAGCTGGAAAATAGTGTTGCAGAAGGAATTAGAGGTTGATACTTACTAAGTGTGATTATGTGTTAATTGAGATCAAATATTTGGCACTAGATCAAGGCCTGATAACACCACCTTAGGATAGACACTAGAGGGGTGGTTATCTTTTCCACTATGACCACACTTATATCCACTTATAGTGAGGAAATAAAGGTTTTTGGGTTCTTTGTGTCTCCATTTGTAGATCTTGTATCTAGTGTGGGAGTTTATGATCACTTATGAAGACCAAAATATCACTGTTTCTAATTCAAAAACCTAACTCCTTGAAATGTGAATACCAACTCAAATCAATGGAAAAAATGGGTTCACGGTTGAAGTTAGGTGAGACCTCAACATCCCATGTGCTGAGCACTTCCTACATAGAAATACTTCAAAGAGAAATCAAACTTCATGTAGTTTTACCATGTTATGGTGGTGCGTGAAAGATGCTACTGAAATATTAATGTCATCAAGTGCCTTAACTATTAATTGTGGCCTAGAATATGTATTTATACTTGATATTTTGGCTACTAGGACTGTATGAAGTAAAAATTAGGAGAAATAGGTGCTTTGCTCTCAATGTGATATTATGATTATGGTACTTGTCAATGTGGAAGCTTCTTTTATGAAAACTAGTTTAACATGTGTTTATATAGTCATATCCTTGAAATTAATTTGAATAGGGGTCACTAGGGACATAGGATAACCTTTCCATAACTTTTTATTTTGTAAATTAGTCATTATTTGGTAGGAAGACAAAAGAGGGGACACAGACACTAGAGTGGTGTGTCATAGTCCCTAAGGACATTATATTTTGATGGGTAAATTGATCATGTCAAGTGTTAGTTAGGGCCTAAAATATGCTTAAGGATGATATGAATAGGGAGGAATACACTCACTGTTCATTTAAAAAATTATAAGAGTGAGTCTTTCATGTGCAAGGTGTTTGAAAGTGATTAAAATGGGCCCTAAGATAGGTCTAGAGCTAAGTGTAAAAGAGTGGTCACACGTGCACTAGTTTAGCTTAAATTTTGATTTATGTGTCTAAAATTATCTATTAAATATTTCCTTAAGTTAATATAATTCATAGCAAGTTTTATTATGTAAATATATATATTATATAAAATATATAATATATTATAAAAGTGACATGCTACGTAGGTTTGTATATGTATCTCTGTGGACTTATTTGAGTCCATCATTGATTAATGCAACTTGAAATATTTAATTGTTTTCATTTTTGTATCTTCTTGTCCTTACCCAAAACTTCACTATTACTCATTCTCATTATGAAATAAAACATCTCCTTCCCATACAACACAATAATATAAAGGAACACACAATCTTATTTTTCACTATCACCTCCACCAAAAATATTAGATTATTATTGTTTGAAACTTCATTCATAAAATATTATATGAGGTAAGTATACATAGGTTTCAAGTAAGGCACGACTATCGATTTACACTCTTTTACTTTACTAAACCTTGCTTTATTGAATGAAAAAATTATGCCATCTTATTTAGCATAACTTACACCTTTAGGGAAACTATTAGTAATAATACTAAAATAAGTTTATGTAAAGTCAAATTAACTTAAAATTAGAGGGTTTAAAAATTTATTTTATTTTATTTTTTAATATTTTTTGATGGCTTTGACCAATGGGGTGGGTGTTGTGGTATAAAGGTAAATGAAGATATTGATATTTTTGAAATAATTGTATATGATTAAAAATTTCAAACATATTTCACATCAATTTTTATGATTTATTATTATGATGTAAAAATTATTTATTATTTTTGATCCATTATTATGGTACAAAATTGATCTTAGATTATGGATTGTAGATAATGCTAACCAAATTTTACCCTAGGTCAAATCGGGTCAACCCCTTATATATTCAAACTTTTCATAGGGTCCTTCTAGGTTTGAAATGTTTGCCATGGTCCTAAATGAGGTCACATAACATGTTTTAACCTTGTCATATTTGTCATTTGTCTTATTGTCATCTTATGCCACATTTTAGTCATGTTAAAGAGTTGTACATAAATACCATCAATAGACAAATGTTTCAAGATGCTATCTAACATACTTCCTATAAGAGAATGTTAGAGGCTAGTTTTGAAAATGAAACATTATAGGTTTAATGTATAAATAAGATCATCTAAAAAAGGTTAGTTTTATTAGTTTTATAGATTGATGACTCATTTTACACATGTGGAGGCTTCAAGAAGATGTCATGGCATCCCCACTAGTCATTTCTAGTTTCAAATGGTTTTAGTAGGTTCAAAATTGATCAAAACTAGTTTCTCTCTCCTATCACTCTCTTGGATAGGTCAAAATAAGTTAATGATTTTCATTTGGTACATACTAGAAAAGAAGATTTAGATTGAATACACTTGGGGGATGTTAATAGTCATCATGATCTCCCATTTGATGGTCATGGTTTCTATATTGATGGTCTGTATTGTGTGAAAAATCACTAAGATTATTAACACCTCCAAATAACTTGTGCAATGCCACATCTCAATTTTTTTCATTTGATTTCATTAGTCTGTGTGAACCAATTATTGTATGTGGACTTGTAGAGTATGTTAATCCTTTTCATGTTGATTTAAACTAGTTTGGAACATGTGGTCATAAGAGGATAGGCATAACTATCTCATTTTTCTATAAGTGAGCACCATTGAAGGTTGAAGATAGTGTTTGATATTTGTAGAGCTCATTTTCCTATGACTGGATTTAGGTCAAGGTAGTACATTTGTTTTCAACCCACATCAGAGCATGGATTGTTCATATTATCCATTGAAGAACCTAAAGGTTGATTGAGATAGGGTTCTAAGATACTAAGTAAAGACTAACTAGATCCTTAATTTTCACAATCACCTATAGTCACCTGTAGGTATGTAGAGATAGTTTTAAGACTATCCAAAACCCAAGAGATAGGTTGTGTATAATTTCAAGACTTAAATGGAGTTCTCAAGTCATTTAGGGTTAATTATCATAGTTATAACCACTTCAAGTAACACATATAGGTATAGAGTTGAATAAAGTTACAAAGTGGGTTTACCTTAACTTCTCTAAAAGGAACTCTGCTCATACAAAATGTCATCTATTGGTGGACATTTTAGAGGTATGTGTAAGCTTAGTGGATTCATTCTTGTAGCATAGTCTTAGTAATAACATGCCAATTAAATAAGGAGATTGTTTGGTTGAGAGAGAAGATGATAGAGGGATTTATAATTCATTCAAAATATTTATGAAAACACTCAAAAAACTACAATGAATTTAGGTCCAAATGAACATATAACTTGCAAGTGACCTATAGTGTGTTGATGGTGAAGCATGATATCATGGTCTAAAGGAAAAATTATATGAATTTAGGTGTAAGATGGCACTAATGACCTAATAATAAAAAATTAAAATAAATTATAGTGTTTAATCATACATAATCACCTATAGGAATCTCATATATTTCTTAATGAACACCTATAGTTAGAAGTGAGGACTGCAGACTAGCCTTGCCAACAAAGGACATAGTTTAGTTAGTGGGAAGAGATATAAGATGAAGATGAACATGTATAAAAAAATATAATGATGATGATATAAAAATAATGTGATTTTTATAGGTAAAGGATCTAGATAAAAAATTAACTAAACTAGGTTTTCAAATCTCATGCTCAGTCAAGTAAAATCCTGCACATAGTCCTGATAGGCCTATAACTAGTCTTGAGATAATTTGATGTGTGAAGGATCTAGAGGTATGATATAATTTTAAAAATTAGTATAGAGGGTAATAATTACATAAAAAATATATCCATGGTATTATTTGGGCTATACTAATAAGGGAAGTGTCCTTTATTTTGTCTCAGACCAAAGGCACTTCACAGTTAAGACAGTCTATAGACCTAATGCATGAATGGTAAAAAGATGAAATAAAGAGCCTTGGAATAATTTTTGGATGATGTGAATGGTTTATATAAAATTAAAAAAATTATTAATAAACACCTAAATACACTAGGAACATTCATAGGTGGTCATATACTCAAATACAATGTCTATGCCTATTAGGCCTAAGAACTAGGCATGAACCCTTAGAGTTATAATGTCATTCATAGGACCATATGATACTTAAAATAAAATTTATATCATTCATGGGAGATTATAATGTTGATTTGAATCAGTGGTTAGTATAAGACAACTCAGAATTGGTCATTCTGGCCTAATCTTATCTTAGGGCTATTTATAATGCAAGCAACTAATTGATAAGAAAATTTCTTTCACTCATATCTATATGAAAAATGTGAATGGTATCTAAATAAATTATGGATCGTTGAGGTATATATTTAACTAAAATTTAGTGTCATTGGTTTGAGGGTTAAGGATGTAAACTTTATGAATCATTATTAACAACCTAAATGACCTAAAACCCTCCTAAAACCCTCATAAGAGGCCAATGAGAAATATATATAGAACAACGAATTAGAAATGGGTAAATTGACTTATAAATTGATTTGTAACTACTTGTCTCTCTCTAATTATCCTTTCCACTCAATTATTTTATACTATCACTTGTATGGATAGGTCAAATTCTCTATTTTTTATAAGTTTTGAGGTAATCTGAAGGTAAAAAAGGAAATTGATAGGTGAAAGCCATTATGGAAGGTGTATGGATATGTATTTAAAATAATAAAACCCAATTATAACCCATGTCATACATGGAAACCCCTCTACAAATATGGTTGTTGTAGGTAGTCTTGGACATAATAGTGAGAATAAAGGTGACTGCCTATGTTGAAGATGATAAGTGTGGTTTTGATTTATTTTGAAGTATACATGATATAAAAAAGGATAAATAAGGTATTAATAGTTGTCTAAAATCCATAAAAAAAATATTAATTAACATGTATAGGTTATCCTAGTGACAATTGTGTGAATTTAAGCCTAAGGGGCTAGTGAGTAGCTGCTAGGAAGTGAAAAACAAGTGTCAAAGAGAAGGTCATCAGTTGAGGGGTGTATAATTATTGTCACAAACATGTTTTAACCTTCGAAAGTCATATGATATGTTTCAATTACTTCCAAGGAATTTTTAAGCATTCAAGTGGATTCCTCATCAAGAGAGGCAGTTTCAAGAAGGATAATGGAGTGTCCCTTTGCTAAATTCAAGAGGATGTTACATTTATTATTGACACTTGTCCAAGACAACCTTATGAATTGTTTTATAACTCCATATATTTCATGGTAACTGGTTTTCAATATTTGACATTTTTCATGGTGACTCTTCAACATCACTCTTTCTCTCTCTTCTCTTATGGTCTATATATTCAAGCCATTTTGGCATTATAAATAATCCACAATTAGTATGGTGAAGCCTTGCTAGTTTTGACATCTTATTTTACCTTTGAATAAAGTTTTATCAATATAGTTTAGTCTCTACAATTCTTTCCTAAGTATATAAAGTATTTTATTTGGATGATAATTGATGAATGTTCTCTCGTTATTTCCATTTTGCTCTTGTATGCATTATGTGAGTAACATTTTATTCTAACAGGTATCATGAAGTGCATATGTTTTTAAGGTATATTTTGAAGTGTGAAGGAGATTGTCAGTGTCTAATATTAGATATCCTATTCACCCACCTCTAGATATGCATGGAAATCTACCTCCATGTAGAAATTCCTATGTAGAAGAACCTTGAATTGAGATCAAGTTTAGTAGTCTACCTTCTTAGTGAAAATGCAAGTATTTTTATGGAAATATCTTTTGTGTATCACCTTCATTAGTATAGGTTGATTTTATGTTTCCTTATTCCACTTTCACCCTCAATAGTCATTAGTCTAGTGTGGTGTGTGAGCCTAAAAATATAGATCAAGGGAGCTATCCCATAATCTAGAGATCTATTTATTGTAGTAACTTAAATATATGCAAAGATAGTTCCATGTTATCCCAAATTTGAGAAGGTCTATTTGAATTATCTAGGGTGATAATTTAGGCTATAACAGTTCTATCATTCTTGATGGGACATGAAGTTTAATAAGGTTATTCAAGGTGGATGCTAGTCTTGATAATAAGAGGTTGTAATAGTCTACTTCTTATAGTATTTGGTGACTCCAACAGTTGAATCTTTAGTGCACTCTTTCATACCTAAGGTAAACATAAGATATATTACCAAAGTCATTCCTTTTGAGTTCCAAGGGCTTCCTCATTATTCATACAAAGCAAATAGATTTGATAACACCCATCCTTACCCAAAGAAGTCATACCTTAATCATAAACCTATAAGAAAGTTTTTGATTGGCCCATTCTTATAAATTCCTAAAGCTACCATGGAAAGGAACCTACCTTTTGTTGACTTAAATGGTTATATCCCTGTAAGAATTTTCCATTATGATGATGTTCCCATATCTTCCCTCAAAAGTGTTCCCTCACACACTGATGAGACTGCCATTACCCCTATTAAGCATATTAGAAACATTGTTAACTTCTATAATATACATCACATTACTAAGGAGAATATAACTATTTGGTAGTTGGTTGTCTCTTTAAAAGGTATAGCTCTTGATTGGTATGGTACTTTAGCTTTTGAATCTATCACCAGATGGGATGAGTTGGGAAATGCTTTGAGTAGAAAATTTGAAGACAAGAGTGACAACTTGTCAATAACCAAGAAACTAACCTGAATAAAGATATCACCTCAAAAATTTATCCAAGACTTCAACACAAGATCTCAAAATACATGGGATAGTATCCCAATTTTGGTAATACCTATTGCACACCATGCTTTTCTTTACTATCTTAAAAGCCTTTTTATAGTGATATTTCTATGATGATATAATCTATGGGAGGTAACACATTACCTAATGCCTATGAAGTGGCCATTAGGGTAGTGGATTGTTTAATTGAGTATGGGAATATTAACCTAAGACCTCCCATTCCTCTATTTCCTAATTTTCAAACCCCTACACTTATTGTTGCTTCTATTTTTACACCAAAACATAAATATGTTGTCCCTATTCAACCAAAAAAATTTAATGAGGTAGAAAGGATAAGGGATATTGAGCAAGATATCTCAAGTCTCAAGATGACCATAAAAAAAAAAAAAGTAAGGCCTTTACAAATACACTATCAACATAATTAGTCCTACCCTAACTATCAAAGTAATATACCACCCTTTCAAGGTCTTCCTCAAGGTCAAAGTCGTCTAGTTCAATAAAAGTCATATAATGGTTATAATACCAATCTACTTCCACCTCAAGAGCATTAGTACCTACTCAAAAAAACCTTGATTAAGATCATGAGGGTTAGCCTTCATGGGATCAACCTCATGATCTATCTACCTATGTCAATGAGCCCTTCAATCAATATTTCATGGAAAATTTGGGAAAAATACCAGTCATGACTCAAGATGAGGTACCTAATAAAGGAGAGGAAAATGGGAAGAGTGCTCAAGTGGGTTATACTTTATTAAATTGGAAGAAATATGACTCATGTGCAGTGAATTACCAAGGGTAGTCAATCAAAGATTCAAGTCCTATAGCTTCAAACACAAGGGTAAAGAAAAAAGCAATTGAAGAGGTTGAAGGGGCTGGTAATGGTTTATTAATGAATTTTAAAGCATATCAAAGGGCTGATATTTCTAATATAGTCCCAAATACACAAGTAAATCAAAGAATACAAAATCATAAGAACTCTTTCACACCTCAAAATTCTCAAGATATTAGTAACATCATTCCTACTAGTGGACAAGCTAATGTTAGTGGTTATTTAACTAACATGGTAGAGTAAATGAAGAAGGCTCATGTGAGTGTATTGATGTGGGATAAATTATCAGTACCTAGACAAGTAGACCTTCTCTAATAAGAACTATCCAAACTTAGCATGACAACTAAGTAAACTAGTGGGAAATAGGTAGCCTTGACAAACACATATAAGCCTAGTGATGGATGGCCAAACAAATTTGAAACGGTAGACAAACCTCCTCCTTTCTATCTCTCTATCATCATTAGAGATGATTTGGTTCATAATTGTTTGATTGATAGTAGATCAAAGACTTGTGTCATGCCTAAGCAAGTAGCTGATAAGTTAAATTTAAAATAGGAGCCTCATTATAAAGGAGTCCTACAATTGGATGGGTCTGTTACCAAGATAATTGGCATAATCAAAGGTTTGTAACTTGTTCTATATACTTGTCTTACTTTCACTATTCCTCAAGATTTTGTGTTTGTTGATGTACTACCCCACTTTGCCTTATATTCCTTTATTTGTAAAGAGAGGTTACTACTAATATTGGATGATATTTGGGTTTAGATTGGTCTTATATGACATTTAGGATTAGGTATGGTGCTAAGGTGTCAATCAAATCTAAACTTATATGTAATTTTCATAAAGATCCATATGTGATTTTTACATCTAACATGAATTGCAATATTAGTGATTAAGAAGATCATCTTAGTGATCAAAAACTTCTAACACTTCTTGATGGCATAACTGACTTATACTTTGATGAATGGGGAGCCAAGCAGTATGGTTTTGAAGAAACTAGTCTTGGTACATACATCCTCCATGAAGAATGTGATGACGTTCTTGAGGTAGATTCTAATGATACTCTAGAAAAACTTGTATGGGGAAACTATCTTTTGCACATAGATGATGATGTTAGTATCCCAAATGTAAACAAACATGATAGTCTTATTGAATAGTTAGTTCTAATTTCTAAAGAAGATAATGTTTATGAGTATGAACCTCAAAAAGAAGTAGATGATATGTGGCAATAATTCAATGCCATAGTGTAGGAGTTTGAAGAGGTTGGTAGGTCTACAACTCTTAAAAATGAATACAAACCTACTAATGAGGTCAACCATGTATCTAATGAGCATAAACAAGAGTTTAAGGTTTCTACCAAGCAAGAAAGAACCTTGGTAGACCATGAAGTGTTTGTTGAGCACAAAGAATATTACCTTGATTACTCCCAATAATATACATATTATGATTCAAATACACTTGGAATTAGGAAATGTTTCATTATTGTCAATGATCAAATTCAAGAGTGTCAAGTGAATATGATAAAGTTAAAAAAAAATTCAAGATCAAATAAGCCTCTTGGAAATATATATGGAGTTTTCATAAGAGATCTAAGTGACACACTTGAAGTCAATAGAGGATCCAACAATGGTAAGTCATTTGACCATCTACATAAGCAAGTGTTCATTAACAAACATTCATTCTATAGTGGCTTATTTTCATGGAACAATAGTGATTCTAGATGAATTATCTTTGACACTAGTTGAAGCAATGAAAACTTATCTCTTACCTTAAGTGTTTTGAGGTCTTGTACATATTAATATAGGTGTGTGTTTTCCTTTGAGTGGTTTGTGTATTCCCCAAAGTGTTTAGAGAGCAAAGTTTGTGTCTTGGTGACTTGTTTTGTGTGTTTTTTTCCTATTTTTTTGGTGTGACTCCATTGCCTAATGATAGGATAAGGCAAATAATCCTTAGCATAGTAGGCATGTTACTCACTAGAAATTACCAAAATGTTAACCACATTTTACCCTAGGTCAAATTGGGTCAATACCCTATATATTAAAACTTTTCATAGGGTCTTTATAGGTTTGAAATGTTTTCCATGGTCCTAAATGAGGTCACATAACATGTTTTAACCTTGTCATATTTGTCATTTATCTTATTGTCATCTTATAACACCTTTTGGTCATGTTAAAGATTTATACATAAATCCCATCAAAATACAAATGTTTCAAGATGTTATCTAATGAACTTCTTATCAGATAATGTTAGAGGACAATTTTGAAACTAAAACATTGCAATTTCAATGTACAAATAAGAAGATCATCTAAAAAAGGTCAATTTTAGGTAGTTGTACAGACTGGATGACTCATTTGGCATATGTGGAGGCTTTAAGAAGATGTCATGGAATCTCTATAGGTCATTTCCAATCTCATATAGTTTTAACAAGTTTAAAATTGATCAAAACTAGTTTTTATCTCCTATCACTCTCTTAGATAGGTCTAAATAGGTCAATAGTTCTCATTTTTTATGGACTAAAGAAGAGGAGTTGGAGTGAATTCACTTGGGGGATGTTAGTATTCCTCATGACCTCGAATTTCATGGTCATAGTTTCTATATTGATGGTTTTTATTGTATAAACAATCATTAAGATTTTTAACACCTCCAAACTACCTGTGCAACCCCAACATGTAAGTTTTTCTCATCTGATTACGTTGGTCTATGTGAAATAAGTGTTGTATGTGGAATTTCAAAGTATGTTCACCCTTATCATGTTGATTTCAACTAGTTTGGAATGTGTGATCATAAGAGGATAGACATAAGTATCTCATTGTGCTAGAAGTGAGCACCATTCAAGGCTAAAGATAGTGTTTGATATTTATAGAACTCATTTTCTTGTGAGTGGCTTCAGGTCAAGGTAGCACATTTATTTTCAACCCCCCTTAGATCATGTATTGTTCATATTCTCCATTGAAAGACCTAGAGGTTGATTGAGATAAGGTTCTAAAACACTAAGTAAAGATTGACCAAATCCCTAATGTGCACAGTCACCTATAGTCACGTATAGGTATGTACAGATAGTTGTAAGACTATAAAAAACCCAAGAAATAGGTTGTGTATAATTTCAAGAATTGAATAGAGTTCTCAAGTAATTTAGGGTTCATTAGCACAATTAAGACCACTTCAAGCAACACTTATAGGTGCAGAGTTGAATAAAGTTATAAAGTGGGAATTTTTATCGTAACTTATCTGAAAGGAATTATGCTCATACAAAATGTCATTTGTTGGTGGACATTTTTGAGGTTTGTGTGAACCTAGTGGATTCATTATTGAAGCATAAGCCTAGTAATAACATGGCAATTCAAGAAGGAGATTGTTTGGTTGAGAGATAAGAGGATAGATTGGTTTTTAACCTAGTCAAAATATTGATGGAAAAACTGAGAAAACTATAGTTCCTTTAGCTTTAAATAAACCTGTAACTTGTAAGTGACCTATAGTGTGTTGATGGTGAGGGATGATAGCATGGTCTTAGGGCAAAAATATATGCATTAAAGTGTAAGATGGAACTAATGACATTATAAGAAACCAAAATAGTGAATTAGAGTGTAAAATCATACATCATAACCTACATGAATCTCATATATTTCTTAATGAACACCTATAATTTGATGTGAGGACTATAGACTAGCCTTTCCAATGAAGGATATAGTTTGTTTTGTGAGTAGAGTTATAGGATGAATATGAACATGTATAAACCAATATCAAAATGATGATATCACACTTCATGTGATTTTCATAGACAAAGAAGATAGATCAAATATGAACTAAATTGGGTTTTCAAATCTCTTGATCAGTTAAGAAAAATCATGTACATAGTCCTAACAGGCATATAACTAGTCTTTAGATAATTTGATGTTTGAAGGATCTATAGGTATGATCTAAATATTAAACTAAGTAAAAAGGGTCCTCATAACCTAAACAAGATCTCTATTGTCTCATTTGGTCTAGACTAACAAGGGAAGTGTCTATTTTATCTCAGACCAAAGGCATTTCACAGTCAAGATAGTCTACAGACCTAATGCATGAATGGTAAAAATATGAAATGAAGAGTCTTAGAAAAATTTTGGGATGATTTTAAGGGTTGATATAGAGGTAAAAAAATGTTGAGAATCACCTATAACCACTAGGAACATTCATAAGTGGTCATATACTCAAATACGTAGTCTATGCCTACTAGGCCTAAGAACTAGGCATGAACCCTAAAAATTATAATGTCATTCATATGACCATAAGATCCTTAAAAGTGACTTAAGATCCTTAATGGGAGAGTATAATATTTATTAGACTTAGTGGTTTGTAGAAGACAACATAGAATTGGTTGTTTTGGCCTACTCTTGTCGCAGGGCTATCCAAAATGCAAGCAACTAATCGAGAAGCAAATTTATTTCACTCATATCTATATGAACAATGTGCATGGTGTTTAAATAATTGAGGTATATTTGAGGGAGGTCCTGAAATCAAATTTAGTGGCATTGGTTTGAGGGTTAATAGTTTAACCTTTATGAATCATTGTTTACAACCTAAAACCCTCATAAGATCCCAATGAGAAAGATATGAAGAATAATCCATTCATAAGGGGTAAATTGACCTAGAAGGTAACTTATAATAGCTTATCATTCTCTCAAGATCCTTGAAACTCAATTATTCTATACTATTATTTATACAGATAGGTCAAAATCTCTATTTTTTACAAGTTTTGAGGTAATCTAAAGGTGTAAAAGGAAATTGATAGGTGAAAGCCATTGTGGAAGGTGTATGGAGATATATTGAAACTCCTTAAACCCAATTATAACCCTTGTTATGCATGGAAACCCATCTACCAATCTAGTTATTTTAGGTAGTCTTGGAAAATAGTGAGAAATAAGGTGATTGCTTAAGTTGAATATGATAAGTGTGGTTTTAAGATATTTTGAAGTCTACATGATAGACTAGAGGATAAATAAGGTTTTAATAGGTGTTTAAAATCCCTAAAATTAATCTTCTTGAGCATGTATAGGTCATCCTAGTGACAAGTATGTGAATTCAGGCCTAAAATGCTAGTGAGTAGCTACAAGGAAGTGAACAATAAGTGTCAAAGAGAAGGTCATCAATTGAGGGGTGTATAATGACTATCATAATCATGTTTCTAAATTATAAAGTTAGATGATATGTGTCAATTAATTCCAAGGAATTTCTAAGTAGTCAGGTGGATTCCTCATCAAGAGAGGCAATTTAAATAAGGATAATGGAGTGTCCCTTCACCAAATTTAGGAGGATGTTACATTTATTATTGATACTTGTCAAAGAGAACCTTATGAATTTTTTTATAACTCATTATCTTGAATGGTATATGGTTTTTAATATTTGACATTTGTCATGGTGACTCTTCAATGTCACTCTTTCTCTCTCCTCTCCTATGCTCTATATATTTAAAGCTATTTTTGCATTGTAAAGATTCCACAATTGGTATGGTGAATCCTTGCTGGTTTTGACATCTTGTTTTGAAATTGAATAAAGTTTTCTCAAGATGGTTTAGTCTTTGCAATTATTTCCTGAGTATGCCAAGTAGTCTATTTAGATGACAAGTGATGAATATTCTCTCCTTGTTTCCATTTTGATCTTGTATGCATTGTGTGAGTAGAATTTTCTTCTACTAGGTATCATGAAGTGTATATGTTTTAAGGTGTATTTTTAAGTGTGAAGGAGATAATTAGTGTATAATATTAGACCACCTATTCACCCACCTCTGGAAATGCATGGTAATTTGCCTTCATGTAGAAATACTTATGCTAGAAGAACCTTGAGTTGATATCAAGTTTAGTAGTTTGCCTTCTTATTGCAAATGAAATTATGTTTGTGTAATTATTTTTTGTGTATTAAATTTATTAGTATAGGTTTAATTTATGTTTCCTTCTTCCCTTTTCATGCTCAATAGTGATTAGTCTAGTGTAGTGTGTGAGCCTAAAAAGATAGTTCAAGGGAGATAGACCATAATCTAGAGATCTATCTCTTGTAGTAACTCAACTATATGCAGAGATAGTTCCATGTTATCCCAAATTCAAGGTCTATTTGATTTCTCTAGGGTGCAAATTTGGGGTTATAACAGATGAATTATAAAACTATCAAATGTAAAATTATCAAATATATAGCTAATACATATATTTTAAATATATTTATTCACAAAATATTGAGAGATATCAAATTTAAGGTAATTATTTTATATTTATCACATACTGCACTATTAATGATTTTAATTTCTCTATAAATTTATCACTCCATGATGTTAGCCTTAATTTTAATGCATCATTACATCATACTTAAAAAAATATTTTTTAGGTTAAAAAAAGGGTTCCAAACTACATTGTATACCCAAAATATTAGAGTGTTTTGATTGATTTGTCTATATAAAAATAAAAGCTTTCATATAATAATCAAATGGACATCAAATATAAATAAACTATTACACTCCACCACCACCTCAATATACAATTATAATTTACACATATTAATATAATTATATTAAAAAAATAGTAAATAAAAAAATACAAGTTCAATTCTTCTTAGGTAACAAGCACAATAACATAGCTAACCCAAAAAATGGTGCCATGTTTTAATTGTAGTTTTATTAAAACATCTTGAAATTATTATATTACTATCAATTGTTCTTAAAGGTAAAAAATACACGGGGAAGGGTATGAAATGTGTGTTTTATATGGATATTTATTAAAAAAAAAAAATCTCCAAATACCTTTTTCAAAGTTGCAAATAAAATATTGTATGGATCGTTTTATATATTTAGAAAAACCATGTATTTATATATCACTCTATCAATAAAGATGAAACTTGATTTTTTATAATTGCATAAATTCAACCATTTTATCCATTTTGACACTAATTTTCTAGAATGAAATAATATATCATTAATTATGTTCATGAAAAGGATGAGTGAAATTATTAGTGTAGATAAGAATTTATTTATCAAACTTTAGGACCAAACAAAATACAAGTTTTTATTATGCAATTGCTTTTAATACAAGTTTTTTAAATAAATATTATTTGTAAAAAATAACATGTAATTGTAGAGGTGGATATAGATATAAGAAGAAAATGTAAAGCAAATGAAAATGCAAATGCAAGTTAATAATGTAGAAGTATTGTGGAAAGACACACCAATGAAATGGTTGTGATATTAGAGGGAGACAATTATCTATGTGAGAAAAATCTTTGTGGCAACTTGAATTTAAATATATTAATTTAAAACCTATGCAAAAATATCTCCAAAAAAGCTACTAAAAAATGATATGTTCTAAATAACTAAATATATATGTACACATTTTTTCAAGGAACAAATAAATTAATTAACTGAAAGTCATGATTATCAATATAAATTATACAAAAATATTAATACATATATTAAAAAAATAAAATTCAAATGTATAATGTAATAAAATATACATTATCTTCAAATTAAAAGTATTAAACCCCTTCTATTATTGATATACTATGTTAGTTTATTTATTAAAAAAATTAAAACTTCAATTAATTTAATAAACATGTAATATAATAATTAAAAAGTTATATATTAAAAAGAAAATGTGGATATTAAAATACTTTAAATAGCATATTAATAATTTTATGATTATAAATTGAATAATTCATAGTAGAGTAAACTAATAAAGATAATATAATTTAGTATTAATATTATTTTCATCATATTTTAAAATATTTTCATTTTTCAGTTTAGTGTCAATGTTATTGACTTTCATATTTTCATTTGTTTCATTATTTCTCTTTATTTCATGTGTTTTCTCAAAACAAACTTTTATATATTTATTTTATTCATAATATTGTGTGTTAATTTTATATTTGAGATTATGAATATTGTGTTAATGATCCCAATATATACTCTTTTCATGTCTATGATATCTTCCTTCACTTTATTAAATTCTACTTTTGAACAAATAATCTTTGATTTTATTGTATCCATTACAATGAAGTTGTTTTAGTACTACATAATAAAAAGTTAATATTAATATTTTTGTGATGAAAATAGTAGTATATCATGTAATGGGATTTTTAATATTTTTTTAAGTCACATAAAATAAGGATTAAAAAATCACCTATATGAATATATTAAAAAAGGATAAATGTAGTTGAGTATGCAATAAAAATTTGATATATGTGAATTGTATATGATATAACACTTTTAGTCCATGTATTTAGACTAACACTAATATAAAAAATCCTAATCATAAAGTAATGTAGTCATCACCAAATTAAATAGAAGCCAATATGATGTGGGAGATAGAGTCATCTAAAGCTACAGTAACCATCAAATAGGACTGTGTAAGAAATGTTATTAAACTATATAATACGAGTTTAGTGGAAGTACTAAATATAAAATCTTTTCATTGGGTAATTTAAAAAAATTAATATCCATTACTGAAAGTTGAGAGTAAGTGATTTGAAATTTAAAGAAGTGTATTGTCAAGAGCTGACTCTAAAATACATTGAAGATGCATATTTGAATTGGAGTAGTAAGTCATGTATTTAGTGATAATTGAACATGTTTTTTTATTTTTTGGAATATGAAAGCTCAACAAAGGAGGAGATGGAAAGGTTGAGTAAGTGAACATACACATTCCACAACCAATAAATTATTATGTTAGTATGAAAGCAAATCCCATCATGATATTAACCTAATTCATATACTTTTCTACTAACCAATTGAATTTTTTTTTAATGAATGAGAATTTTTATAGTTGTAGAAGCATTCAAATATGTAAGTTAAAGAGGTACATATTGATAAGAGTATAAGGTTAAGAAAGTAAACATATTCACCCAATAATAAATTAACCATTATAAATTAAATTTACAATAATAATTAATGTTTATTATTGTCTTTTGATATCTTCTTTTAATACGAAAAATCCAAGTTTAGTCTTTGTTTAGATTTTAATATGTATTGTGATAATTTTTAGGAAGTTTACAAACTATTAAACTACATGCATCTCAATTACTAATCACTAAATTAATGCTAGTTTAATTTCATTATGAATTTTAGTTCATGTTTTGATACATTAAAACTAAACCATAAAACTATCATAGTTAACACATAAGAGTTATATGAGAATCAAAGTTGGTCATAATATGACATGGATATGGACCCAACTTAATGGGACACACTTGGTAATCTTGACATTCATCAAGAACCAAATATTATATGGCAATGTCCTCTTTAATAAAATGAATATTATAGTAAAATTTTAGTTAGCATTGGTCTCAAAAAATGCATACATTTGAAAATTAACTCTATAAATAATCATTATCCTAATGACATTTCTTTTGTCACGCATTTTTGGTAAAGGGACCCACTTAACATATAAAAGGCCTTAAAAATTTATTAGTAGGAATAGGAATGGTTAATTTAATAAAACACTTTAGACTTATCACTCTCTAGCTTCATCCCTATTAACATTATTGTCTTACTATTTTTGATCTATTAATGATACACTCTAAATTGCACTAAATATATATTCGTAAAACATTTATTTATTGTGAAACATCTAATTGATATTTGATTTCTTACAATATTGTCAATTAAATTTTGTCAAAAAATAAAGGTATGATTATATTATATAAATGACATCATAAAAATGTGGATATGGAAAGAGATACATGATCTTCATCCTTATATTAAAATTTCTTGGTAACTATAAATAATATAAATATTTGTTAACAAAAATGATTTCATTTATCAATTCATATATTCTTAATAGATTTATAAAAAATATTATTAGAACATAAAATGTATGGAAAACATACCTAAAAAATATCCACATGGATCAAAAATTGAAAATGACAATTGGATTTGTAAGGACACAAAAATTTTAGTTGATGTAACTAGCACGTAAAAACTAAGTGTGTGCTAGCATGGGGGGTCTAGGCCACATTATCTCCCAATGGATTTGAAAAGTCATTAACATTTCATCATCATTAACTCTATGTTTGCCTCATCCAAATGAGTTGACCAACACACAAACCATCCTATGTGGTGATCGACATGGATAAAATGACATGGACTAATAGATGTGAAGGGGCATGTTAATTCATGATTTGAATTTTTAAAAATTGATGCCAACATTTTACGATGACATGATTTTTGGACATGCTATCACATGAGTACATTTGATTGTGAACCAATGTAGATGCTTTGTGATCATTTTTGTTGAATCCAAAGCATATCGAGTATCCCATCAAGTAATATGTAAAAAACACGTGAGTTATTTGAAAGAATACCTTAATGATAATCTCATCATATTATTTTTTAAATTGTCAATGAGAATATGGGTGTCGATTAAGAAGTCCATCCTATTCACATACTACATCACCATTTTATGTTAAATATATTTTTATAGAACACCAATTACTAAAATGAAATCTATACACAATTCTTCAATTGTGATCTATGAGTAATGTTGTGGATCATTAAAAATAAAAATGACCTATATTAAAGAATAAAATAATATATTTATATTAAACTTTTAAAAATCAATATAAAATTAAACCCCCAAAAATGTTAAATATATGAATTCACAATACATGTAAATTAGTGTCTTTCCTCCCAACCTGTTATCCATTCTTACATAAAAAGTTTGAACAAAATAACTAAATAATTAAAATGTTATTAAAAAATTATTTTAATTATACTTAGGAGTACTTATACATTATGTTTTCCTTTAAATGCCTTACCCGAGGTTTATGTGATGTCAATCACCTAGAATAAGAAAGGACATTGGGAGAATATTTGGAAATGTATTAGACTCAATGGAAGAAAGGGGAAGAAAGGTATCTAATTAGCATTATTAGGTTTTTTCCATTCTTCCTTTAGTTTCTTAAGATATGTAAAGCTATATGACTATGTTTACATTTAGTTTTGAAATGCTTTTTTTTAAGCATGTATTTCCATTTATTTTGGTTTGTACTTATTTCTACCCTAAGCGTAATTCATAAACTTAGTTTGAAATATTTGGTCATGATTATAAAACCTTAATTTTGATAAGGTTTTAATTGATATAATGAAATAATTATTCTTATGAAAACCTGAAGGAAAAATTGATTCATAGATTATATACTAGCTAGATTTCTGGGAGTTTTTCACCATTTCTTTTTGTGGAGATGTTTTCCTTTAATAAAAAAGGATAGAGAATTTAAGTAAAAAGTAAAAGTAAAATTAATTTTTTTTCTTATTATTTCTTTGTGTTTTAAATTTATTGATTTTTTTAAGGATATTTTAATTTAGTTTATTATATTATTAAAATTTCATATTCCTATATGTTTAGGTTATGTCTAAGTGATTTAAAAGATATATATATATATATATATATATATATATATATATATATATAATACTTGTTAAAACAAACTTTTGTAATCGCCATAAAAACATCCATGTTATCGTTGTGTTTTTTTACCTCAATGCCACTAAAGTTGATGTGACATTTTATCCTTCCCATGGATTTCCTAATTTTATGTTGGTTTATGATATTAAAATATTCCTTTTCATAACCTATTTGAATGAGTGTTTCCTTAGTGAAACATACTTGTTCATTTTGATCAAATACCTTTGAGTGGGTGTTTCCTTGTTACAATGTACTTGTTAGTTTTGATCAAATACCTTTTCATGGTCTTATTGAGTGTGTGGTTTCTCTTCATGACAAACATTTTTCTATAAAGGTCTTCCTTGCATGGTTGCTTGAGAATGTGTCAATTTGAGTGTTGTTCAAACATGACATTTAAATTTATGTATCTTTTACATAAGGTTTGAAAGATTAATCCATATTTACAATTTAAATGTTATTGTTCCCAATCATAATATTTCCATAATCACTATAAAAAATCCATACATATGTGAGGATTTATTTTGTAATATCCCAAGTAAAAAATAAACTACTCTGTTCTTTTTTGTATTCATAAAACTTAACATGCTATTTATATTTTTTCTAGAAATCACATCCATAATGACCAAACCCTTTTCAATAATAAAATTGACATTTTTTATCCTGAGTTATGGTTACCTCTTCTTTTGTTTCTTTTGTTATAGCCTCTTCCTTATTCACTTCTACTAATGACCAAAAACCACACCAACGGGTATTTTTTTATTCATGGATGCTTAATAAGGTTCATTCATGTATGTAATATAGTTATTTTATTAATTATAGAAACTAATGCAAATAATGAATCACATCACCAAAATCAC
Source organism: Torreya grandis (assembly GCA_037957365.1). Classification (NCBI taxonomy): domain Eukaryota; kingdom Viridiplantae; phylum Streptophyta; class Pinopsida; order Cupressales; family Taxaceae; genus Torreya; species Torreya grandis. The sequence continues at coordinate 1,675,862 of JARHVA010003790.1, forward strand.
TGAATACATACTAAGAACATAACAATTACACATAGAGAATACTATCATGTATACATGCATTTTCGAGCAAAAACACCCATCATGCACCTAAAACACATTAAGTTCCCATATTTGTATTTTCAAACATTATTATAATATTATATTAGGTATTAGGTGGATGTGTATAGGTGTCCCTTCATTACTTCTCTCATTTCCACATCTTAGAGTTATGTTTACATTAGGGCAAGTTGAAATTGTTATGTTTTTATTTTTTAATTTATAAATAATCTTTTTATATTGGAATTTGGAAATCTCAAACAAGATTGTGATATGCTAGAATGGTTTATTTGGTGGACGTGATTGGGTTTCCTTCCATAATTTACTTTGGTTTGTTGAATTTTGATGTTTTAAATGAAATAACTAATCTCTTGGTTTGAAAGTGATTAAAAGAATTTAAATGTAAAAAATTATTATATTATATATCCAAATATCCTTAAATATTGGTAAATGTTGTGCCATCACATCCTTTCTTAGAGATAGTTACCTTTCATGTATATTACCTATGGCTTCAATAAAGATTCATTTATATTGCATTATATTGAAATTAGTTCTATAATTCTATTCATTATTTGTATAACATATTAAGTTTCTAAAATTTAATATGTTATCCACTAAATTACCAATTATAATTTAGATCATAGAAGGATCGGTTGATATTATTACAATGAATTGATAAATTAATTCAATTTCCTTTCTGAACATCCATAGTCAATGATCCTCCAAAACTAAAGATAAAAATGATAATGTGCACGTGCCCTTGTCATCTAAATAATGTATAAGGCAAGGTAGCATTACCTCTATGTCAAAAATGAGAAAAATATATACAAGAAAAATTGATGGTAGATTATGCAGGGTGGGGTAGGGTGACAAATGGTGTCATATAAAAAATCAATCACTTTAAAAATAAGTAACTATAGTAATCAACATGTGCTTGACACAATGAATATTTTAAAAAGACTTAAAAAGAGGCAATTACATTTGTGGACCCAGAATTTACCTACAAAGGTGTCATTTAAAAATAGTAATCAACATGTGCTTGACACAATGAATATTTGAAAAAGACTAGAAATGAGGTAATTAAATTTGTGGACCTAGAATTTCCCTATAAAGGTGTCATTTTTTAAAGTAACTACATACCAAAGGTAAATGAAAAATAATCTCTATCATGTTCAACCTCACTTACATCCATTGTCCTAAGGCTATGTAACCAATAAATTTGAAGTTATAATGAACACACAATTGTATAATAAACAAACCATTATAAATGCACAACATAGAAAACCATGTTAAGAATGAGAGGCTACATAGAGGGATCCAAGTAGACTGAGTATATTTCCTATTCAAAATGAGAAAGGAAGGAATTCCACTTTAAAGAACAAATATACAAATAAAGATATATATCAAAACCTACAGATGAAACATCCCCTTGAGGTTGTGAAGATAAAAAGTAAACCTAAATAAACTTTCAAATATGAAGGGGTTTAGCAAGAAACTAAACATATATTTCTCTGATGGGTTTTTGATTGATGTCTTCATGCAATTCATAGAAAACCAAAATTTTATCAATTTTTCTCTCCCTTTGGCACACCATTTTATTGAGGGGTATAAATTGCAGTATGTTGGAAACTAATACTTGTAATATTGTATGCAGTCCATAGATAATATTGAATATTATAAAACATAACCCAAACTTGTATGCAAATTATTGCATGCAGACAACTAATACTTTAAATGTTATATAGTTATGATGGATGTTTCAAAAGGAAATGATTTTTTGCAAGACTTTTTTACTGAATTGGATCAAATTATATGCAATTTTATATATTACCAATGATAAATAAGTTTTTTAGTTCGATTCTTGTTTGTTTATAGTAATCAATTGTTATATGGATTATTTTAGGATAAAAAATCAATAGTCAATCATCATTATGTGCATGCCTAAAGTTTATACATTCATGTCATGTTGCCAAAGATTATGAGAGGGTTTAATAAGGTGCATCCACTGTGGGTGTGGGATTCCTATTGGGTTAAGATAATCATTCTATGGCCTCTAGTATCCCGTAATGGAATGCCAATGGGAATTTGATTATTTTGTGAATACATATGCATAAGAGGGGTCAATGTAGGTATTATTAATGATGCTACATCTATTGGCCATGCCAAATTTAAAATATTCTTTTTACATTAGTATAATACTCAATATTTGTAAACTTTGCATCCACTTTGTGATTTTATATGTAGTGTTTTATATTTTAGCGAGGAGTGGAATGGAGACAAGGTTACGAGGGTGTTAATGACCCTCACAATGAGTTTATCTCCAAAAATATACATGAACCATTAGCTGTACTTATTCTTTGTTCCTTCCTCATGTTCTTAGATTCTTATTTTTTACTTTTCTATAATAGTCAAAATTAGACCACTTCACATCCACCTTTTGATTTTATATGTTATTTTTTATTTTAATTTTAGTGTGAGGGAGTGGAGTCAATCTACGATGATGAGGGTGATAATGATCCCAATAATGAGTTTATACCCACAAATGTGTTCATTGGTTGTACTTATTCTTTGTTCATTCACCATGCTTATAGATTATTTTATTTAAATTTATATAGTAGTCTATATTATATTTTTTATATTAGTTTTTTTAATTTTAGCATGAGGGGGTAGAGTGGATCCAAGGTGATGAGGGTGGTAAATAACCCTATAAATATTTTGTTAGTGTAGGATTTTTCCTACTTTTGGTTTTACCTACGTGGTTGTTACTCGACTTGCTTAGGGTTGTTAAGGTCATTAGGAAAAATAAAATTAATTTGTTTTCTATTTGTGAGTTGATTTGTTATCTTTATGGTGAATTAATATCTCACTATATAAAAGACTGATTTAGCTTTTCTTTTTGGGAATATTGGAGTCTTATTCCTAATTTAAGCTAAAGGTCTAGATTAATAAATCAGTAAATAAGAACTGATTTGTATAATTTATTGTCTTTTAAACCTTTCTAAAAATAGCAATAAATAAGGAGAAATATAACTTAGCTTAAAATTGGATTGAGATGACTGAGGTAGAGGATGAAATTGGCTATGTAGGACTAGGACAGTGTCACAAATAAGAATTTGGATTTCATTCAATGAAATTATAAGAGTACTAAAAATAGGACACTTTAGGGCCTGACACTATAATCCACTCCTACCATTATTGTCTAAACTAGTCACAAAGATCTGAGCTTTTTGGGGTTTGTTCATTATCCCTATTTGAGTTTACCTATGATATCTGAAGTGTTCAATATCGATGGAGCTCCTTATAGATATGATTTAATATTCAAACCCTAACCCTCCATCATACTTGATAAATAAGATTTGAATCACTTGAAAATGGGGGGATTAGTATGTGTAAGATGTACTAAACATGTGATCCACACCCCTTGTGTGGGCATAATGCCTACATACCAATACTCTGAAGATAGATCAAGCCATATATTGTTCTCCCACTTGATGTACTTTATGCAATAGTGTAATGAGGATGCAAAAATGCCAAATTGAGTTTGATTGAGGTGGCTAGGGATTGGTGTGAGGATTTGAATGTGTTTGCAACTATGTTGGGTGGAAATTTTGCCTTAGCGGTTTGTTTGTATTCTTTCTTTCTTTTTAAGATTTATCACTTCCTCCTTTGTAAATGAAATTTGGATGGGATTTTATAGGGAACTAATGAGCGTAAAAAATGGGACACCCTAGGGTCTGACATTATAGTCTAGGTATGACACTCTTGTCCTATAGGTTCAAGACTTGGGGGGATAGGATTAGCCTAGGAAATAGAGTTTGGATAAGCTATAATTAGGGTTCAAGAAGTTTTAGATGATTGGAAATGAGAAAAAAGGTGTATAGAAGGGTTATAAGAGCATGCAAGGAGATATGGATAAGGCATCACAATCCACACTCAAACAACCAATTTGGACATTTTATATGACTAAATTATACCCCCCTCACCTTTATTCTAGTGATGTAGTAAAGCAAAATACTAAGATAAAGGAAAAGTGGAAAGCATACCTAAACTTACTTGCAAGGGTGAAGACCATGAAGATGTGTGATGCTGAGTGTGTGTAGAGAGAACACATCATGAAACATGAATTTGACAAAGAAAACAAAGAGTAGATTAGTTATTAATAGACATTATATGTCTAAAATAAGAACATATAAAAATTGGGTGAAAAAGAGAGGAATAAAAATGAATGAATACACCTCATCGAGTATGTGAACCAATATAAAACCTATTGTGATGTTGAGTAATGTTGGGTATGTGTTGAACCAAGAATAATATCATGAATGGCACTGAGTGATCAATTCCTTGAGGGTAGCTCAAGAATACAAAGGCTAGCCCTTTGGCTCCATCATCACTCACTAAGTGAAGCTATATGATCATGCATATGTTAATCAATGTTTGGACTATGTGTCTAATCCCTTTGAGTAGGTGGCTCAAGAATACAAAAGTTAGCTAGTCCTTTGGCTCCATCATTGCCCACTAAGTGAAGCTATGAAATGATATCAGTATGAATGTGTGTTGTATGAGATGGATCCTAAATCCCATGAATGATTTGTAATCTGATGACATGGTGTGGATAGTCGAATGTGTACTAAAAACTAAGCCAATCTTAGCCACTTTAAGAGGTGGAGATAAGGCTTGTATGAAAGCCACTCCAAAACTAGGAATTAGGCTTATGTAGAAGCCACTTGGGAATGATGCCAACCACCTATAGATGGAATAAGGCATACAACTACTGATAATACCTAGGTAATGTACTAAACCTAGAAAAAAAAGAAGTCAAATGTGTCGTGCACATTGCTCCCAATCACTAGTGTCTATAACATGGATTATGATCTAGAAGTTATACAAACTACCCAATCTAAAATTAGAAGAAAGAGCCTTCATGTTATGTATGATACCCCCTTCATCTAGATTATCTAAGAAAAACTATACTAAAAGTACTGATTCTAAACTATACTATTGTTGACAAAATTTTAATTAAACTTACCTTTCTACTTATTTCTAGAAAATATAAGTTTTTTGTTGTTTGGATAGGAGTGCCAAAAATAGGACACCCTAGTGTTCGACACTATAGTCCAAATTTAGCCTCTTGTCCTTTGCTATTTTTGATGATTATTCTATGTTTTTCACTATTTTCCTGGTCTATTTTGCTTGGTTTAGGTTCTGGTTGCTATTATGAGTGTTTTAAATTTTTTTTTATGATTGGTAAAAGGCTTTAATATCTATGACAAAACCCCTAATTGTTTCCCCCTCTTCTTAGGGTAGGAATGAAGACCCTAAAATGAATTCCCTCACAAGAAATATCCCTACAACTGTGTTATGCTATGAAATACATGATATATCAATGATAATAAAAAATATGTCTCAAGATATAACATGGTTTGTATTGGACATTTGTTAGATCAATAGGGGTATGCCTAGATAGATAAAACAATGTCATAGATTGTGTAGTATACTGAAATGAAACTAGAAATTTTAGTTGTTAATTGTCAAGGAGGGATGAAGCATGGTGTCCATCTTAACATCTAAGAAAGCAAGATAATGCATGATGTGGATCATGGCATTGTAAACAGTGAGAAGCAAACAAGTAACAAACACACAAGGCAAGAAGTATACAAGAGTGGACAAGGGGCCAAGTAAATAAGGATCATGGGTACATGTCACTCAAAATAGGAAAGCATGCATACAAGGCATGTTCAAATCCCACATACATATAATTGAAAATGAGCAATGTTGGCATGAGGGCCACAAGCACATATAAGAGTATAGGAAAAGGACATTGGAAAATGTCCTAAGGTACACATAAGAATAGAAGCAAAATATATTGGAAACTGTCCTAAGGCATACACAAGAGATAAAAAAGGAACTAAGAAATTCAACCACATCTAGCTATGTAAAGAAAGAAAAGAAAGCATGTAAATGTTGGAAATACAATTACATCTAACTAATCAAAGTAAGAAGTGAAAGTATGCAAGATACATAGTACAAGACTGGAAAAATGCTAAGAAATACACATGTGCAAGATGCTATTAAGTGTCGATACAGTAATCTATGTAAGCTAGTAAGTAATGTACATCAACACGATAATAGAGTGTGTGGTGTAAGAATGACATAACCTGGATGGTGTAGTCATGTAGAAGATGGCCCTAGTGGGTAGATATATAGATGTATGTCTTGAATGTAGAAGTAAGATGCCCCCTTAATGGGTAGAGTGAAGCAATCAAGGATCTGGGTGTTACCGTACACACTCCAAGAAGATCAAGTGAAGCATGGTAATGTGGATAAATCGACATATAATAGAATTTATTAGAAAAATGTAAGTCTAACATGTTAGTAGAAATATAAAGTATGGATACTGCATATAATTGAAATATTTTTGGTGTTTTTAATTTATTTGTATTTTGAGTTATTTGAATGTTTTTGTATTTTTGAAATAATATATGTACAATCAATCATAAGGAGACTATACACAAGTAGTTTAAAGGAAGATATATACAAGTAATTTTGAAAAATTATATACAAGTAAGTTGAAAATAATCTATGCAAAAAATAATGTGTGTAATGAAATACTATACATGGAATCTACGTAGATGCATAATATTCATTAAATTTTTGAGTTTCTTTCCTTCAAGTGAGGCTAGATGATACACTTTAGGGCTAAGATTTTTAGTAATGAGGTATGGACCTACCAATTCACTTTGAATTTTCCTTTGGTTTCTTATTTGGTATTAACATTACAAAGATTTTCTTTGAGAATGAGAACATTAACATTGAATTCTATGGTGTGAAATCATTTGTTATAGGATCATTATATCTATTATTGGTATATTCTGAGATGTTTAGCTTCTTAAATGCATGTATGGTCTAACTACTCAAGCTAGTGTAGATGCTTTTCACAATACTGGTCATTAGTGAGGATAACTTTAAGGGATACACAGATAGATGGGATTTATAATTCCAATTGTAAAACTAGTTTTGTGCCATAAATGAGTGAATAAGGAGTGGCTTCTATGGGTTTTAAAAAACTTGTGAAATAAGCCCATAATGCAAAAACTAGTTGATTATGCTAATCATCTCTAAATTTGGTCACTATTTTTTATCAAAATGCTATTGAGGTTTTTATTGGTAGCCTTTACTTGACCATTCATTATGGGTAGTACAGAGTAGAGAATGTGTGTTTAATCTTACATTTTGTGAATTTTTTTTGATAGTTTTATTCTTAAATGATGTTCTATTATCATAAATGATAGCTATGGGTAGGCTGAAGCATGAAATAATGTGAGTCATGAGGAAGCTAAAAATGTCCTCCCCTATAGTAGATTGAAGATAAATGGCTTTAACTAACTTGGTAAAATATTCTATAGCTATGATGATAAACTTATGTTGATCAGTGGATTCAAGGTTAATTTTTCCAATACGATCAAATCCCCATAACATAAATGGACATGGAGAGATGATAGGTTGTAATTGTTATGATGGTGCATGAATAGGTTATTGTGTCATTGACATTTATCCCTTAGATTTGCATATTGTGAACATTCATCTTCCATGGTGGGCTAGTAGTACCCTTGTCAAAGCAATTTGTGTGACATGGCCTTTCCACTAAAGTGACCACCACACTCACTTCTATGTATCTGTGTAAGAGCAATTTTGACTTCTATTGAAGTCAACCATCGAAGGATCATTTAAAAATGTCTCTACTAATGATTACATAACAAAGAGCTTTTTTTTTAACTTACATTTATCATTTCTTAAAAAAGTATCTGGTGTAATAGATTTGCTTAGAAATTTATAGATATCAAAGAACCATTCTGGAGTTTTAGAACTACATGTAATGGCTAAGATGGATAGTGCAATCAAATCCACATTGGATATTGATGGTGATTATAATTGTTTAATTATGAAAATAGATTGATCATCATTGATGTCAAATTAAATCAAAGATGTGATACTTACCATTACATCTACATGTCAGTTGTCTTTTTTTGGTATAATTTCTATAGAAAAGTAGTCAAACTATGATGATAAACATTGTACCATGTTCTGGTTGGGATAAGATGTTCTTATTTTATCTAATAGACATCATTGAATTGATTGAAAATATGTAGGGAATCACCAAAGCCCTGAATAGATCTAATTTGGAGGGTTTGGGAAGAAAATAGACCTAAGATAAGTGCATCATATTTTATGGTGTTGTTGGTGTAGGAGAAGCTTAATCAATATGCAATAGGAATTATGTGACCAAAAGGGTCAACAAAGACAATGCCTACCCCTACGTTGGATGCTCATTGAGAACCATTGATGAACATGGTCTAAGTGTCAAAATGAGTAAAATGGGTAGTAAAATAATCTCTAAATGTGTCACTAATAGGATTGGTTTCCAAAAGTGGTGTGGTTGCCAAATGATCTACAATGATTTGGCCCTTTATTGATTTTTAAAGAGCTATCTTTAAGTGAAACTCTATTAATAACATGACCCATTTCACGATGCGACCAAAAGGGTGGTTTTTCCATTAGAAACTTTAAGGGATTTGCTTTTGTGATAAGTTGAGTCTCATTATTGACCATGTAATGTTGAAGTTCTTGTGTGGAAAAAACTAATTCTAGACATAGTTTTTCTATCATGGAATAATTTTTTCATAATCAACTAATGTGCCACTGATGTAATAAAATGCTCACTTGATATGTTGATCGTCATGCTATGCTAAGAGTGCTCCTAATATGTGATATTGTTGCTAAGATATATAGTAGGAAAGGCTTGCCAAGTATAGGTGGTACTAGAATAGGTGGATTAAGAATATACTACTTGATTTTGTTGAAGCTTTCTTGACAATCTTGGTCCTATATAAACTTTTTATCTTTATTTAATAATCAAGTGAATGATTGAGTTTAATCAGCAAGTTAAGATATAAAATGACAAATTATTTGGATTTTTCCTTTTAAGGATTGAAGTTGTTTTAAGTTCATAAGAGGTGGTATGTCAATAATTTGTTTGAATTTTTTATGGTCAACCTCTATGCCACACTAAGAAATAATGAAACCTAAGAGTTTGCCTGATGTAACTCCAAACACACATTTTTTGGGTTTAATCAGACATTGCATTACCTGAGTCATTGAAATATCTTTCATAAATCAATAGCATGATGTTTTTTTTTATTTAGCTAATATATCATCAACATAATCCGTGATAGTATGGTGAATAAAGTCATGAAAGATATGTGTCATAGTATGATGATATGTGGCTCTAGCATTTTTTAATCCAAAAGGCATGACAATGTAATAAAGTGTACCCCAAGGTGTTGTAAAAGATGCTTTCTCTTGATCTTCTTTGGCTATTTTTATTTGGTTGTATCCTACAAAGCCATCCATAAATGATAACATTTTATACTCGGCTATGGAATCTACAATCATGTCAATATTAGGAAAGGGAAAATCATCTTTTAGGCATGCTTTATTTAAATATTGAGAATGAGAACAACATTGAATTTATCTATTGGGTTTTACCATAGGGACTATATTTGAAATCCATTTAGGGTGTGCCACTAGTCGAATGAAGCTAGCATCTAAGAGGAATTAGATCTCATCTTTGACTAAGAGGGCCACCTTAGGATGTATTTTATGGATTGTTTGCTTAATCAGTTTAGCATTTGGGTATAAGGGAATCTAATGGACTACTATAGATGTATCAATTCCTGGCATATCTAAGTAAGACCAAGTAAAGAGTTCTATAAAATCTATTAAAGTTTGATGAACATTTGTATCCTCTTCCTTTCATAGGGAAGTGACTAACAAGACAATGCATGGATCTTGATCAGTTCTAAAATTAAAATCAAGTATTTCCTCATTAAGAAATGTAGAATAATCTAGTGTGTATGGGGTTGTAGGAATAGTATTATTTGAATCAACTAGTATGTCCTAGGGAGAATCTAAATTTTATTCAAAGAAAGCATGGGCATTTGTGTGATGAGAAAATATATTTTTATGTTAGCAAGATGGGAGGTCCTCATATGCTCCAAGAAATTGTAGGAGGGATTCATCATTAGAGAATTCATCTAATGTGAACATATTTGGTGAAACTTTATTGTCAATAAGATTAGGATAGACTAATGATAATGTAGAAGTATGATTAAATGTATGATCTACATGTGCACTAGGTGGACAAAACTTTATATACTTTGAAGTGATAGAAGAAGGTTTATCATGAAGATGGGTAAGCTGATATCCCAACCGTTGCTTTCCATGTTGTGTGGATACCTTGATAGAATTGATGACTCCTTGTTCATGCTTTCCAAGACCTTTGCCATGATATCCAATATTATTAAGACATTTAAGTGCAAAAGGGGAGGTAAATTGGTGATTTGTTATTGATGCTATTATAGAACTTATAATTTTTTAATGTGTTGTATGGTCTGAAGGTACACTGTGAATAGTGGGTTATGTAGGTATATTGCCAAGATTAAAGTGAAGAATGTAAATTTGTGGAGATTCACTAATGTAGTAGTATTTAAAAGGTTCATTGTCTATTGGGCATGTGTATATGTAGCCTTTATGACTAAATTTTAGACAAACATGGAGTGTAGAAGGGATTACATGCATATCATAAATCCAAAGCTGACCAAGTAATAAATTATAATTGAGGTCATTTAGCATGAATTGGTAAGTAATTGATAGTGTCCTAGGCCTCAAAGTAAGATTGAGTGTTATTTGACCCATGAATTTCCATGGAATGTTGTCAAAACCTCTGATGTTCATATTAGAATGGTCTAGATCTTGAGGTTGTATAATAAGACATTTAAGAAAAGAAATGTTGTAAATGTTGAGTCCTAAACCATTATCAACTAACACTCTTTTTACCCCTATATCATTAATTATTAATTGAATATAAAAAGGTAGATGTTGTTCAATGATGTGGTGTAGGGGTAAATCCTCTTTCTCAAAGGAAATATGCTCTTCAGAGCATTGCATTGTATTGAGGATAGAGACAACATAATTTGGTTTAATGGAAATAGGAATTCTAGTATTACGAAGGGTTGCATACAACACATCTTTATAAAAATTTGATTATTTAAGGAGCTTGCAAACTAAAATTGTATTGGAAGGGGTGATAACCTGAGTGACAAAGCTATAGCCATGAGTGTAATCAAGTTGCCTATCTTTATAAACTTGGATGATAACATGTACCACACGATCTACTATAGGTATAGAGATGGTAGTAGGTGCATGATAAGAGCTAGATGTACCAATTTTGAAGGGAAGAGGGATATATATAACCGCTAGTGTTTCTAATGTCTAGTAGTGATAGGGAAATACTCAAAAGTATCTAATGAGTTATATGCATCTAGGTAGAAATCATGTATGTGGAATTAAATGCATGAAATTGGAGTTATAAGTTGTATATCAATATGTTTATAAAGAGAATTCCACATGAGAGATATCAAGCAAGGGATAGAGAGAATGAAATTGTGCACTAATGCATAAAAGCTTTGACTTGTGATATGCCATTTCTAATATGTTTAGCAAGGTAGACTTGAAAATTATTCCACATGAGAGAGATAAAGTATGTAATGAAGCCTTGTATTAAAGAAAAGTAAACATTGTTTTGAAGGAAAGTGATCTTAACATGTTTAGCAGTAATTTTCATAATATCATCCTATATTATGAAAAGCAAGCATGAAAGGGAAATAATGAAGCTTTGCATTAACATATGTTAAACTTCAACATTCATACACATGATAGGACCAAGTATGAATTCCTTATTATTTTCAAGACATGTTTTGAAATGAGTAAGATCCATTTGTAATTTTTGTGTAAAAATATGTAAGGTGATACCTCAAGAAACAAAAGGACCTAGTAAATTCAATTAGGGTTTGAAAGAAATTATTTTAAAAATTACTGAGGTAAATTTTAAAAATTAAATGTGAATTTCTGATTTAAATATGTGGAAAAAATTAGAAAGATACTGAAAAAATATCGAGACCTAGTATAGGCAACTAGGGTTTGAAGGGAATTATTTTAAAAATTACTAGGGTAAATTAAAAATTAAATGTGAATTTGTGATTTAAATATGTAGGAAAAATTAGAAAAATCAGCAAGGAATTCTTCCTAGGGTTTCTAAGTTTTTATGCGCAAATAAAGTAAGTCGGGTTCACCAAATGATTTAGCTTTTTTTTGGGAATAAATATTGGAGTCTTATTCCTAATTTAAGTTAAGGATCTAGAATAATAAATTAGTAAATAATATTTCAATAATTATAGTAATGATTTGTATAATTTATTGTGTCTTTTAAACCTTTCTAAAAATAACAATAAATAAGGAGAAATACAATTAAGATTAATACTAGATTGGATGACTAAGACAAAGGCTAAAACTAACTTTACAAGATTGGGATAGTGTTAAAAATTAGAATATAGATTTTGTTTGGTGAAAGGATAGGAGCACTGAAAATAGGACACTTCAGGGTCTGATGTTATAGTCCACTCCTATCACTATTGTCCAAACTAGTCATAGAGATATGAGTTTTTTAGGTTTTGTTCATTGTCCCTATATGAGTCAACCTATGAAATATTTAGTGTTGAATGTTGATGGAGCTACTTATATATATAATTTAATCTTGAAACCCTAGCCCTCCATCATGCTTCATAAACAAGATTTGAATCACTTGAAAAGGGGAGGGGGTTAGTGTGTGTAAGATGCATTGAACGTGTGATCCACACCCCTTGTGTGGGTATGCTATCTACATACTAATACTCTGAAGAGGGATCAAGCCATATGTAGTTATCCCACTTGATGTGCTTTGTGCAATAGTGTAATGAGGATGCAAAAATGCCAAATTGAGTATGATTGAGGTGGCTAGGGACTGGTGTGAGAGTTCAAATGTGTTTGCAACTATGTTGGGTTATTGTATGCAGAGAATAGGAATGCTTGCCTTAGTGGTTTGTTTGTATTCTTGCTTGATTTATAATATTTTTTACCTTACCCTTTGTAAATTAACTTTGGATGGGATTTTATAGGGAACTATTGGTCATGGGTTAGATGTGTTCACACTAAGTTGACATGATGAAGGATAGGTTTTGAGAGAAAATGACCATTCAGGATCAAAATATAAATGGACAAGAGCACCAAAAATAGGACACTGTAGGGTCTAGTTCTATAGTCTAGGTATGCCACTCTTGTCCTATAGGTTTGGGACCTAAGGGAAGAGGATTGACCTAGGAAATAGAGTCTGGCTAAGTTGCAATCAGGGTTTAGAATGTTTTAAATGATTGGTAATGAGTAAAAAGGTGTTTAAAAGGGTCACAAGAGCATGAAATAAGGAGCTATAGATAGGGAATCATAAGTCACACTCAAACTACCAATTTGGACATTTTATATGACTACAACAACCTTATTTATACTTTTTAGCTAATCAGTTTATGAAGTTTAATTTTTCTTTACATCTTGATCTCACATAATCCTAGGGTTTTATGAAATTTATGATGTTCATATATCTTAGATTCATTTGACATGGAATCATAGCTATAATCTAATGATTATTTTACCATTTCTAAAATCCTTGGTGAGATCTTTCCTACATGCATTCCTGGTAGCTTTCTTGATTTTTTAAATTTTCATAAGTTTGGTGGGATTTCATGAAAATACATGAAAACTATACATCATTTCAAATCATAAAAAATATAGTGTAATTAGATTCAAAAGGCATCAAAACCCTAAAATTTAATGTAAACATGAATTATATTTGTGACAATGATTTTTGACCATTTTGGAGGGGTTTGGAGCTTTTTTGGTCATTTCACACATATTCGTATAACTTGATTCTCAAATACAATTTTTTTTGGGTTTTTGAGCTCTCAAATGAGTATTTCTTAGTTTTTAGAGGATCTCTATAAAATATACAAATTTTAGGCTCTTCCAAATTTGATGGAGTTTTCAACCATTATAGGTAGCTTTGGTAGTTTGTCATATTTTTAGCATTAGAAAAACAAGCTCTAACATACTTTATAGCCCCTCCAAGCACTTTATCAATTTTTGGGCCTACTTAGAACACCATCAAGTTCTAACCTAGCTCTAAACACCATCAGGTTTCCATCCTACTTCAAACACCAATGAGTTTTGAAGCCTATCCAAATACCCATTGGGTTTTAGTTTGTGCTTGAACACCCATCATGTTTTTTCTTGTGCTTGAGATCCCACTAGGTTCCATCCCATGCTCTAACCACCATTGGAATCTAAACCCTATAGGAACATATGGTAGGCTTTAACACTTACCAAAACACATGATAGACTCTAACCCTCATGCACACATATACTATGAGTTATATCCATGACTAAACACCCTATATATTCTAACCCTTGTTTGATCATGCTCCATTCTCTATTCACCCCTTATTTAAAACTTGTGATGACCACAAGGATGTTAAACTTAAGCCTAGATTATTTGATGTGTGAGAGGCCATCAAATTTAAGATAGTGAAAAGTTTTACTATTCATTTGAAATTTGGAGGTATTTTTGGATGATTTCACTTCCATATCAATAAAATGAATTAAAAGAGGGAGGGGGGAGTACCTAAAATAGGTCTTAGCCCCTGGTTATAGAGGAAATAAACCCTTGGTCACTTCTAACCCAAAAGTGCTTGACTTTTGTTTAAAAGAGGCTTGAGTTTTTCTTTGGAAAGTTGATGCATAAAATTTTATTTTGGGGAAGTTGATTCAAAATATTCTACCACTATTTCTACCCAAATTTTCCATGTGAGAAATATTTTTAAACTACCATAAATTTTGATCGGTAACTCAGATTTGAGTGCTCTTCTTCAAAAGTGCTTATTTTTAATACTTTATGCATTGGTGGTCTTCTTGGGTCAACTAAAACTCCCTTAAAACCAACTATTGTATACACTTAGATGTATTATTGGCTAATCTTGATGTCCCTCTAGTTCTTTCATACTTATGCACATTTTTCTCAAGATGCATTATTAGTTCTGTCTGATGTTTATATAAGTGTGCTTATATTTAGAACTTTAAGGGGTCACTCTGATAGTTTTAAGGGTGTACTATGTGGTGTTATGTACTTTTATTTTTTGTATTCTTATTTACTTTATGTAACAACCTATTTTATTGTATCATGCATTAGTTGTCATTTCCACCTCTTACAACATTCAATTATCACGAATGGAAAAGGAATGTGCTACTTGCTCTAAGAAAATAAGGCTTCTATAGGATATTCATGAACAAGGAAAATGAACTTGTAATAGATGCAAAGAAAAATAAATGGTTTCCCATATGTGATCAATCACATGGTTATCTTAGTTTATATATTTCTCTTGACTTACATTTTCATATTGAATATATTAAAATACCAAATGAAGTATGGACCACACTAAAAAAACTCTTTAGGAAGTAGAATGTGATGAGAGGTCATGAACTAGAGAATGAGCTCACCAGTTTGAGCCTATGTGACTTTGATAGACTATATGATTTATTTAGTAGGTTTAAATATTTTAGGTTGTCATTAAAATAATTTAGATTAGATAATAATGATGATCAAGTTATTCTATCTATACTCTCCAAATTGGGTCCAAACTATTTTGTGCTTGTGTCCATTTTCCATGCCATAAAAAATGATCGTGGAGATACATAGAAGATGCCTTATTTAGATACCTTTGTTATGAAATTGACTTGAGATAAAGATAATATGATACAAATGGGTATAGTGAAGTCCTCAAAATCTCATGCACTTTTGCCTAAGAAAGAGAAGGCTTCAAATAATAGAGAGAAGAAACATAAAAAATAGGATCAAGAGAAGGATGTAAATCCTCCCCCATACAAATTAAATAATGAGACCTCTTATTAAAGTTTTAAGATTAAGAAACATTGGATCAAATATGGGTTTTTAATAGGCAATAATGATGAAAGTAAACGTTTGAAGAAGTAGACTAATCAAATAACAAAGATGCATGAGAAACACAATATTAGTGTCCTGTATTCTATGAATTAGATTTCATCAACCCATGAATCATATAAGGAAGATGACCATGGTAAAGAAAAGGAAAAAGAGAATAGTAAATGGAAAATAAAGGGCAAGCCATAGTTATTATTGTTCTTCTGACTCCTACATGGGTCATTTACTGTAGTACTTCACATCATATGGCCTATTCTCATATATAGTTTAGTTCCTTGAAACCATGTGTCATGTCATATATATAAATGGGTGATGACACTTCTCAAATTATTCTCTAGAGAGGGTCTATTGAAGTGAGTGGTAAAAAATTTATTAATGTTCTAAGTGTTCCCTCACTTTAGACTAATCTCACATCAGTTTACCAGATCACTCACCTTAGTTTGAGCATGCAAGTTGAGTTCATTCTAGATTCAATGTATGTTAGAGAGCTTCATAATAATACTATATTGGTAGTGGGAATGGTTGATTATCATAATTTATTATATAAACTCTCACATTTTTCACCTAAATCTCTTTTAAATTCTTCTTCTTCATAGTCACCTAAACTTGATGACATTTCTGAGCCTGAACACTCATCTAATATTGATGACTCATCTTCCAACATAGATGTCTATAAAAATGATGGGGACATAACTCAATCATCTATTTATCACCTTCCATATGTTGAGGAGTTATTTCATGATAAACCTACCTTTGGTTCTCTTAAGACATTATAGGGAATATGTATACTTATCCATGACACATCAGACATCTGACAATCTATCCCATAGTTTTCAAGCATTCAATAGTGTCTACTCACATTGCACCATAATTTCATATAATAGTTGGCCCTCCTACCTTTAATTAGGATAAAAATTCTTTTTATAGGAATCACACCTCGATTAAAGATCCATCAAACACTTGGTAGACACATTCACTATTCCATGGTGATCCACTCTTCACTACATCTAATTTTGATCCATAATCACTCCTAGGAACTCTGTTGTTAGATACTGGATTGCTATAGACAATTACATATTCTAATGGGCATTTTTATCCCTCTTCTCTTCATTTCTCTCTTTTTAGAGAGGATTTTTATCCTACAATATTTTTCCCTTTTCTCCTCTTATGGGAGTTGTATTGTGCTTGGGTACCTCATCAGGCATTGTTATTGGGATCCAATTCTTCTACCCACCTAAGCTACACTTTAAGGGGGTGTTAGTGTATGGTTTTTATGACTTTTGGTTTTTAACTACATAGTTTCTAGTCAAATTACTTAGGTTTGTTAAGGTCATTATGGGAAATACACTTAATGTGTTTTATAATTATGAGTTGAGTTGTTACCTTTATGGTGACCTAATATTTCACTATATAGTGTACCTCCTTTATAATTTTTAGCTTATTAGTTTATCAATCTCACTTTTTATTTACATTTTGATCTCACCTAATCATAAGGTTTCATGAAATCTATGGCATTTAGAGATCTTGGATTGATATGATATATTTTTACCCCCTAAATTTAAGAATTGGCTATATATATTCTTTGTTCCTTCATCATGCTCATAGATGTTTCTTGTTCCATATATTTTTGGATTGATATGTACATGTTTACCATTGTGGTAACATGTGGCAGAGTGGGAAAATGTTGAGGAGGATGTGGATGATGACAATGATAGTGACTGGCTTCTAGATGCCTTGAAATTTGGTTCAGAGGAGGAATTAAAACCTATAAGAAAATTTTCTTGTTTTTGAGGATGATTTAATATTTTTGTTGATATAATCATTAATTTTTTATGCTTTTAGCCATGCTCTTCTTTTTTTAATTAAAATTTATGGATTAATATAGGATTTTAAACATGGGTATTGTGATTCAATATTTGCACTATTATTTATTACACCTACACAACATATTTTGTGGTGAGAGTGTCCATCTATTCTGGTCACCAAATAAACTAAATGATCATCACCTTAAGATTCATGGTAGGCAAGCCATTATAAAGAGGCCTTTAGGTTATTATAGTAGTGGGAAAAGTAATGTAATGGGAAGGGAATACACTAAAAGACATAAAACACAAGTCAATAGACCAAATTCAAATAATTAGAGCATCAACAAGAGGGATAGGCTAGAAAGATCATAAATGGTGAGGGAGAATGTCTTTTAATAATGTAATCTCAGTGAGGTAGCCTTAAATGCTATTAATTATTAGATTATTACATATGATTAAAGTGAAAACATGGAACATATGAGGCAAGAATGCATAAGGTAGATAAATTATTATCGACAAATGGATCAAGAAAGACTAAGGGTAGGACAAGGGCAAGGTGTAGGAAATAGTGAACATTAGGTTAAATGCGATGTGTTGAATGGTTTGCATACATGAAAAGTTAAGGCAATTTTACATTTATGAATAATAAATATTATATTTATGTATCAATCAACATTAAAAATTGAGAGATATAACTCATAGACCCATTCTCGTGATGATGATGACATTACTTTTAGGGAGTACCTTTCATGAAAAGGGAAAAGGGTTTGTGAGGGGACACTTTTTTTTGGTGATGATTAGATGCCTCACATAATTAAATTATTTTGTCCAAACAATTTTTTATTATAGTTTTATTTAACATTGACATTGTTTTAATATTACTTATTGGTCCTTTGTAGAGAAATGCCATGGTTGAAGCATGAGACCCCAAGGTTATTGTATTTTCAAGTGATGAAACTAGTTATGATGAGGATACTATGATTATCAGTGCCTCTGATATAGACTATAGCCTAGTGCCAATGTGTAGTTATATGCCTTAGGTTGTATGGTTGTGAAAGGAACCATAATATATTTTGAGTAAGACTAGACTTATGATGGTGTGCCTACCCATGAAAACTATTATATTGTCTATTTTTGGAGAGTTTATTATGAGGATCTATAGCTAGTACCCTTTACTAAGACAGATGAGGACACACTAGAAAATAATGTCCACTCAATTGTAATTTGGCATTGTAGTGATATCATCATTGATGGATACACTAGTAATGTGTAACAATAGTTCTATCTTATTTTAGTTGATTTAAGCATTGAACCCTACCATTTTTCATTTTTATGTTATTATATCTTGTAATTTGATTTAGAATTTGGATGATTATTATTGGTGGTATACTTGGAATACCAAATTGTAGGTTGGGAGTCAAATCCACCCAACCTCTCCTAAAATGAGATAGGTTTTGATCTGGTCTCCTCAAGGTATGTTTCTATCGACTCTTACCATACTAATTTCACTCAGTTGTTGTAGACTGTTCTAGTTCAAGGGGCCTTTGTTGGTTTAAACTCTAATACTTATGAAACAAAACTTAGATTATTTAGATCAAAACATCAACTTATTTAGATTCAACATGAAACTTTTAGCTGATTAGTAGTTGTCATTTATAAACTAAATTCAATAATACAAAAATGATGACAAGTAATGAACATGAAATCTACATAAAACTTATATAAACTGATTGTAATTTCAACTAATCTAAAGATTAATATAATAGATGCATAAAAATTATCAAAAGGGAGAGTGAGAGGGTGGGGAGAAATAAAAATGATCCTGATTTGTTGAAGAGATAGATCTATCCCTTGTTAGGTAGATGAATCCCTTAAAAATACCAATATCTGCTTGGTCAACATAACATAACTACAAGACAAAGATGGTGTAGGATTACGAGGACAAAGTAACTATGTGAATAGAGGGAAACTAAGTCACCATATACATGTGTAGGTAATGAATATCTCTTCACAAATATTTACAATAGAAGATAATTCATGAAGTATTGATTTAGATTCAATAGATACTCATGTGAAAGCACAACTAAGTCAAAATAAACTTGACTTATATAAAGGAAAAAACTAACTAGAAAACATAAAAATGAATAAGGAAAATGGGAAAAACTACTTGATCTCATACTTATCTACTTTATTCTATCAATTGATCAAATATCCATCCCTTATTCAATCAAAGAGCTGATATTTTATAAGAAATTTCAATTTTTTGGGTCATTACTTAGCCAACCACCAGATGGATACAAGAATTCAATGAGATAGACTAGTTTAAAATTTGAATTGACCCAAATATTTCTCAATTCTAATTTTGTTAATATAAATGTCCTATTGATTGGGTTTGGATTGAATTCTAAGCATCTAAAAATTGTTGAGATATTCTTGGGATAGTCATTCAACCATGTTCTATATATAAGTAACCATGCTTAATTGGATTTGAATTGATTTATAGGTAGCTAAAAGCTATTGAAATATCTTGGGACACTCAAGCAACCACCTTTTGTACAATGGTGACCATGTCTAATTAAGGCAATATCTTGTCTTTTATGCTTCTTGATCAATCCCAAATGTATACACCAAGTCTTTAATCAATGTGACTATTTGAATTGCTTTTAATTTCACCCATTTATGATCATTCTAATATTAAGAACAAGCCACAACTTGATTGTGTAGGCTAGATTAGACTTGTTGTTCACTTTTAGACCTTGATGGTTTTGATGTGCTGAGATAGACATAATTTTTAAATTTATATACTACTAACTAGGATGGTGACATATCCTTGGTGGTAGGCTCATGCCGCATGGTTGTTCTTGGATCATCCATTAATTGAATGGGATAAATGCATGTTGACTAATTTTTAGCTCTAATGAGGTGAGAATTCACCATGTGGCATCATCTCACTCATCTAGGAGCTTGAATGTGGATTATATTTACATAGACTACTATAGGGTTGTGGTTAAGAATGATTTTTCAAAGTGGCATCATCTCCATAAGTGGGATCTTTCCATGTGGCATCATCTAGTTCACTTAGAAGTTCTAAGGTAGGCTCACCATTCAAATTGACCCAAAGAAGAAATGATGTGATATATTGGTAGGTGGAAACATCCTTCTTATTCATAAGGTCAGAGACTTGGCTTGAATATTGAGTCATTACATATCTATGAGAAGTCTAGATCTAGACACATGACCAAATCATACTCATGAGGTCTTAGGTACTTGTAAAGAAAAATGTAGAAATTAGGATTCGAATATGAAATTTATTGAAAATAGTGAAGTCTAAAAATCAAAGGTATTAAATATAAATTAATAGGAGAAAATACCTTTTCCAAGCTTAAAACTAAATTTAACCCAAAATGAAAAAGTGACAGTCTAAAAATGAAATCATGAAAATACTTAGTCATTTTACTCAAAAAAGAGTAGAAACAAGATTGAAAGGAGATAAATTCAATGGATAAAATAGTTCCATTTGGTCAAACTTAAATCCAGGTTAGTCCATTTTTAAATAAAATGACTAAGTCAAATAATAAAAAAACACAAAGATAGCCAACCACTTTAAAATAATGTAAATAATGTGCAAAACTGCTATGAAATGAAAGAAAAAACTCTAATATAGTTAGATAACCTACCCAAGTTCAACTCATATTTATCCCAAAGGGGAAATTTGTATGCACTTCAGAAACTTGTTTTATAAAAACTAAGTCTTTTAAAACTTAGGCAAATTCAGATAATAAGATCAATGAAGTTCCAAATGATTTTTTTTTACTAAGTGCATATAATGAACATATATCTTTCTAACTTGGTTAAAATAATGAAGCTAGCCTAAAATTAAAACTTCACATATAAATATTTTTTTAGTTAGACCAACCATAAAAACAAGTTCAGGGCACAAACTCCATTAAAGCAAAAGATTAGATTCAAAAGAAAAAATAGGTTCCATGATTTCATGATAAAATTATGGTGTATTGTGTAAGTAACAACAAATGGAAACCTACTAGAAAACACTCATGAGTATTTTGGATTAAATAAACATGTTTATGAACCCATAATTTTTGGCTAAAATAGTGCACAAAACATGAATAAATTCAAGAAAGGAAAAGATGGGAAAAATTAAATGATAAAATTTATTATCTTCATTGACCTAATGTGTGTTAATCAGTTAATTTACCAATTCTTAGAATTTTCAAGGACTAAATATTATGGTTCCACCCATTAGGATAGTGAATTCTACCTTGGAAACATTTGCCTAGACATTACTCCACTGCCAGCCAGGAGTCCATAACCTTGATGGAGTTATCTCTAGACCCACTCAAGGCCTTGCTCTACTTCCATCCAGGTGCCTATATACCTAATAGAGATTTCCTGAATCACCTAGAATTTAGTTTTTTGGATAATATATTTTTATTTTCTATTTATTGTTTTGTTACTATCTCAATTCAAGGTTGGGGACCACCATGGAAAATGAAAAACATAATTATATATTTATCACCCTAGATCTTTACTATAGTAGGTTCACCTAAGAAAATATAGGAACCATTTAAGACATGATTTTGTCTTAGTTTTGGGAGAATAATTTCAATTACAAACTAACTTACCTAAACTCACCCAAATAAGAACACATACAATAATCTAAGCTTTCAAAACTAACTCTAAAATAGAATCTAATGCTAAAAACTACTGTAATAATACCTACACACAAAAATGCCACTTATGATACCTACACATAGAATTTTCAT
The DNA here is from genome assembly GCA_037957365.1 of Torreya grandis. Classification (NCBI taxonomy): domain Eukaryota; kingdom Viridiplantae; phylum Streptophyta; class Pinopsida; order Cupressales; family Taxaceae; genus Torreya; species Torreya grandis. The sequence continues at coordinate 1,698,421 of JARHVA010003790.1, forward strand.
TCCTCATTATTCATTGATCAACATGGAACCAAAAGAAAAAACAACTAGGGGAGACCCCACAATGAAAGTAGGAAAGGCAAGAAAGTGGACTTAAATTCAAATAAACAAATCATGAAAGCAAATAAGTAAGGGAAAAAAGAAAATAAATAAGGTATTTATAAGTTCCTTCTAAGCTAATTAAAGCCTGAAAGTAGTGCTTGAGGAACTTCCCACTGATAGGAAATTGGACTTTCTCACCAATCAAACACCTTAGGTAGAAAGCATTATCACCCAAGATTTCATAAATTTTATAGGACCCAACCATAAGGAATACAAATTTCCATGTTATCTCTTTTTCTCATGAGCTTATCTCAAATAAGGACTAAATCAGAGATCTAACAAGCTTTTACTTTGGCTCTTTGTCAAACCAATGTTTAATGACTCCTTGGTGTTTGCTAAAGTGCAGTAGGGATGCATCATGTTTTTATTCTAATTATATTAGGTTTAGGAGTTCAGATTCTATTTTATCATCATTTTTTAGGTAATCCTTCATAAATTACAAGGTGGGGATTCTCATATTCACCGAGAAAATAGGATCTTGGCCATACACTAGGTGATATAGGGAATTACCTAAGGCTGATTTAACTCTAATCCTATTAGACCATAATACAAATTTTAAAAAATTATGCCAATCCATAATATTCCTTTCAATTTTTGTTTATTGATTTAGTTACCCCAGTCCATTGTGGATAATAGTTGGATGAGAATTTGAGAATTACCTAAATATTTTAGGCCCATTTAGTAAATTTTAATTATGATAAATTAAGGCCATGATCACATACCAAAACAATAAGCATTCCAAACATGGGGACTATTGTATGCACCTAAATCTACTCACCCTCATAATTATACTAATTTTGCTAATTTAAACTATAACTATATTTCCTAGCTAATTAACTAACATACTATTTCATATTCCTCAATCCCACAAACTTATTCCACCCTTGCAACCAATTAATCACCCTCATTAGTCTACCAAATAATCCTAATTACCTACTAACCTACTCATTAATCCATTTTCCAAGTTAAACATATATTTTACTCACCTACCCATCTACCACCCTACTAAACTAGATATTCCTACATCCCTACTCCCCAATGGAGATTCTATAATTGGAGAATTCTAAAATATATTCTAATGTAACCCTTCTCCTCTATAATCCTCTATTCTATAGGTTTCCAAGGAATTAAAAATTCCTTGGGCATTGATCTAAATGACTCAAAATTAAATTTGAGCCATTGATTTTACCTCCATGGCTTATATAAGTAAGCCAATACTTCCATGAGAACTAACTTAGAAATATTGAATCTGACTTTCTAACTTTCCTCCATAAAGCATCCTTATTGCATTATCCAAGCATTCACATAACCTTATCAAACTAAGAATCCATTGAAGCCATTAGCAAGCATAATCCAACAATCCAACAATCTATTTATTTTGCACTCAAATTAGTTTAGAAATATTGGAGGGGAGATATAAGAGGTTAAATTATGGTAATATATTTCATTACAAGCATATGATTATCTCTTTATCCTCTCTATTTGATGTTGTTTGCATTTTGGGTTTTATTGCTCAAAATAGTAATACAAAGAGAATCCAAAATTCATACTACATTTTGCTAACCATGGTGGGATGATAATCCCTAAATCTAACGTCTTGATCTTGATGGAAGTGATTTATAATCTTACAAGTATAACTAGATGAGAATCAAAGGATATATTTAAAAAAAATCATCACGTATATGATAGTGATAGTTTTGCATTGGTATTTATGATATTATAATTCTGGTCTTGCACTAAGATAAGCGATATTGCATTAACATTACATTTTAACTACTAATGGTTTTGGGTTTTTGATAGGTTTATCACCTTTGTGTCATACAACTACTTTGAAAGTAGAAATTTTGCTCTGATAATCATGATATTTTGTCTTTTTAGTCACAATTTTGAAGAGTATTTGGGTTGACTTAACATCACCATTTCCCATCTATTTTAAACCCTTGTGTAGTCATTTTACTCTATTTGTATTGATTAGAAGAGTTTTTTCATCTCTTGTGTGTAGGTAAAATTAGGGTTGACCAATAATCTAACCATTGGTAGCTAAAACACAATATCACAACTCTCAGACTTGTGGTTTATACTTGGTAATCATGATATCACCATTGCAAGTTGAGGTATTGTCACTTCTATTTAAATTGGTAAAAAAATATGGCCTGATAATCTCTGCTCTGTAGGTAAAAGTTACTCATTCTTTTCTCAATAATCATAATTTTTTTTTAACAAGTGAATCTGACTATTTTTAATCCAATCATTTTGAGTTTGACCATTTTGGGTTTTTGGCTAATTGTATATCCAAAAAGGTGATTTTGAGCTTACTATGTGCAGGTTGACAAGAGGAAGAGGTATAAAATAGATTAAATAAACCAAACATTATATCATTGACCTATTAAAATCTCTAATATAATATCACTAATCATGATCTATGGTTTTGTCCTGCTATTAGTGATATTGAAGTCTCATTAGCGACCTTATAATTGGGAAATTTTAGGTATAGTTTAGTTTATTGTTTTAACTAATTTTACAAGGGAGATATGATAACAATATTTTTCTATTCTTTTTGATCATTAAAAACATCTCATCTAGATATCCTTTAAAGATTTTGATAAATTATTCAATGTTTATAATTTGCCATAGCTATTTGATATCACTTTTCTTAGACATTTTATATTTATAAAGTATCTATAAAAATAATACAATCTATTTGAATCAGTAAAAAACCAAATTTTTAATAGTTTTGAACTTTTATTATAAATTTGCTAATCTCAAATTCCTAGCAGTCATGGTTTTACATTTATAGTCATGGTTTTGTAGGTGTCTATTTGCTGACTATCATGGTTAGCTATTAGTTGAAATATCACAACTCAAAATTTATATTTTGGCCTTATAGTCACAATATCGTAGTCTTTGGTTATTGGTTTTGTAGCTAACTGACCGTGTAATTATAGTTTTACAGGGGAGTCATAGTTTTGCATTAAGTTAGACTACTAACCCTTTTGTGCAAGACCTCTCAAGATAAAAGGCATCACATTTGTTTTCCTAGATTTTGTGTTTATAGGAGGGTGTCAAAACTTTATATTTTAGTCTTGTTAATTTTATGTGTTGTGTAATTTAATTATGTATTTTCATGATTTGCTACATACATAAGTAATCAATTGGGAAAATTAATTGTGCTTGCTTACTTGTTAAACCATTAAGTCTAAGATAACACATGACATGTAATTCATCCCAATTCATGGGCTTAGTCACTAGGGTTCGATGATGTGGATTTCATCACCATGCACTAGACCAAACTCTATGTTATTATGGAGTATAAATATCAGGACAACTATCATTAGACGTTAAAGTGGAATTTCCCATAAAAGATTCTATGGAGCAAGGGTTTTTTTAGCTCCAATACATAAATAAATTGGACATCATCCTATATGAACTTGGGCTCCATATTAGCCTTACATATATTGGGGACTCCCCTATAAACCCTTATGTAAACCTAGATTAGGACCTTCCGATCATAATAGGTGTTTCACTGTCAGAGTTGACATGAACGCCTAAGAAGACATCAAGTGAAAATAGGGTCGAGAGGATTCAATTGATTCCATAAAAGGTCACTAGAATATAACCTCACCCATGAATCCATTAGATGGTGTAAACATTAGGTTACACACCCTTTTCAATTTACTAATTTAAGAATTATGGCTATCTGTGTGTCATGTTAGACCTATGTTATTTATGAACTGAGTCAGCCACTCCCTTTGTTGTTTCTAAAAACATAGACACCCTTAAGATAAAAATACATTATTAAACATAAAATTCATATCATACCATCCATTCACACCTCTTAGATACAACATTAGTCTTGGAACCAAATATTAGTGGTCATCCATCCCTCCAATATTCATTATCACTTTCAAATCTATTGACTAAGCATTATTAAAATACATAACCTTATCAAGACTTTAATATATCACCCATCACTTTCCTATCATTGCCTCTTCATAACTAACACCCATCTAATCACCATTTTTTTAGTGTGAAAGGTACTTAATCAATTAATCTCCTAGTCTCCTTGATAGATTGGAATCTTGTAGGTTTTTATCTTTTGGTAATCCTTGGTAATTTTAATCTTCACCTCTCTTTAAACCCAAATTCACCACATTAAAAAAATCACCTTATTTGACCCCTCTTAGATTTGATCTCTAGAATAAATTAGTACTCTAAGTCACATCACCTTCTATCATGCCTAATCACTTTTTATCACTCCCTATGCCAATCCAAACCCCTGCCCAACTTATTAAGATGGGAGAAGGATCCAACAAAGAAAATAACTTCTTGGGGAATATAGGTGATATAAATTAGGATCATGATGATACACATAGTGATATACACATTCCTAAAGGAGAATATGACTGCTTTTCAAATGAATTATTCAATATTGATGAAGTTAGAGCATGATTTGACACACACACACACACACACACACACACACACACACACACACACACACACACACACACACACACACACACACACACACACACACACACACACACACACACACACACACACACACACACACACACACACACATGAAAAACATGACTAGACTATAGGTTAGGTCATTAGAATGGGGGGCACATTACCCAAAATATTTTATCCCGAACTCATCTAACATTTAGTTTGTCCATCCTCATGAACTAACACTCCCCATCAATATGTCCATACTAATCAAGCACCCAAAGTAGAGGAACTTTTGAACCATGAATAAGAATTCAAATATCACGAAAAATAGGTCATGTAAACACATAATATTTTCAAATTTTATCAAATATAGAATCTTTACATCTTGCAAGAACCCATTGATACTCAATCTCTTTGAGTACATGCCCTAAGGGGTGCACTAGGAAAGGGGAGGGCAAACCTTTGGTGCTTTTTAGGATTTTTGTCCCTTATTAAAACATTATTACCAATCCAACCAGATCTTAAAACAATTACCTAAGATATTAATCCTCCCTCACACACTCCTCTAGTCTTTTTCCTCTTTCCATCCCTCTTTTCCTCACCTTGATCCCCTTTCACTAGTTGAGTGTACTAGGTCAACCCTATATAGTTTTCAGCCTTTGGTTACTATATAGGGTCAATTGGGTCAACCCTATATAGTTTTAAGCCTTTGATTACTATATAAGGGTGATTGGGTTAACCCTAAAATATTTTTGGGTATTTTCACTTGAGATTTTCCTTACCCTTTTGGTTGACCTAGCTTGGGACCTAGTGATTTGTCTCCCAAAAACATATAGGGTCAACTGGGTCAACCCTATACATTTGACATATTCAAAAGTATTTAGGGTGAGATCCACCTATTAATACAAGATAAATTTGTCATTATTTAAATATTCAATCAAGATTTATTATCTTTTTGTACTTCTTTATAATATACTCTTACACCATTCTAGTTGAGGAGTCTTAGCTTAGGGTTTCTACTTGGAGAATCCAGTCTTGTGGATAAGTTTTAGATGATTTATTCTTTCATAGTGATCCTTAAAAAATAGAACCACCTCTTTAAAATCCCCTTTGGCCAAGGGATATCTTGAGTCTTGATAGGTTCATATTTACGTAAGTAAATTCTAACTTTGTTCTCCTCTCTTTAGTAGATAGAAGTAGCATACATATTAGCTTAATTAATATTACTCTTCATATTCCATGTATTAGGGTATTACTCATAATTATCTTAATTTACATTATCTTATACATGTTTTAATTATTTTACTAACCCCTCATGTTGTGCCACAAGCTTTGGTGTGCACTAGATTAGATTTACTTTCTTGTTATTAGATATAGAGCGAACATTAAACCTAGGAATATTTTAGGGTTGTTGCATGATTGTGTTAGACTGTAGTATTTAGAGCCCTTACTAACATGGTGTATTGTGACAAGTGATCCCCTAATCAGGTCTAATGGATCCCCATAGTGGTCATGGTCATGTTTAACAAATGTATTCCCAATCTGAAGTGTAGGTATGCTCTATCTTCTTTGAGCTAGGATTGATTTATAGACATGATGTATTTTTGATTGCATACATTATAGTGAAACTAAATTAAACTAACCCTTTCAATATTTATTCTCCTTATTTCATTTTTTTCATCATTAATTTATCATATATTTTCCATACTAGGTCGACTACATTGACCCAACTCTAACTTCTGGGTGTAGGTTTTTAGGTACATGCTATTGGATTGACCTTGTCAACCCAGTATAGGTTTTCATCTTTTCATACATCTAGTTAGACTATTAGGTCAGCCCTGTACATTTTTAGGCACTCAACAACAAGTTTTTACAAAGCTTGATTGACCCAGTCGACCTAGTTAACAAAATTTGAAAGCATATATCAAGGTTCTTGAACAACAAAATTCATTCTATACATTTTTGATCCACCAAGGTTACTTTCGATCTACTTATCTCTTTCTTTAAATTCTTTCCTTTTATATTTTGTAGTATTTAAAATCTCCCCTACATAGTTAATTGGATTAACCCTATTGACCCAATTCTATGCTCTGTGTTGTCTAGATAATTAGGTCGACTCTACTGACCCTATTCATTTTCAGACCTTTCTTCCATAGTATAAGTTTGACCCTATCAAACCTATTATATATTATATGGATACACTATTGAATATATCAACACTATACCTTATTTCAAAGTTAGAATTAGCCTTATATGCTAGTAATTAGTTCACACTTTCTTTTCTTGTTTCTTACATGCTTAAAATAGATCATATAACTTAATTAGGTGGTTTTCAATTAAAAATTTAGTTTCACTATTTTTTATTTCATGTAAACATGAACAAATCACAAAATCTAAACAAGAATTTAAAATTTTAATACCTAATACCAACCTACTTGGATTTCATCACTAAGGGGGAAGCCAACTTGATATTCTAGTCAAGTATAAAACATAGTTAATGGTATATTCTGTCTAAACATTTGACACCCTTATCACTGTAGTGTGTGAAGTGAGGGGGTAGGCCCCAATACCAAGCTTATATCATTACCACTATAGATCCCTTTTAGCTCAAACTAATTGAAACCATCCTTAGATTTCCTTCTAGTTCTTTGTTTATAGACAACTTCCCATCACATTTAAAAACATATCTTAATAATCTTATAAACATTTTGGTTGAATAATTAGTTAACTTTTTACTTTCCAAGTTGATTGCTTACTCTTTGCTCAAGTGTATTTTGTATTGAAAAAAATTTCATTAGATAATGTTGGTGTAAGGTTTTGTACTATGTGCCTCAATTATGTTGGCCAACATTAATCTAATTGACTATTTATTTCCCTTTAGTTATTACTTTTCTAAATTACCTATAAAAAGTATCTTGTTTCAATCCATAATCTATTATAAGCTTCTTTATTTTCCCTATCTACTATACTGGGTCGACCTAGTCGACTCTATACCTTTTTCTAGCCTCTGTTAACTGTACTGGATCAACCCAATTGACCTTGTACTATTTGTAGACCCTATTTTTTGTTATTAGTCGATCCAATCAACCCTGTATTGCTTTTTGCCTTCCCTATTTATCAATCTAGTTTTCTATTTCTCCTTTTCATTCTATTCATCTCTCTTCAATCATAATGAAGTATCATATAAGAATATTCTTAGATAGCTTGAATCCATTTAGATACTATATGGGATGTTCATTTCTCCCTCTCTTTTCCTCCCAAGATCACCATAACTCTTGGGGCACCTCTTCTCCTCCTTCATCCATGAACTGTAATATGGTGCAAATAACACCTCAAAATGAATTTGATGGATCTAATCCTTTCTATACTTATTAAGAAACTTCTCATCTTCAAAATATTCAAACTAATGTGGGAGTAATTGATACAAGTTTACTTATTAATCCCACTAATAATCCTTCTTCTAGTAATCCTCCCCCTAACACCAATTTGGGGAGTGCTCCTACCAACACCAACCCACCTCCTAATACAACTCAACTTTTAGCCCAATTTATCCAAAAAATGAAGATTATGAAAAATTCTAACACCAACCAAATGATGCAACTTCAACAACATTTAATTAATGGGGCTAATCAACCTACAACTATCCATCCTCAAGCTAATCCTAATTACATTCCTCCACATTTTTGGGATGCCTCAAAAAACATTATTATTTAACCCATAATGATTAACAAGTTGCTTAAAACCATTCAAAATTATCCTTTGGCCCCATTCATAGTTTCCATTTATATCGTTAATATATCTCCAACTATCAAGTATGATGGGACTAAAGACCCTGCCTGATTTCTCAAAGCCTTTGGTAACCTTTACAAGGAATGGATCCAAACTAATCCCTTCACTAATACTAAACTCTTAGTTGAAACCTTCACTGGAAATTTATTAGATTGGTATAATCAACTTCCCCACCATTATATTTGGCAACTTGAAGATTTGGTTAATCCCTTAGCTAAAGAGTTTCAACATAATGATATTCCTAAGAATTATCTTAGCCATTTCATCAATGATAAGAAATGTCCTACAAAATAATCTCATGAATTTATTAAAAGATGAAAATATTTATATCATAAAACCAACCATAACATTACAAATGATAAATTATTCAAACTCTTTATCATTTCTTTGACTCCCACTCTCCAATATAAGGTTTAAACCTTTGCTCCCCAAACACTTAATGAAGCTCTTGATCAAGCTAAACATCAAGAATTTCTTATGAATAAATTCAAACCTAATCCTAAAATTCTTAAAGGATATTTCCAGGCATCTAATACTATCACTATTAATGCTCTACAAACCAAACTAGGAGCTACCAAAATTAATATTACTTCACCTTCTCATACATCTCTTTTGGTTTAGCAAATCAAATAATTTTTACTACCATCAAAACCTTTCATCTATCCCAATTCTCCTCCTAGGTGGTATGACCCCAATATATTTTTTTGGTCCCATGCCAACATTGGGCATTCTCATGAATCACGTATAGGTCTCACTAATTTTTTTGTCTCATGTATGCTTGGTGATTCATTCAATCATGAAGTTATGATCAATCTTTATCATCAAAAATACACCATTGCTTCTCAAAAATGACAAGCTTCTAAATATTATACCTCAAATAACCAAAAATGTTTTTCAAAGAATAAAAAAAATACCAAGGATGTTTGTGCCATTGACATTGATTATGACCAATATTTCAACAATTCTCAATATGTCAATACTGCTAAGGATAATTACCATCACAAACTAACTCATAAAGATCCCGTTACCAATCCTAATAACCCATACTTGAAAGGAAAAATTATTAAAGATAATAACACCACTAATATTTATTTAGAACCCCAAGAGGAACCATCTCCTCCTTCTGATCCTCCAACTATAACTACTCCTCCAAAAACTAATTTACCTCCTAAACCTCATGCTGGTTCTTCTAAGTCTCATTGGAAATTTCTTAAAGAACTCAACTATATTCCTTGTAAGATTCCAATTATAGATTTGGTTTTAACTTCAACCTATCATCATAATTTCCTTATGTAACAACTCTAAGAAATTGATGATCCATCCTCCTTAGATGAAGAACTACTTTCTATTGAATCTGAACCTACCAATGTAAAAACCATTGAAACTATGTGTCTTTCTTCTAAACCCTCTATTGAATTCCTTAAAAAGGACATGATCAATGATGAAATTCTATTTTGTACTAATGATCCACCACTTTTCATCAAAATAGACATTAATACCACTCTTATCCATAAAGTTCTAGTAGATAAAGGTTCTAGTATTAATGTAACATCTTTATGGATCATCCAACAACTTGATTATAAGAAGCATCATTCAATAAAATCCATATTACTTGTGGTTTTGATAAGACAAATCAAAATCCACTTGGTTGCATTTGGATTCCATTAATCATTAGACCTAAGACTGTTCAAACCAATCTTATGGTCCTTGACTTACCCCTATCTTACAACATACTCCTTGGTCATCCATGGACTCATCGAATAAGGGCCATTGCTTCTTCGGGTAACAAATGCATTAAATTATTACATAATGGAAAATGGGAATGAAGCTGATCCTAACCCATGGAACATTCAACTTCCTAATCCTAAATCACAATAGCATATTCTTACCATTCCTAAGATCAATAGTGCTCTTTGACTCGAATTCATTAACATGAATCTTGGTTTACAAGTTACTCTTATGAATTGTGATGATGATGAGCCCAATGATTTAGAACATACTTGTAATACTACCAAGTTACCTCCCTAAATTTTACAATGGCTTCCTCATTCTCTATTACACATAGATTTTACTATTCCTCTTATTGATGAGATTACCAATTATCCCCCTCCATGCACTTCTTAAGAGCCTTCTTTACCTAAATATTCCTTCATTTTCAATGATTTTGGAGTGGCCAAATTATTTCAAGATCCTCTCATCATGTCTCCTCTTACATTTAGTAATATCAATATTTCACCTTTTGAAACTCTCCTAATTCTCAAACATGTACAATTTTTCCAACATACGATGATAACTATATAATGGCCCAAGATCAATCTAGAGAATTAGATGTCTAGCATTACCAAAAAACCTTAGCCCAAATTCATAATTTCAATTAGGATGTTCATACCATTTTTGTAGATCATAGCTTAGATCCTGAGGTTCATGTGCCTCCTACCAATTCTCCTCTTATCGATACTCCTTGGGTGGTAGAGAAAATTATACCTTCTAAACTTCTAGAAATTTATATGTATCCTTTACCACCTATCGATCCAATCATTTCATCTAATACTTATCTCATCATTAAACCCACTTATATTCCAACTCTTTCTAATACATATACTTCTACTATTGAAATTACACTAGATGCCAAGGCAACCAATGTTCGTCAGATATATTCTAAGTATGATCACTATAGAAATCAAATTCTAGATCTTGAAGTAGATGTTAATTATTATGGTCCTCTTCCTACCTTGACTAGTGATGAAGCTATCCTTGAGTTACTTTATGCACAATAATCTCAACTTCCTTGACAACATCATAAACTTGGGAATTTCAAAATTAAAACTCCTTGCTTAAATAACTTTTTTGATAGCATTGACCCTAACACAAATCCAATTTCTGCCTTACCAAATACACCATACCACTTTCAAGATGACAATTCCATGCTTATTAAAGAAAAGACTTGTATCTAATATGGTACTCCATCTTATCCTAGACCAATTACTATCTCTCATGAACTCTCACATACTTAATATGATAACTTTTGCTTATTCTTTGACAAATATTGTGAGGCTTTTGCTTGGTCCTATGAGGACATGCATGGTATTGACCCTAATATTGTGGTGCATAACATCATTAATTATCCTGATACCAAGCCTGTGCATCAAAAATAAAAGAAATTTTCATCTAAGGTTTCCTCTTTATGTCATAAGGAAATTATCAAATTACTTGATACTAAATTTATTAAACTAGTGGATTATTCTGAATGGGTTTCTAACATTGTTCCCATTTGGAAGTTCACTATGGTCATTCAAATTTTTATTAATTTACCTAATCTTAATCTTAATTATCCCAAGGATAAATTCCTTTTACCTTCAATGGATGCCATTGTTGATTCCATAGTTGGTTATGAAATGTTATCTCTTATGGATGGCTTCTCAAGATACAATTAGATTCACATTGCCCTCGAGGACCAACATAAGACTACTTTCACCATAGAATGGGGCACCTATTGCTATGAAAAAATTCCATTTAGTGTTAATAATGATGGAGCCACTTACCAATGAGCAATGACTCACATCTTTCATGATCTCATTCAAATTTTTTTTGAAACCTATGTGGATGATCTCATTGCTAAATCCAAAAATTGTAAGAATCATATTTTTGATCTTGCTATCATCTTTGACCATTTTCTTAAATATAAAGTTAGACCTAATCCTTACAAATGTGTCTTTGGAGTCACATCTAAAAAATTGTTAGGATTCTTAGTCTCTCTGTATGGCATTGATGTTAACCCTACCAAAATTAGTGTTATCATCAACATGTCCATTCCTCATTCTATTCCTTACATTCACACTTATTTAAGCAAACTTAGGGCAATTTGACTATTCATCCCTAAAATTGCATATCAAATTCAATCTATCAATTCACTTCTTAAGAAAGGTACTGCTTTAAAATAGATGGATCCATGTCAAAAAGTCTTTGAAAATATGAAAGAGTTATTACTTCATCCACCCATACTTTGTCCTCCTTCCAATGATAAACCTTTTATTCTATATACTTCTTCCACACCTATTTCAGTTGGGTCAATGCTTGCCAACAAGATGATACAATAAAAGACTATGTTATCTACTACATTAGTAAAGGCCTCATCGATTATGAGACACATTATACCAAAATTGAGCATGATTGCCTCACCATCTATTTCATAGTTGAAAATCTTTGCCACTATATGATTAACCAAACTACTTATGTTATTATTCATTTTAACCCCCTTCGTCATTTATTCTCTAAAGAATTTATTCTTAGAGATAGAATTGTTAAATGGATGGTCCTCTCTATGGAATTTGATCTCCACATCATCACTAAAAAATCTATCAAAGGGAAAATTATAGCTGATCAACTTACCATAGCTCCCATACCAACTACTTTTGCTCTTCAAAATATCCTTTTGGATGATAATATTCTTTACATTGAAGGTCTTAAACAAGATGTTTATCTCAAATATTATTTTCATAGCTTTACCACTGATCTTGAAACCAATAATATTGATAAATCTAATACTCCCCATAGTAATACTAAATAAAAAGTAGTTATCAAGGAGATTCTTGAAATTAATGTCAACTTGTATGAGGATACTTGGACCCTTCACTTTGATGGTGCCAAATGCCTTCAAGGAGCTGGGGTAGGTTTCATTCTCACAAGTCCTCTTATCAAGATCATTTATTTATATTTTTTCTTCACCTTTGATGTCACCAATAATATGGCTGAGTATGAAGCTCTTATCTTAGGCATGAGCGCTGCTCTTGACTTAGATATTCAATACCTTCATGCTTTAGGTGACTCTCAGCTTATTTTCTACCAAGTTGGTGGTGATTATCAATGTAAAAGTGAGAACCTCATCACATATAATCAAATTTAAACCATTCATTCTAAGGATTTCATCTCTTTTACTATTAATCCTTTCTTAGAGATCACAATTCAATTGCTGATTCTCTTGCCTCTTCAGCACCTCTCTTTCATCCACACCAAGTCCTTTATGATCCTAATTTTCTTATACAAATAAGAAAATATCCATCCTCTACTCAAGCATAAAATTCACTTATCTATAATATCAAGGTTGTTACCATTAGACAAATCCTATGGTACCAAAACATCATTCAATTCTTAAAACATCAAACTTATCCTCCTAATTTAGACTCTCATAAAAAGACATGTATTTATAAACAATCTTTCAAGTATTTATCTAGACACAACAACATTTATTATCATAATGCTAAAGGTACCTTGTTATGTTGTGTTGTGCATGATGAGGTCCCTCCTCTTATTAAACAAGGACATGGGGGCATCTATGGTGGCCACTATAGTAAACATGTTACAACCCACAAAAGCTTACATATTGGTTACTTTTGGTCTACTCTTGCAAAGGATGCAATTGAATATGATAAGAAATGTAATTATTGTTAGCTTCATAATGATATAATCCATTCACCTCTAGCCTAACTTCAAACTATCAAATCTAATTTGCTATTTCTACATGAGGATTCAATCTCATTGGCAAACTACCTCACTCCCTAGATGGGCATATTTTTATCATCACTGCTACATAATACTTTACCATATGGGTAGAAGCCATGCCCCTTGTTAACATCACTAGTCCTACCATTTCCAAATTTATTCTTAATCAAATCATTTTCCACTTTGGTGTTCCCCATACCATCATTTTAGATAATAGTGGTAATTTTAAAAATAAACATGTTAAACAACTTTGTTATAAATTCAAGATCAATCAAAAATTTTTGTCGCCTTATCATCCACAATACAATGTCCAAGATGAGGCCACTAACAAAATTCTTAACAAAATTCTCCAAAATATAATTTGTGAAACTCGCATGGATTGGCACCTTCATATTTACCCTACACTTTGGTCATATTAGACTAGCATATGCACTACCACTAGGGCAACTCCATTTTTTCTAGTCTATGGTTTTGAGTCAGTTCTTCCTTTAGAAGTTGATCTTACCTCACTTTGTATATCTCTTCATGGTATTATTATTGATGAATACCTACATGAAGCTCATCTTCATTTCCTTGATCTACTTGATGAACGTCATATTTATGCCTTACAATATAACCATAAATACAAGGCTCACATTACCAGATAATATAACAAACATGTTAAAGTTTGCACATTAAATATTAGTGATCTTGTCCTTAAATTAGACTACACCCATGATAAATAAGGTAAATATGCCCAAAATGGTGGGGCCCATATTTTGTCAAAAAGATTCTTGGTCCAAGCACATATTATCTTCAAATCAATGAAGGTCATGTTTTCAAAGAGCCCATCAATGCATAGTTCCTCAAAAAGTATTTTGCCTAAACATTTCCTTCTTTTCATGATTTCTATCTACATCTATCTAACGATTTTTTCAAGTTACTTACAAGGGTCTTTTCCTCTACAACAAGTTCCTTCCTTTGACAAAAATTTAGTTCTCCCTTTTGGTCTTTTATTCTCTTAATGTACCATAGTCTTCTTTATATTCTTGTATTTTCTATTTTTGACACCCCTTGGGTTTATTTATTTATTTTGTGAGTTGCTTTATAATACTACTAATAAGACCTGACATTCCTCACAAAACTAAAATATTTTTGCTTACCTCACTTTGTCTTTACTTACTTGTTGGCACCCTCATGGGTTTCTCTTTTATGAAGTTGTAGTGTAAGACCATGGACATGACCCAACCATCCTCATAAAATTACCATCTTTTCATCTTTTTACATCCTCATCCTAAAACTTTATCTTTTTATTTTTTTTGTTAGATGGAATTTGTATAACAATCTATGCTAGCATGTTTTGTTCCATTTCTCTCATTCTTATGATAAGGAATCACACTTTATTGTCATTATATCTATTTTTGCCCTTTATCACATGTTTTTAAAATGAATTAATTCAATTTTTTCAATGTGTCAATCCTCTTGATTTCCCCTTATTTTCAATCCACATTGGATAAAACAAGGTTGAAGTCAAGATATCACTTTTATTTCATCTAGATTTATGAGATTCTGAGACCCCATGCTCTTTGTAGTTTCTCTCTCTTAGCAACCAAGTCCCAAGTATTCAAATGAAAGTCATATTTAGCACCCATGCCTAGTTTTCTAGATGTTCATGGAGGAGGAATAGAAAAAGCTATCAAGAAATTTAAAAGCCAAGTCATTTGAATCAAAAGGTAATGATATCTAAAAGGCAACATAGAAATCTCAAAATTTAAAATCACACCAAAATATGTGATTCTAAGCACATATCCTATCTCTAACTAAAGCTCAAACTCCAAAGTTGGCCTTACATAGAGCTAGGGTATGGTAGGCCAGTAGATTGGAATAGGGTAATTTAACAAACTCTATGGTGCTACTTACTTTCTCATGTAAGTACCCAATCTTTGAAATATACTGAAAGCTCTGTAAGGGGTCCTGAGGAATGGGGAACACGTCATGGGGAGGTAGGTCCATTTTAATTTTCTTGCATATAGCCTTTATGGGATGATATATATACTTATTTTGTTGACCTAAGACTTGTGTAGCTAAGAGAAGTTCTTTAGAGTCCTTAAGGTCAAAATTCTTCTTATTTTGACAAACCTAATTTAAGTGTCTTGACTTTGACAAATATTTTCTCTACCTTGGTTTTTCCTTCATTCTCCCCTCTACCCATTTCATTTCCCCCTTGACAGACAAATTTTGATTCTAAATCTATTTTCCCTTATTCTTTAATTACTTCTTCTTCATATCTTAAAAACATGCTAGGACTATTTTGTTTCAGTTTTATCTACCCTTAAAGTGAAATAACATGTTTGAGAAGCTATGGATTACTTATGTTCTTTACACCATGATTTAAATTTATATAATTTTTTTAATTTCATTTTACCATTTGTCATTTATTGTACTATCCTACTATCATAGACACCTGAGTTCATACCCTTTTTCCATTATTGAGTGAGGCTGGCTTGTTACTGCTCACTCATCAATGTTGTTTTGCCTTTTATGCACCTTTTTACTTTATTGAGTGAGATAAGGATTGTTACTACTCACTCATCAATGTTGTTTTACCATTTTGTTTTTGATTTCACATCACTATTTGATTACCATCCTTTTTGACATGTATCCTTGGTTTGATTTGGTGAGTTTTCCTTTCTTAGTTAAGGTTTACTTTGAGTTTTTTGGTCTTTAGTAGCCTTGGATTTTTAGTTACCTAATTTACTCTTGTTATTTGACTTGGTCATTTGGTCTAACATATCACCTATCACGCCAACTTTCCAAATTCCTAAGTATGTTTTGTCCTCATAACACTAGTTATCTTGGTTTTCCTATGTTTGTTTATTTTTGCTCTTTAGTTTTGTATACTTGGGTTTGTAAAAAATAGTCTCTGCACCCTACACAATCAAAACTAACAACATAAAAGATAACCATCCAATAATAAAGGTAAGTCAAGGTATGCATCACATTTAATTTTTATTTATTTTCCCTTTTAGTCATTTACTTTTAGTTATTTTTGCTTTGATATACTATAACTTTTTTTTAGCATGAGTGTTATGTGTCCTTAAGTTCTTTCTCAAATCACCATCCCCTATTGCACCTTAGTGACACATAATATTTTCAATTTTTATCAAATATGAATGTTTTACATATTGTAAGAACCCATCGAGACTTAATCTCTTTGAGTGCATGCCCTAAGGGGTGCATCAAGAAAGTGGTGGGAGGACCGTTGGTGATTCATAGGATTATTGTCCCTTAATTCCACATTATTACCAATCCAACCAGATCTTAAAACCATTCCCTAAGCTATTAATCCTCCCTTTCATACTCCTCTAGTATTTTTTCCTTCTTTCATCCCTCTTTTCCTCACCTTGATTCCCTTTCGCTAGTTGATTATACTAGGTTGACTATGTCAAACTTGTACAATTTTAAACCTTTGATTAATATATAGGGTTAACTGGGTTGACCCTATACTATTTTTGGGTATTTTTATTTGAGATTTTCATTAGCCCTTTAGTCGACCTAACTCAAGACCTAGTGATTTATCTCTCAAAAACATATAGGGTCGACTAGGTTGACCCCTATATAGTTGACATATTTGGAAGGATTTAGGGTGAGATCCACCTATAAATACAAGATAATTTCATCATTTTTAAAATATGCAATCAAGATTTATTATTTGATCATGCTTCTTTATAATATGCTCTTCCACCATTCTACTTGAGGAGTCTTAGATTAGGGTTTCTACTTGGAGAATATAATATTGTGGATAAGTCTTGGATGTTTTGGAATTTCTTAGTGATCCTTAAAAAAAAATAAACATCTTGTAAATCCCCTTTTTCTAAGGGAGATATTGAGTCTAAATGGGTTCACATTCAGGTAAGTATATTCCAAAATTTTCTCCTCTCTTTAGTAGATATAAGTAGCATAAGTATTGGCTTGAATAATATTACTTTTCATATTCAATGTATTAGGGTATTACTTATACTTAGCTTAATTAATATTCTCTTATACATGTTTGAATTACTTTACTAACCCCTCATGTTGTGATACAAGCTTTGCTGTGCACTAAATTAGATTTACTTTCTTGTTATTAGATATAGAGTGAGCATTAAACCTAGGACTATTTTAGGGTTGTTGCATGATTGTGTTAGATTTTAGGCTTTGGAACCCTTATTATTATGGTGTATTATGATAATTGATCCCCTAATCAGGTCTAGTAGATCCCCATATTGGTTATGATCCCACTTAACAAATATATTCCTAATCAAAAGTGTATGTAAGCTCTATCTTCTCTGAGCCAAGATTAATTAATAGACATGATGCATTTTTGATTGCATATAGGTCCCTCTCAAAAATAACCATGTTGAGGATAATAGGATGCAAGCCACCCTAGAGGATTGATTGGACCAACTCATGTAATATAATAATTCCTTAGCCTCCTAATTCTGAACCCAATATCAACAACCATCCTTCCCATGCCAAACTATCCAAAACTCTAATAGACCACACATAAATCATGCTCAAACCTATAATCCTCTTATGGATCCATCATTTGTACAATAATGGAAAATGATGAAAGAAACTCTCTAATAAATTGACCCTCATTCATAATCAATGAAACATGAATATGCATATTTTTGCTCTTTTCCCTTAGAGATGAGAATTCTTCAAATTCCTTTTCCATATCACTTCAAGATCCCTAAATTCAAAAAGTATAGAGGGAAATGTGATCCCCATGATCATGTCTAGGAGTTTTATGTGGCTTGTCATTAGGTTGCATATTATGATGACTACTTACCAAGACTTTTTCCAAAAAGTCTCATAGGAACATCCCTAGGATGGTTCATATATTTCACAAAGGGGTCTATAAATAGTTTTGGATAATTAAATGAATAATTTATGAGACATTTCTCATTTAACATAGAACATGACGTCTCTATTATATACCTCTACAACACTAAACAAAGGAATGGTGAAATTCTGGCTTCTTCTTACAATGTTGAAGAAGGCTAAAAAACCACTATCGATTCACAATAATAGAGAAAGAGTTGGCCAAAATATTTGTTGACAACCTCAATGTAGAGATAAAATATCAGTTGAAACTCTAATGTGCCAAAATCTTTGATGAAATTATTAAAAAAGGGATACAAATTGAAAGAACACTTATTAAAAAGGGAATAATTAAATTATATACCTAAAATGACCATAATAAAAAATCAAGATAAATCCTTTTTGGGTAAATAAAAAATATTCAATAAAAATAAGAATGTTGTGGGAGATGAAGTTACATATTCCAAACAACATATTCAAACTATGTAAAAGAGGACTCCCATAGACTAGCAAAATGTTTCCTCTATCTGATTACCATGAGGTAAACCAAAGCTAAACTAGGAAAAATACCTCTTACTAACCTTGGAGTGCCTATTGAAGTGGTCCTTCAATAATTGATCATTGCTAATGTTGTCTCCCAAAAATATCACTCATTTTTTAAGATAACATTTGAACTATTCTGGTCTTACAGACCAAAATTACCTCTTCCCTTTTCAAAAATTGTCCTTGGCATTCAAATTCCTCATTTTTCAAGCTTCTCAAAAATCTACGGACTCTACAGGATTAAATCTACGGAGACTACAGGCTTCAATATACAGACTCTGTAGGCTTGAATCTATGGACTCAACAAGAAGAGACATTTACAGACTCTACAAGCCAAGTTCAATGGGCTTCATAGGTTGATTTCTACAAACTCTTTCAAGTACCTTGGTTCAAACAAAAAAATATCCATCAACAAGCATCAACAGTAGGTTCAACATTTGGTTCATCCTTTGGTTCAACGTCAAATGGTTCATCGGTCAGTTCAAGGCTTCATTTAAACCGTTGAACCAAAACTTGGTTCAACGGTTGGTTCAATGCTTTTGGTTCAAAAATAGGTTCAATCAAGTGATTCAATGCTCAATTCATCTACTTGGTTCAAAGGCTTGGTTCAACATTTGGTTCAACCAAGCGGTTCATCGGCTTGGTTCAACGTTTGGTTCAACTAAGCGGTTCATCAGCTTGGTTGAATGGAACAGTTCAATGTTTGGTTCAATCAAAGGGATCATTGACTTAGTTTAAAGAAGCATCCTAAAGGACAAGTACCCTTGTGGAGGGCACTTGGTTGATGAAAGTACCCTTTGAAAGGGTCATTTTCAAAAAGACTAAGGCAAGTCTAAGGCACAATTCCTTTGGACTTTTTGTTCGAAGGAATTCCTTCGGATAAAAAGTTTAAAAGAATTCAAGAAATAGGTGAATAGAACAATTACCATGGAATTTTTTTCCACAAGAATTTGTCCCTAGACTTTTTGTCTGCAAGAATTTGCCCACGGAGAAAGCCTGGGGAAAATGCCTGTAGAAATAGTCCACAAGAAAGCTACAAAATGCTGTCAAAGGACCTCGAAGGGCAGGTGCCCTTGTGGGGGACTCTCAGCTACCAATTTAAAGGACACTCCCTAAAGCCAAAGGGTCATATTACCTTTAGGAAGATGCCAAATAGAAAATTTGAAGAAGGACCAAGGGGTGACGTGCCCAAAGATGTCAAATTTAGGACAATGAATTAGCCATTGAAAATATAGTGACAGGCACGCGAACGTCAATTTTAAAGCTCATGAAATAGCTGTTGATCCTTTGAATCTATAGACCCAAATGCATTCATAGGCTTTAAAGCTAAGGCCAAGAAAAATTGAGGAAGGAATAGAATAGCAAATTGAATCTAGGACCTGATTCAATTAACCAAAAAAGGAGGAAAGATGAGGAAGGATAAGATCACCAGGTGGACATTGAAATATGTGAAATTTCAATAGCGTAACTTATTTCCCTGCATTGAGAACAAAAAATGGGTAGATGCCCCTAATTTCTATCCTATCTTCCTAACATATTCCAATGCAACATGATGTGTTACTATTCCCGAGTTCTTCTTTAAGAGGCTATATAAGGGACTCTCTTCTATTGTAAATGTATATCTTTTTTGACAATTAGAATGAAACTCTGCCCAGATTGAAAGGCACTTTTGAGACTTTGAGATCAGTTTGTTGATCATATTTTGTTATTGGAATAAGAAAGCAAGTGATTTTTCAGACTTTGTGTTGAGATATCTTTGTTGTTGAGGAAACTATTCTTATGTCTTTTTCCTTAATATATTTTCTGTTCTTTTAATTCAACAAGCAAGATTAGTGAAATTAGTTAGGAAGGTGTCCTAAAGAGTCAACTGTGGAGAGACTTTGTGCCCCCATAATTTCCTTTCTTTCAGTGTGTTTTCTTTTATTTCTGTGTAAAGGACTTTGGGAATACTTTGTGCCCTTATTGTCCTTCGTATCTTACTCTTGAGCAATTCAGGTGGAGAATTTATGCTACATCTTGATTTTTTGGTTATTACATATTTTTCTACATTTTACTGTTACTAACTAGAGTATTCTTATGGCTTGCTAAATAGTACTTTTGAAAGAAGAGGAGTGCTTTCTATCATTTTCCTTGAGTTTCTCCTATGATCTGCATGCATCATCTCTAAAGAAAGAGAGATGGATGGTTTGTCTTGCCCTTGAGTATTATTTTCTGTATATATATATATATATATATATATATATATATATATATATATATATATATATATATATATATATATATATATATATAGGGAACCTCCCCTTGATGAGAGGAGAGATCAGTCTCCTTTTGATGTGGTAAAACCTACACATTTGGATGACCAATCTTCCTACTTTGGCTGATCAGACTTATTTTGTTTATCAGTACACTGATCGACAAAATATTCAACCAACAATTTTTGGTGACTCCACTAGGGATATATCCATTATCCATTTATAATCTATCCATTCACCTCCACACCAATTGAGAAACAATGCACAGTTTAAAGCCTCAAGCTTTAACTAAAGCAAGGTTAATTCTTTTCTATTTTTGTTTCATAATCTGGTAGATTCAAGGTATACATGAAGCCAAAGGGCTAAAGGGATTGTTGACCCTATATTTGAGTTGGTATAGCAAAGTGATTTTGATCTATTTCCTTCACCATCTTGTCTCCAACAAACCAAGAGCTTTCCTCCCACTAAAGTTAGATCTCCATTGCTAGACAAAGTATCTACTTCTACTATTGATATAGCTTTGCCAATAATTACTCCTCTGAGATTTGTTATCCCTCCTTTTCATAATCCTACAATGGTAGTTCAAGGCCCCTGGGGTAATGCTTTTGGTCCTCTCAATCTTACTCCACCTTTACATGAGCTTTTAAGCAGTTCAAGGAAGAATTTCCCCAAATTCTATGGTGATGGGAAAGTTCATCCTGATGAACACATTGTTGCCTTCAGCATAGCTTGTGGAGTAATCGGAGTACAATTTAAAGATGTAGTAGTCAAATTTTTTGTGGAGACACTATAAGGTACTGCTGTAGATTGGTTTTATCATTTACAGGCTTGGTTAGTGACTAATTGGAATACTCTCAAAGATAAGTTTAAAGCTAGATTCAAACTTGTAGAAGATGCACATGCACTTTTGGCTCAACTTACACAAATGAAGAAAGAGCCTTATGAGCCTATGAGAGATTTCATAGCCAAATTTGACAAATTGAGAAATAGAATTCCTGTAATTACTCGACCTACATCTAAGAATCTCAAATGTTTCTTCATTAATTCTCAGTTGCCTGAAGTAAGTTTTTTATTGAGATGTGCTGGTCAAATAGATCTTGCTATAGCTCAACATTTAGCCACTGAGGTAGAATATGATCTCATCTTAGCAGGGAAGATAAGAAGAGATCTAAATAGAAATAGAGATTCATCATCTTTTGAATAATCATCTACAAGCACCTTAGATCCAATGGTGCAAAAATTGGCAAATGAGTTACTTGCTCTCAAAAAGTAAATGGCTCAAGAAATGTCTTCTACTCTTTCATATAGAAGGACATTCCCAAATTAGTCATATCAGGGCAATGTTGCTAAGAATCAAGGGCAACAGAATCGCCTCCCTCCCCCATAAGGGAAACTTGCCCTAGAAGCTCCTCCAACTAATTCAATAATGGGATATCTTGAAGTAGAATCAGAGTTCTCTTTCTAGCCTAAATTAAATCAAGAAAATGATGCTGATCTCCTTGAAGACAATCAAGAAGAATCAGCTGGTGACTCCCATATTAGTTTCTTGAATTACCAAGATGAACCCAAAACTAAAAGAGAAGCTTTTGATGGATCATATGCAGTGTTTACCAGGTCTAAGAACCAATCAATCCAACAAGCTGATAAAGGGAAGACAAAAAGACAACCTCAGCCAATAGTCATAATTGCTAAGCGTGGAACCATTCTACCTTTTTAGTCAAAAGATCTAGTGATCACTCAAAAGGTAAATACATTAATTGTGCCTTTCCCTTTTACTTCAAATTTGCAAGCCAACCCACTTCCCATCCCTACTAAAACTCAAAAATTTGAAGTACCTTTCTCTATACCTAGCTCAATTCAGCCATTTGACATAATTGATCATGTCAAAAAGACAAAAATACAAATGTTGAGTTTGAATATTTGTAGTCCAATTTTGATCAATTAAATAAGTTAGTCCAATATGTCAAGGACCAAACCATCACTACAGGATAAAAGGCTCAAAAGGTAATTCTTTATTCTCTAAAGAACACACCTATTCCAAATAATCTTGTCATTACTCCCCCAGTTGTTCCTAGAAAAATAGAACCTTTCTATGTTTCTCTATTAATTAATGGCCACAAACTGAGTAACTATATTATAGACTCAGGTGCATTTGATAATGTCATGCCTGCTAAAGTAGCTAAGTCTCTTGGTCTCAAATTAACCAAGACATTTGGGAGATGTTTCTCCATGGAGAATAAGTAAGTAACATTGCTGGGGCAAATCAAAGATGCTCAATTTACATTTGCAGCCTTTTCAGACAAGAGAATCAAGATGACTATCTTGGTGGTTGACATTCTAGTATCATATGGCATTTTGCTTGGATGAAATTTTTTCAAGGACATAGGAGGAGAACTAAGCATGGATCTATCTGAGGCAAGGATCCCTATACAAGGCATAATGAAGAGGTTGCTCCTAGAAAAAGAGGCAAAACATGTGGTCACCCAGACATCAGCCTTTGAAGCTCAAATCCTTTTTGAATTTGTAGGTATGGGTAACTATTTTCTATCCATAGATGAAGTGCATGAAACATCTGATATAATTCTTGAAAGGGTCAACTCAGAAATCAGTTCAAGTAGAACAATAGAAGAACTAGTAGGCTGCAATATAGATGAAGAAAGATCCTCCATCTCTGATGAAGGAAAGTCTAAAGAAAAATTAGTATCAGATGAGATATGGACTTTAGAATTTGATGGTAGATGTTCCTCTACCAATTTAGGAGATAGGATTGTGTTGATATCTCCTCAAGGAGATGTGTTTTCTTCATCTTACAAACTACAATTTAGCAACACTAACAATATAGCTGAATACAAATCTCTACTACTTGGAATGAAGGCTGCTTAAGAAAAAGGCATCAAGTTTCTTCACACCAAAGGGGATGCTAAATTAGTGGTTTGTCAAGTGAGGAACTTATACCAAACCAAGAATGAAAGATTACACCCCTATCATAACTTGGTTTGGGACCAAATTGAAAGCTTTGATGCTCTCAACATTTCTACTATACCCAGAGAGTCTAATGACAGAGCTGATGCTCTTATTGTTTTAGGAACTCTCTTAGTTCTTCATTTAGATTTCAAAGAAGACAGGTATACTATTGAGCTAATTTATAGACCATGTGTTCCTGACAATGCTGATTATTAGAAAGTATTCAATGATGACCATAAAATCATTGCTTTCTTAAAACAAAAAGATAATTTTGAACAATTATGTTTTGAAGGCAGTGAACCTCAGAAGTATGAATCAGTCTCTAAATCTAGTTCATATATTAATGAAGAATTTTTATAGCTGAAAGGAAAAAAATTCCTAAAGGCCTGGTTTCTCTTGAGAAGCTATTTGACAAACATGATAGATTTATCAAACAACAACAAATAGATTCAAGTTTCACTCAGGGATTCGATCAAGTGAATCTGACCACTAAAGAAAATTCCAAGATGGTTAACATTGGTAAGTGTTGCACCACTGAAGAAAGATCCAAGTTCACCTCTTTAATCCATCAATACATGGATGTCTTAGCATATTCTTATGAAGACTTGAAGTCTCTCAAACTAGATGAAATATGCCATGACATTCCTCTCAAGGCCGACTCAATGCCATACAAGCAAAAATCTAGACTGTATAATCTGAAAATAACAGGGACTATTTTATCTGAGATACAAAAAATGTCAAACGCTAGAATCATCTTTCCAATCCATCATTCCACATGGATTGCCAACATAGTGCCTGTTAGGAAGAAGAATGGTGAAATTCACATTTGTGTAGATTTTAGGAATCTGAATCAAGCATCTTTGAAAGATAATTATCTTTTGCCAATTATGGATCAAGTGCTTCAAACAGTGATAGGTTCAGAGATGTTATCAATGCTGGATGGCTTCTCAGCTTATAATCAAGTTGAAGTTGGTAAAGCAGACCAACACAAGACTGCATTCACCACACCTTAAGGTATATTTGCATATAGGAGAATACCTTTTGTCTTGATAAATGCTGGTGCTACCTTTTAGAGAGTAATGGATCTAGCTTTCAAAGATGAGATTGGTAAATTCATAGTGGTATATCTTGATGACTTGACTATCTTTTCAAAGCATCGATATGATCATGTATGCCACTTACAATAAGTGCTGGAGCGCCATCACCAGAATGGTATTTCTCTAAATCTTAAAAAGTCTATTTTTGGAGTAATAGAGGGGAAACTCCTTGGACACATTATGTCAAAACAAGGCATAAAGATTGACTCAGACAGAGTCAAGTCTATTCAAGAGATTAATTTGCCTATAAACAAAAATGTTGTTCATTCTTTCTTCAGAAAGGTGAATTTCTTATAGAGATTCATCTCTGAATTTGCTGAGAAGACTAGACACATTATGAACATGATGAAAGGGAGGGCCATTTTCAGCTGGACTAAAGAAGGCAAGTCAACATTTCAGGATATCAAGACTGCCATTGCGCACCTACATTGGTTTGTCTAGATTAAAACAAAGGTTTCATCATATACAGCTATGCATCTGAACACATTCTTTTAGTAATTCTTGTTCAACAAGACAAGGAAGGTATGGAATCTCTTATCTATTTCATGAGTTGCCCTCTCAAAACCCATGAGATGAAGTATTCAAATGTAGAGAAGCATGCTTATGCATTGGTGAAAGCAGTCAAACATTTTTGCTTCTATATTCTGAATTCACACACTACTGCCTTAGTTCCTGACACTACAGTCAAGTCTATATTAACTCAGTACGAGTTTGGCACGAAAAGAGGTAATTGGATTGAAAAGATATAAGAGTTTTATCTAGACATCAAACCAACAAAGCTAGTCAAGGGTAAAGGCTTATGCCAATTAATTGCTGACAATAAGCTAGAAGACACACAGTGTGAAGAAGCTAAAGTGGAAGATACTCCAATAGTTCTTTTTGTCTCCACTACCAATGAGTGGTATTCAGGTATCACTTATTTCCTTACTTATGGTGAATGTCCTCCTCATTTGTCTTATAAAGAAAGGAGGACTATCAAGTTGAAAGTTGCCAATTTTGTCTTTTGGGATAATGGATTGTATAAGAGAAGCATAGATGGAGTATTCCTTCGCTGTGTAGACAAAGAGCAACAAAGTCAGCTTTTGAAATCTTTCCACAATCTAACCTATGGAGGACATTTTTCTACTCTTATGACTACTCACAATATTCTACAAGCTAGGTATTACTGGCCAACTCTTTTCCAAGATGCACATAAGTGGGTGAGAAAATGTGAACTTTGTCAGCAATTTGTTGGAAGACCCAAATTAACTGCTATGCCTCTCAAGCCAGTGATCATAGAAAAACCTTTCCAGCAATGGAGACTTGATTTCATTGGGATAATAAACCCATCTTCAAGTGATGGACATGATTATGTCTTTACAACAACTGACTATTTTGCCAAGTGGGTAGAAGCAATCCCAACTAAGCATGCTACTTCAGAAGTTGTATGCAACTTCCTCAAAGAAAATATCATTTCCAGGTTTGGTTTTACAATTAAAATTACTACTGACAATGTAGCTTGTTTCACCTCTCAGGAGATTACATAATTCTGTTTCCATTATGGAATTATACTCTCTCTCACTCTTCTAATTATTTTCCACAAGGGAATGGACAAGCTGAATCCAACAATAAGAATCTGGTAACTATCATGAAGAAGCTAGAAGATGAAAATCAAAGGAGATGGCACAAAGCATTGGTTGATGCTCTATGGGTAGATAGAATGATACTAAAGAGGGTAATTGGTATGTCTCCTTTTCAACTTCTTTATGGTATCAATGCTGAGATACCAATCAACTTAGAATTGCTAGCCTTGAAATTGGCAAAGGTAATTAAGGATCAGACATATGAAAGATCTCTTGATTAAAAAATCATGTGCCTTACTAAGCTAGAGGAATAGAGAACCATGGTGGTGGAAAAAGTTTTTGCTCATCAAAGTCTGGTAAAGAAACTCTTTGACCAGAAGGCTAAAAATCATGATTTCCAGATTGGGGATCAAGTCCTGTTGTGGGACAAAAGGAGAGAACCAAAGGGGATGCATGGAAAGTTTAACTCCCTTTGGAGAGGCCCATTTATAATTCATCAGCACATTGGTGAAAACATCTTTCTATTGAAATATCAAGATGGCACACTCTTTTCTCTGCCCCATAATGGGCAGCATCTGAAATACTTCAACTCTTGAAGTGTCAGATCATTGCACCTGTATATATGTATATTTGTACAGTTTTTTATTCTATTTTGTTTTGTTTGTTTCCTTTTTGATGCCTTTCATTTCTAGGTAGCATGAATCTGTAGCCTAATGGTACACATGAAGACACTAGAGATTCTGAATTCTACTCCCTTCAATTCTTTTTACAATTGATAGAAGTTCCCCTACTAGAGCCAGTTGTTGTCTCCCAAAATATCACTCATTTTTTGGGACAACATTTGAACTATTCTAGTCCTACAAACCAAAATTGCCTCTTCCCTTTTCAAAATTTGTCCTGGGCATTCAAATTCCTCATTTTTCAAGCTTCTCAAAAATATACGAACTCTGCAGGCTTAAATCTATGGAGTCTGTAGGCTTAAATCTACAGACTCTGCATGCTTGAATCTACAAACTCAACAGGAAGAGAAATCTATGGACTTTGTAGGTCAAGTTCAATGGGCTTCATAGGTTAATTTCTATGGACTCTTTCAATTACCTTGGTTCAAACAAAAAAATCTCCATTGGTAAGCATCAGTAACAGGTTCAACATTTGGCTCATCCTTTGGTTCAACGTCAAATGGTTCGTTGGTTAGTTCAAGGCTTCATTTGAACCGTTGAACCAAAACCTGGTTCAACAATTGGTTTAATGTTTTTGTTTTAAAAATAGGTTCAATCAAGTGGTTTAATGCTCAATTCATCTACTTGGTTCAAAGGCTTGGTTCAATGTTTGGTTCAACCAAGCGGTTCATTGGCTTGGTTCAATGTTTGGTTCAACCAAGCGGTTAATCAGCTTGGTTCAATGGAATGGTTCAACATTTGGTTCAATCAAAGGGATCATTGACTTAGTTCAAAGAAGCCTCCCAAAGGACAAGTGCCCTTGTAGAGGGCACTTAGTCAATGAAAGTACCCTTTGAAAGGGTCATTTTCAAAAAGACTAAGGCAAGTCTAAGGCACAATTCCTTCAAACTTTTTATCCGAAGGAATTCCTTTAGACAAAAATTCTAAAATAATTCAAGAAGCAGGTAAATAGAATAATTGCCAGTCTTTTTCTCTATAGGAATTTGTCCCCAGACTTTTTGTCTATGGGAATTTGCCCATAGAGAAAGCCCATGGAAAATGCCCGCAAAAAGAGTCTACAGGAAAGCCATGAAAGGCTGCCAAAGGACCCTGAAGGGTAGGTGCCCTTGTGAGGGACTCTCAGCTACCAATTTAAAGGACACTCCCTAAAGCCAAAGGGTCATCTTCCCTTTGGGAAGATGCCAAACAAAAAAGTTGAAGAAGGACCAAGGGGTGACGTGCCCAAAGATGTCAAATTCAAGACAACGAATTAACTGTTGAAAATGTAGTGACAGGCGCACAAATGTCAATTTTAAAGCTCATGAAATAGCCATTGATCTTTTGAATCTATTGACCCGAATGCATTCACAAGCTTTAAATCCAAGGCCAAGAAAAAGCGAGGAAGGAATAGAACAACAAATTGAATCTCAGACCTAATTCAATTAACCAGAAAAAGAGGAATGATGAGGAAGGATCAGATCACCAGGTGGACATTGAAAGATGTGAACTTTCAATAGCATGAATTATTTCCCTACATTAAGAAAAACAAATGGGTAGATGCCCCTAATTTCTATCCTATCTTCCTAACAGATTCTAACACAACATGATGTGTTACTGTTCCTGAGTTCTTCTTGAAGAGGCTATATAAGGGACTCTATTATATTGTAAATGTATCTCTTTTCTGACAATCATAATGAAACTCTGCCCAAATTGAAAGGCACTTCTGAGACTTTGAGCTCAATTTGTTGATCATATTTTGTTATTGGAATAAGAAAGCAAGTGATTTTTCAGACTTCGTGCTGTGATATCTTTGTTGTTGAGGAAACTGTTCTTATGTCTTTTTCCTTGATATATTCTCTATTTTTTTAATTCAACAGGCAGGATTAGTGAAATTAGTTAGGAAGGTGTCTTGAAGAGTCAACTATGGAGAGGCTTTGTGCCCCCATAATTGCCTTTCAATGTGTTTTCTTTTATTTCTGTGTAAAGGACTTTGGGAAGACTTTGTGACCTCATTGTCCTTCATATCTTACTCTTGAGCAATTCAGGTGGAGACTTTGTGCTACATCTCAATTTTTTGGTTATTACAAATTTTGCTACATTTTGCTGTTATTACTTGGAGTATTCTTGTGGCTTGTTAAATAGTACTTCTAAAAGAAGAGTAGTGCTTTTTGTCATTTTCCTTGAGTTTCTCCTATGATCTACATGCATCATCTCTAAAGAAAGAGAGATGGATGGTTTGTCCTACCCTTGAGTATTATTTTTTGTTTATATATATATACATATATATATATATATATATACATATATACATATATATATATATATATATATATATATATATATAACATACCTATATGGAACCTCCCCTTGATGAGAGGAGAGATCAGTCTCCTTTTGATGTGGTAAAAACTGCACATTTGGATGACCAGTCTTCCTACTTTGGCTGATCAGACCTATTTTGTTTATTAGTACGCTAATCAACAAAATATTAAACCAATAGTTAACAAGATTACTCTTCCTAAAATCTGAGTTTTGATGATAGTAAGCCTCAACCCGATTGGTATCACAAGGATGAATTCTATCATTGCCATAGAGCCAAATGTCGTGATATAGAAACATGCATGGAATTAAAGCATTATATTCAAGACCCAATTGAAAAATGTGATATTTAAGGAGAGGGGGAGAGTACTTCTAATTAGTCAAAAAATTAGTAGCTTGGTATTTATTAGGACCCTTTACCTAAGCATGGTCTAAAATAAGGGAAGCCACCTAGAGATAAGGGTCAAGAATCTACTTCCAATCATATATACTATCACACCATTATGTATCACTACATTAATACTATAAAAATTACTATCCCCAAGATCCCACTCTACCATCACCCACCATATTAAAAATCAATTGGGCCACAATTGACTACATGGTTACTAGACGATATAGTAAAATCATAGTTCTTGGGGTACCACCAAAGGACCCATCTACATCCATGTCTCAAAAATTCAATATCTCTAAGAAAGTCTTAGTATCTTGTAATCAACCTTATTATAACATCAATAAACTCAAGAAGACCCTTGCTCAAATATCACTTATGGATCTTCTCAAAACATCATCTGAGCATTGGGAGATCCTCAATCAAGTTTTGAATGAATTAAAATCCCATGAGAAATTGAAACCAATAAATTTGAATCATTAATGGGTCATTTATCTCTTTCAAAGAAAATCACATTTAGTGCCCAAGGACATGCCTCCCATTGGCCCACATCATAACTACCCATTATTCATAGAAATATCCATCTTCAATCATCGTATTCCCTAAGTACTCCTAGATGGAGGGTTTGCATTATAATTATGTAATTTATATTTATTAAAGAAATTAGGGTATTATAAAGCTTCTTTGGGGCCCACCCTAATTAGGATAAAAGCATATGATGATAATGAATTGCCATTTATAGGCACCATCTATCTCCCCATTACTATGGACTCATGATACATCAGACCTTGATACATGTTATGGATGTTAATTCTCCATATAATTTATTATTAGGTCACCCATGGATCCATGAGATGTAAGAAGTCCCATCCACTCTTCACCAATGTCTAATATTCCCTCACTCTAGTATAGAAGTCACCATTCCTAAGGAAATTAAGCATTTTCATAGCTACCAAATGGGTCAATCCCAATCCTCCTGCTATTGTCCTAGCATAAATAATTCTAGTCTAAACCCAATAGCTTCCAAGTATATATGCATCAATGATTTAGTAACCACTTTTGAGCCCTTACCTGATATTACACAACTTAAAATCACATCCACTAGATGTGAGGAATATGCATATAAAACCTTTTATGCATGTGACCTACCTTATTCCCCACAAACTTATGAGTCCTTAGCTATGAAGAATACCAATCTTATCAGTTACCAGCTTGGACCGATGACCTTTTCTAGTGTAGGGATATTATTAGAAGAATATATTGATAAATCTAATGAATCATGGCTTATTCCATAAAATGAGGCCCTCACATCTCATAGATATAAATACCCCCACATCTACAAAATGTTACAAAATATGCATTATCAAGAAGAAGACTAGGGAGACATGAATGAGGTAGGATTGAACCCATAATAGTTCAAGGACATCCATAATATATTGGCTTAGGGTAAAAACTTATTGATAATAACTTAAAAAATATCTTGTGGATATAAATTTGATCCCTAAGGAGTCTATTTTCGATGAAGAAATAGAGACAAGATCTATTTATAATATTTGCAAAGAGCTTACTACCATAAACCTTTTCCATGATACCACTATTAACACCATAGACATATCCATATGTTATCCCTCATTAATTCACTAAGATCAATGTTAGGAGCCATATTTTGACATGTTTCAAAATGATTAGACTATCTTAAAATTTTTGGGAGAACAAGATTTCATGCCTTTCAATGATCATAAGAAGTGATTTCCTATTAATCTCTATCAGTCAACTTATTTTAGGGAACAACAAATGTTCCTTAACCAAATTAAAGAAAATGAGTCTAAAGAAGAAGAGCCAGCCCAAAGTTTGGAAGACTTTCCACATATTTTAGTTGAATTTGAATCTTATAACAAAATTGACACAAAGCTTTTGAAAGGTGTTGTTTAAGATATCCTATATCAATCATTGCCTCCTTATCTCCAAGATCAGTCACCCTCTCTCATTGAGGAGGTGATCAAAGTTAACATTAGAACTAAAGAACATCAAAAAATCGTCAAATTGTGGGAAACTCTTATGCCTCAAGAGCATCAAATCATTATTGAGATACTTAAGGAATTTATAGATATTTTTGCATGGTGCTATTATGACATGCCAGGGATTGATCCCTCTTTATTTGTGAATCATCTAGTTTTTCATCCTAATGTTAAACCAATCAAGAAAAAATTATGTAAGATGCACCCTAAAGTAACCCTACTAGTTAAGGATACAAAAATTCTTGGAAGTAGGATTTATCCAACCCATTAATTATTACAATTGGATATCTAATATTGTTCCTCTAGCCAAGACACAAGGAAGGATTTAGATTTGTACTAAATTTCATGACATCAATAAGGCATGTCTTAAAGATGACTTCCCTCTCCCAAATATAGATATGATCATGGACTCTACAACTAGGTATGAAATGATATCCATCATGTATGGATTTTTGGGTAACAACCAAATCAAAATTGTTCCCAAGGATCAACATAAAATAGACTTCATCACTCCATAGGGGACCTTTTATTACTAAGTCATGCCTTTTGGTCTAAAAAATGTAGGTGATACCTATTAGGAAGCCATGACTATTATATTCCATGATATGATTCATGATATTATGGAAGATTATGTCGATGCTATTTTAGGGAAGTTGAGACTTAGATATGAGCATCATGTGGTCTTATGCCAAATATTTAAATGACTACATGAATATAAAGTCAGGTTGAATCCAAAGAAATGTGTCTTTGGCATGACACAAAAAATTTATTAGGGTTTATTATATCTATGAGAGACATACAAGTGGGCTCAACTAAATTAAGATCCATTATGTAAATGCCTCCTTATAATTTGAAATAGATAAGGAGTCTTTAGGGTAAGTCATAAGCTATTTGATAGTTCATCTCTCAGCTCACAAATAAATGTCACCTCTTCACCCGTCCCTTTAAAAAGGGGACCCATTTTAATTAGAACTCTAAATTTCAAAATGACTTCAATAATCTCAAGAAATATCTAGTAAATCCTCTAGTGTTATCACCATTAGTCATGGGAATGCCCTTGCTCCTATATATTTTTACAACACCTTGTGTGATAGGTGCCCCACTTTCACAACACAATGATGAAGGAAAGGAATACGAAATTTATTATCTCAGTTGCACTTTGATTTCATATGAGATGAACTATATTCCCATTGAAAAAGATTATCTAGTTGTTGTCTTCATTTCATAAAATCTATGACATTATATGTTAACTAGTCATATTAAACTCATAGCTAAAGTTGATCCTCTCAAATATCTACCATCAATTTCATCTCGCATAGGATGAATGAACAAATAGATAATGTTACTCAGTTAATTTGACATGGAATATGTTCATCAAAAGGCCATTAAGGGACAAGCAATAATAGATCAACTCACATAGGTACCTCTTGTAGTGACTAAGCCTCTTATCACAGCCTTCCCAAATGACTCCATAATGGATAATTCAAAATCTAATGGTTGGAAGCTATATTTTGATGGCTCATTTTTCACACTTCGACTAGGAGCTGGTATCATTTTGGTAACCCCATAAGGAGACCTTATTCCAAAGGATTTTCAATTGGATTTTCCATACACCAATAAAATTTCCAAGTATGAGGTCTTAATTATAAGATTCCAGTTAGCCATCTAATGGAATCTCTAGCACCTTCAAGTATTTAATGATTCACAACAAATAATCAAGTAAGTCAATGAAGTTTTATAGACTAGAGATAAGAAATTACTTCTGTATAAGTAGTTGGTAGATCAATTAAAATAACATTTTCAATCTATTACATTTGAATAAGTGCCAAGGGGGAGTAATAATGTAGATGATTCCATGGCCACCATTGGGTCTCTAATTGACCTTCCTAAAGACATCCTTAAAGGGAATTTATTGAATGAGAATTTGATCTTACTAGCCCATCAATCTATGGCTCCTCTAATTTTTTTTGCTATTCCTAATCCCATTCTCCCATGGTATCACAACATCTATGATTATCTCATTAATAACATCCTCCTACTGAACCTCAATCACCATCAAAGCAAGGCCTTCATCCACCATACCTCCCATTACATAATCCTTGGAAATATAATCTACCAGATAGGTTATTAAAAGACCTTATTGAGATGCCTGACTTTGAAAGAAGATTCTCTTTTTATTAAGGAGGTTCACAATGGTACCTGTGGCAATCATGTTAGTGGAATGGACCTAGCTAATAAATTGCTCAAGACTAGATACTATTGGCCTACCATGGAATAGGATGCTTTCCAATATGTACAAAAATGTATATCCTGCCAAGAACATGGTAATCTTATCTGTACACCCAAATAAGAATTACAACCTATTATGAGTCTATGGCCATTCTCTATATGGGGACTAGATTTGATTGACAAGATAAATACCACATCATTTGATGGCCACAAATTTATTATTACAACTACAGAGTATTTTACCAAATGGATATAAGTTATGCTACTTACCTACACCACAAGTATCCATATTTATAAATTCATTCTAAATCAAATCATTTACCATTTTGGCATTCCTACCAACATCCTATCAGATAATGGCAAGTCCTTCAAAAATCAAGAAGTTGAGGCCCTATGTAAGCATTACCACATAAAGCAACACTTCTCTACACCTTATTACCCATAGGGGAATATATATCATGAAACTACAAATAAGACTCTTATTAATATTCTCAAAAAAATAGTTAATGATATAGGAAGGAATTAGCATCTATAATTATATCTTGTACTCTAGTCCTATCAAACAATTTTCCAAACACCCATTAGGCCCACTCTTTATTCTTTGGTTTATGGAATAGAAGCTATCTTACCTATAGATTTAGAGCTCCCTTCCTTATGTATCTCATTATGGGGAATTATCACTTATCATACTTTTATACAAAAAAGGATAAAAGAACTGGAGCTTCTAGATTAAAAACATCAAAAGGCCCCAAATCAACTATGAGCATATTATAAGAGATTAAAAAGCCAATATCACAAGAAGATCTAGTCCTAAGAGTTTGAGGTTAGTGATCTAGTTCTAAAATAAAATAAAAAATACCAATGAAAACATGGATAAGAAGGGAAAATTTGAAGCTAATTGGCTTGGGCCCTATATAATAGTTGCTAAGTTTGGATCAAGAGCCTATATGTTAGCTACATTAGATGGTGAAACACTCAAGGAGCCAATGGATATAATACATTTAAAATGTTTCTATACTTAATGAGATCTAATTTACCTCTGTCTATGGATCCCCACTTTTGGAGTCATATTCATTTTCATTCCACAACTCTATTTTCATTCCACTCCATTTTCCCATCCCTGACCCTAGTCTTATAAGTGGGAATTTATTATAGGTTTTTACAACAATATGAGACAAAGGTTTTAAATTGGAGAGAAGTCATTGCTTATGCAATAGGAATGTTTTTTGAGGATTCATTTGGAATCAATTTATCCATTTTCACATATATCTTCCATCTTATCACCTCCTCAAACATACCCCCATTGCATCCTCTTTGTGATTATGTCTCCTCTTAGCCTCAAGCTAATCCTATCCTCATTTATCTCTTGTAATCTCTAAATCATGGTCTACATGTTCCCACTAAATCTATCATTATGGAAGGGTCAAAAATAGGTTTTAATTTGGGGTTTCACATACACTATCCACCAAAATCTAATTGATTATCCTAAACCTCATATACAATTGCTTCTAATTCAATTGGATCCTTGTTCCAATCCAATATTTTTGGGCACAATATACCCCATGTACATACCCCCTATCATAAACATTGTGAATAATCATTTTGTATACACATAATATTTTTAAATTTTTATTAAATACTGACACTTTACATCTTGTAGGAACCCATCGAGACTCAATCTCTCTAAGTGCATGCCCTAAAGGGTGCATTAGGAAAGAGGTGGGCTCGTGCTTCAAAAGATTGTTGTCCCTCATTACCACACTATTACTAATCAAACTAGATATTTAAACCATTCATAAGATATTAATCCTCCCTTGTATACTCCAATCTTTTTCCTCTTTCCATCCCTATTTTCCTCACCTTGATCCCCTTTCACCAGTTGACTGTACTAGGTTGACTTGGTTGACCCTGTATAATTTTTATCCTCTGAATACTGTATAGGGTCGACTAGGTTGACCCTATAATATTTTTGGGTATTTTAACTTGAGTGTTTTGTTATCCCTTCAACCAACCTAGCTCAATACCTAGTTATCTCTTGAAAATATACAAGGTCAATTGGGTCAACCCCATATAACTAACATACTCAAAAGGATTTAGGGAAAGATCTACCTATATATATATAATTTAATTTACAACCATTTAAGAATAGATAAGATAAAAATAATAAGTGTGAATTAACATCTACTTATTGACCATTATACTTGAGGAATAAATTTTAGGGTTTCATACTTTCTTTGGAGATACGGATATTGTCTTGTGGAGAAGTCTTTTGGATGCATAGATAAGTTGTGTAGCCTAGAGCTGATTTGTCTTTATTATCCTTAAATACCACAATAATCTCTTGTGAATCACCTTAGCCATGGGAGAGATTAAAGATCATCAGTTTCATCTTCAAAGGTAAGTATTTCTAACTTTGTTTCTCCTTTTGTAACAGTAGATAGATAATGTAATTATGCTTCTTTCCCATGCATTAGGATTCTATATACATTGACATCAATATATGTCTTATATGCATGCTTATTTTAGTTTTTTTAATTTATAACCCCCACTTTATTTCGAAATCTTTGGTGTGCACTCGATTAGATTTACTTTATTTTTTATTAGAATAGAGTGAACATTAAACGTATGACTCTTTTAGGGTTATTGTATGATTATGATAGACTATAGGCTTTAGAACTCTTACTAGCATGGTGTATTATGACAAGTGATCCCCTAATAATATCTAATATATTACCATATTGGTCATGTTCCCTTTTAAAAAATGTATTTTTAATCAGAAGTGTAGGTATGTTCTATCTTCTCTGAGCCATGATTGATTTATAAACATGATGTATCTATGATTGCATACATTCTAGTGAACTTGACATGAACTAACCCTTGTAAGATTTTTTTACCTTATTTAATTATTTTTATCATATATTTTCCATAATAGATCAAATTTATTGACCCATTTTTGACTTTTGTGTATAGATTTTAAGGTACAGACTACTAGATCAACTCAGATGACCTAGTATAGGTTTTTAGATTTTTAGACTTCTAGTCCAAACTACTAGGTCAACCCAATTAACCCTATAATTTTTGAGACATCAAGTTTAATATACTAGGTTGACCCAATCAACCCTATATATTTCAAGCATTTAATAACATGTTTTTGAAAATCTTGATTGACCCAGTTGACCTAGTTAGTAGAATTTGCAAACATATATCAAGGTTCTTGAATAACAATATTCATTCTCTGTATCTTTGGTCCACAAAAATTTCTTTCTATATTTCTACCTCTTTCTTTATATTCTTTCCTTTTATAATTTATAGTCTTCTAAACTACCCCTACATAGTCAACTTGATTAGCCTTGTCGACCCAGTTCTATGTTTTGTGTGTTGTCTAGATAGCTAGGTCAACTCTACCGACCCTGTTCATTTTTAGACCTATCTTCCGTAGTATAGGATCAACCATGTCGACCCTGTTTTATATTTTATGTATATACTATTGACTATATCAACACTATACCTTGTTTCAAAGTTGGAATTAATCTTATATACTAGTAACTAATTCACACTTTCACTTCTTGTTGCTTTCATGTTTATAATAGATCACATAGTTTAATTAGGTGGTTTTTCAATAAATTGTTTAGTCTCACTATTTTATATTTTATGAACACATGACCAAATCATAAAATATAAACAAGCATTTTAACATTTGACCACCCAAGGCCAACCTCGTTAGATTTCATCACCAAGGGGGAAGTTATCTTGATATTTTGGTCAAGTATAAAACATGGTTAATGGTGTATTTTGGCTAAGCAACTAACACCCTTATATTTATGGTGTGTGAAGTGAGGGGGTAGGCCCTAATACCAAGCCTGCATTATTACCACTATAGATCCCTTTCAGCCCCAACTACTTGAAACCATCCTTAGATTGCCTTCTTGTTCCTTAGTTATATCCAACTTCCCATCACATTTAAAATAATATTCTTAATAATATAATAAATACTTAGGTTGACCAATTAGTTATCTCTTTACTTTCCAATTTGATTTATTTCTCTTTACTCAATTATATTTTGTATTCAAAAAACTTATATTAGCCAACATTGGTGCAAGGTTTTGTGTTATGTGCCTCAATTGGGTTGGCCAATGTTAATCCAATTAACTATTTATTTATATTTAGTTCTTAATTTTCTAAATTACTTGTAAAAAGTATCTTGTTTCAATTCACAATCTATTATAGGCTTTTTAATCTTCCATATCTACTATACTAGGTCAACCCATTAGACCTTGTACATTTTGCTAACCTTTGTTCACTGTACTAGCTCGATGCAGTCAACCCTATGTTATTTTTAGACCCTATTTACTCTTTTTATAACCTCTATTTACTATGCTAGGTCAACCCTATATAATTTATAGGCCCTATTTGTTGTACTAGGTCAACCATGTATAATTTTCTTCTTTCCTTATATGTCTAACTTAGTTCTTTATCTTTTAGATTTAGTTCTTTATCTCTACCTCTCATTTTTATTACTTACCATCCTTTTTATTCTTGAAGCATCATGTCCCCTATCATAATCTTCTTGGATAACTTGAATCCATTTGGATGTTATATGGGGTTTTCTTTCCTTCTAATCTTTTCTGATCTTTTATTTCTCTTTTTAGCTTGTGGGGCATCTTGTGATGCCCATCCACACATTTCTCTAGCCTTTGGGGCATCTTGCAATGCCCACCTAAGTATCATTTTAGACTTTGGGGCATCTTGTGATGCCCATCCCTACATCCACTTACACTTTGGGGCATCTTGTGATGCCCACTCTTATTATTTATTACATGCTCCCAAACTAATTCAACTTCAATAAATATTTTGAGACACAATCTTGTCTCTCACATGCTCATCCTTGATATAGATGTTAGTGTAGGATCATTTCCTTATTTTTATGCTTTCTACTTACATCTATCGAACACTTTTTGTAGGTTACTTAAGTGAGTCTCTCCCTCTATAGCAATTTCCTTCCTTTTACGAGACTTTATTCCTCCCTTTTGGTCTTTTGGTGTCTTGATGTACCATAGTATTCTTTATCTTCTTGCATTTTCTCTTTTTGATACCCCTTGGGTTTTTATTTTATTAGTTGCTTTGTAAGATTGTGGATAGGATTGGACATTCCTCACAAAATTACCATATTTTAATTATTTATCTGCCTAATGTTTTCTAATTTGATTTTTGACACCCCTTCAATTTTTATTTTATGAGTTTCTTTGTAAGACCATGGATAGGACTTAACACTCCTCACAAAACTACCATCTTTTTGCTTACCTCACTTTATCTTTCACTTTATATTTGGCACCCTCGTGGGTTTCTCTTTTATGAAGTTGTAGTGTAAGATAGTGGATAGGACCTAAATATCCTCATAATATTACCATCTTTTCATCTTTTTACATCCTTGTTCTCAAACTTTAGTTTTTTTTATAATGGAATTTACACAACAATCTATGTTAACAAGTTTTCATCCATTTACCTTATTCTTATGATAAGGAATCACACTTTACTATCATTATATCCCTTTTTCACCCTTTGTCACATTTTTTGAAATTTGAAGTGATTCAAATTGTTCCATGTCTCATTCCTCTTGATTTCCCCTTCCTTTCACTCCACATTGGATAAAATAAGGTTGAAATCAAGATAGGACTTTTATTTTTCCTAGATTTATGAAACTTTTAGACCCCATGCTTTTTGAAGTTCTCTCTCTTTACAACCTTGTCCAAAGTATTCAAATGAAAGTCATCTTTAGCACCTATGTTTAGCCTTCCAAATCTATATGGAGGAGGAATATAAAAATCCATCAAGAAATTTAAAATCTAAATCATTTGAAACAAAAGGCAATGATATTCTAAAAGGAAACATACAAATCTCAAAAGTCAAAATCACACCAAAAGTCATGATTACAAGCACATCTCCTATCTCTACTCAAATCTCAAACTTCATAGTTGGACTCACATAGAGCTAAGTTCTATGGGAGTACGGTAGTCCAGTAGATTGGAATAGGGGAATTCAACAAACTCTATGGTGCTACCTACTTTCTCATGTAAGTAACTAATCTTTGTAATAGACTAATGGCTCTGTTAGGGGTCCTGAGGAATGAAGAACATGTTGTGGGAAGGTAGATCCACTCAATTTTCATGTATATAGACTTCATGGGATGATCTATATACTAAATTTATTAACCTAAGACTTATATGGATAAGAGAATTTCTTTAGAGTCCTTAAGGTCAAAAGTCCTCTTGTCTTGTTAAATCTAATTTGAGTGTCCTTACTTTAATAAAGAGTCCTCTACCTTTGTTTTTCTTTCATTCTCCCCTCCACCCATTTCATTTCCCACCTTGATATCTAAATTGTGATTGTAAATCTATTTTATCTTCTTCTATAATTCCTTATTCTTCACCTCTTAAAAACATGCTAGCACTACTTTGCTTAAGTTTTATCTATCCTTAGAGCAAAACATGTTTGAGTAACTATGTATTACTTCTTCCTTTTTCACCATGATTTTATATTTCTAGACTTATCTTAATTTCCTTTTAGAATTTATCATTTTTGTACTATCTTTCTATCATGGACACTTGAGTTTGTACCTTTTTCCATTGTTGAGTGGGGTTGGCTTGTTACTTCTCACTCATCAATGTTGTTTTCCCTTTTTATGTACCTTTTTCTATTGTTGAGTGAGATAAGGATTATTACTAATTACTCATCAATGTTATTTACCATTTTATTTCTTCTTTTACCACTCAATGTTTGATTACCATCTTCTTTTTGACATGTATCGTTTGTTTGACTTGGTGAGTTTGCCTTTCTTACTTAAGGTTTACTTGTTTAAATTTTCTATCTTTAATAGCCTTAGATTCTTGGTTACCCAATTTACTCTTGTTTTTGACTTGGTCATTTGGTCTAACAAAGAGTCTATCACCCTAAATTTCAAATTTTATAAGTACATCCCATCCTCATAGCTCCAACTATCTTGGCTTTTCTTGCATTTGTTTGTTTTTGCTCTTTAGTTTTATATTCTTAGGTTTGTCAAAATTAGTCTCTATAGCCTACACAATAAAAAATAAAAATAGAGTAGATAAACATCCCACATTAAAGTTAAGTCAAGGTATGCATTGCATTTAATTTTTAGTTATTTTCATTTTAGTCATTTACTTTCATTTATTTTTGCTTTAAAATACTACAACTTTTTTTAGCATCAATGTTGTGTGTTACTATGTTCTTTCTTGAATCACCATCCCCTATTACACCTTAGTGAAACATGATTTGATTTGAGTGGGGCATATGTATACACATAATATTTTCAACTTTGATCAAATATTGATGCTTTACATTT
Organism: Torreya grandis; assembly: GCA_037957365.1. Classification (NCBI taxonomy): domain Eukaryota; kingdom Viridiplantae; phylum Streptophyta; class Pinopsida; order Cupressales; family Taxaceae; genus Torreya; species Torreya grandis. The sequence goes on from JARHVA010003790.1 coordinate 1,740,505, forward strand.
TCTACAAACTTGTTGAGACTCAATCTCTTTATGTGCATGCCCTAAGGGTTGCCCCGGGAAAGGGGTGGAAAGACCTTTCACACTTCATAAGATTGTTGTCCCTTATTACCAAATTTTTATCAATTCAACCAGATCTTAAAACCATTCCCTAATTTATTAATCTTCCTTGCACACTCCTCCAGTCTCTTTCTTCTTTCCATCCCTTTTTTACTTACCTTGATCCCCTTTCACCAGTTCATTATACTAGGTCAACTAGGTCAACCATGTATAGTTTTCAGCCTCTGATTAATATACAGGTTTTATTGAGTAGACCCTATAAAATTTTTGGATATTTTCACTTGAGATTTTTTTATCCCTTCGACCAATCTAGCTCAGGACCTAGTGATTTATCTACCAAAAACATACAAGGTTGACTAGGTTAACCCTATATAGATGACATATTCATAAAGATTTAGGGTAAGATATACATATATATACAATTTTATTTCCATACATTTTAAAATATATAAGTAAATAAGAATATGTATGAATTAACATATGCTTATTGACCATTCTACTTGAGGAATAAAGCTTAGGGTTTCATACTTTCTTTGGAGATATAGATATTGTGTTGTGGAGAAGTCTTTTGGATGCATAGATAGGTTGTGTATCCTAGAGATGATTTGTCTTTTTTATCCTTACATACCATAGAAATCTCTTGCAAAGCACCTTGGCCAATCGAGAGATTGAGGCTAGATGGATTTATCTTCAAAAGTAACTATTCTTAACTTTATTTCTCTTTTGTATGAGTAGATAGATAATGTAGTTGTGCTTCTCTCCCATGCATTATGATTTTGTTTACATTGATGTGAACATATATATTCTATGAATTTTTAGTTTAGTTTATTTTGTTTCTAACCCCGACTTTGTGTCACAAGATTTGGTGTGAATTAGATTAGATTTACTTTCTTATTTATTAGAATAGAGTGAACATTAAACCTAGGACTATTTTAGGGTTGTTATGTGATTGTGTTAGACTATAGGATTTATAACACTTCCTAACATGGTTTATTGTGATAAGTGATCCCCTAATTGGGTTTAGTAGATCCCCATATCGACCATGCTCCTACTTAACAAATGTATTCCCAATTAGAAGTGTAGGTATGCTCTATCTTCTCTAAGTCATGATTGATTTATAGACACGATGCATTTATTATTTCATACACATTCTACTATTATCACCTGTATATTTATTTTATCTATATATTTAGTCTATTTTGTCTTGTTTTTATCTTGTGTATATATATAAATGTGTGTGTGTTTTTTAATATGTGTGGTTGTTTGATTAATCATTTAGCTTTGTATTTATTAATAAGATTATCTCATTTATTTTAATAGTCTGGTTATAGTTTTGTAGATATTTTATCTTGTTAACTTTATGGGAACAAGGATGGTCTAAGTGATTCTTGCATTGGTTTTGGGCAAAGTCACTTCAAAAATGGAGTTCCCTGACATACCATATTTTATTGTACCTTTGACTTCTCTCATGTCATTGGCACACATTTGTCTACTTGTATAATATTAAAATGGATTACATACATTATTTATGGATTTAAAATATCCACCCATCCCATTCTTCCAAATCCTATCATCCTCAAGTCTAAACCTAATTATCCTACCATCTCATCACTATCCTACCTCCTTGATGGAGGAGGATTGCTACCCAAACCAAATTTTTGAGACATAAAAATTAATAATGGGTTAATCCTTATTTATCACATTGATTTACATCCCATTAACATTACATACATATAAAATTTGTACCAAGACATCCATAACCAAACAATTATCATGACTATATATCATCATCTATCTAACATGTTATCATGACCATCACAACATTTTAATCCAATGCATACATCCATATCTAACTACCCACATCATATCATAACCATGACATCTAAATAATATAACACATACATTCATCACATTACATAACATAACATGAATAAAATAATATATCTATCTAATCCATACATACATCCATATCATCACATCCTATAACCATACAAATATCTATAATAAAATTCACATCACAAAACCATAAACATACATAATCATCACTACACAAATCACATCAAAAATCTCATAATAATATAATCTAAAATGTCCACATGGAGTCCATGTCAAAAAAAAATATAATATAAGGGCCTCATGGGCAAAAATGTGATAAAACACAACAAAATCCATATATATGATCATACATAATCTCAACTAGTCTTCTAGTGGTCCTCTGGGCTGATGGTGTACTGACTACAAAGAACTAGATTTGAAAGTAGGGGCATGCAACTCTAGTGGCACTGCTACCTCATACAAGTCTCCTCATATAAGCCTTGGTAATATTACACCTCATGAGTAAGCCTCATATTGTTATGCATCACCCCATCCATCTATCCTACTAACATATCTATGTTTGCCTCTTCCTTGGTCCTCTCAACCACCTACACCTCTCATGTCATATCTCCAACCTGAGTCTACATCTAACTAATATGTTCCTATAATCCATCAATCTACATATCTTGACTCTAGATATGGATTTATAACATAAGTACCTAGGCCTGTAAGGTAGTAACATGTCCTTATAATCTAACAACATACCATTTGTGTTTGGGCTAACTGCCCATCCTATTTCTATAATCGATCTTGGAGTTGGTCTCTCTCAATAGTAATACCTACTATCTTCAAGATTTGTACCTACACCTTTATCCTAATACATGCTAATAAATATATCTCATCCTCATTCAAATTCTATTGGGAAGGTCCTACACTATTTGCAATCCCATTGGCTCTAGTCTATGATCTAGCCACTCTAACCTATGCACTCCTCCCCCCAACTTGGGTCCCACTCCCTCCTACCTACACTATAGTAATTGCCTAATCCCCTTCAACCCCATCTACCTCTATATCATCTAGATCTCCCTAATCATTCTACTCCTCTTATACTTGGATTTGTACCCTCTTCCATTTCTACAACCTTTCCTACACACACAACACCCTCTTAACCACTCTCATCCATACCATAGCCTTACTATCGAGTAACCTCATTAGAATCCTCTGAGCCCACCATGCGGTATAAGCTGATGTCACCTCTAGATATAGTAATGTAGTCTAGAAATCCATAAGATCAGGTTAAGGCTATCATAATATGCAAGTGCAAGATCTCTATCTACTACCCTACCCCACTGTGGCCTCTCTCAGTCACTCTTTTTAAATATATGATCCTCTCCTGACACATCCTATGGGAGCCTGAGCTATCTCTACACATGGTCAAGTTTGTATCACTCTATAATAAAGTCTCTTTGGGTTGTCAAGTAACACTATATAAGCATGTAAAAAGACATCTTAGCCCCATCCTACTAACCAAACTAAAGTCCCTTATAAACAATCCATGTGATATGATCTGACCATAAACTATCAAAATCCTATCTATAAAATCTCATCTCTTTAGAATGACCTCTCTACACACCTAATAAAATATATGATCCAAAGATAATAGGCTCATGAGGCTCTCTAACTACTTAGGTACTTAGCAACCACTAGATCACTATATGTTCCTAGCTCTAAATCTATAGTAACAATAACAAACCTAAGCTTATAGGTCCCTTATAATACCCAAAGTATATCTGCCTATATAAATGAGCTTACACTATTGGCCCTCATGTAAACACCCTAAAATCCTAAACCATGTCTACAACCACATCTCCCAGTCTTAAGTGAAACTACTAACTAATCTTGTCCAATAGAAGTATGCCAATCACAAGAGACATTACTACTAGTGTCAATCAATCAATAATACCCTCCCAAAGACATCTATCAATGCCCATTCATCAATCCCACACCAACTCATAATCCTCCTACTAGTCTTTTTACTATTACACTAAATGTGTGTGATCACCATTAGATCTTGTCCCCTCTCATTAGTAATCATAAAATATGATACACATCCTCCAACATCACCATCATCTCTTCAGTTATGAAGTGGAAGGTACTCATCATTGTGTGACATCACTCTACCAACATAGTAATCATGTCACAATCAATTTTTACCATCAACATTATCGCTATATAGTATAATTCCATTAACTCCATCACCCCATAGTTTATAGGTATCAATTGATGCATCTCATGAAGGACCTCAAGATGTTGTAATTGATATGCCATCATGCCTAAATCCTCCTACACCAATCACACAACCCATCACTAAAACTATTCCATCACATTTTCCTTTCTAACCTCTCTTTCTAAGTCAATTAATCTCCTTATGATTCATTTACCCCTCCCAACCTTACTTATTCTAAAACCATATACCCCAAAACCCTTACATAATCCTAACCAATCCATCCCTAACCTAGCCAACCCTAACCTCTATCCTCAACCTCTTTCATAACTAACTTACATCCTTAATCCACTACTTAATCCATCTTAATATGACTAATCCTAAATCCCCTTCCATAACTCACTAACAATCATAATCCATTAAATTCCTAGCCTAATTAACCTATATAAACACATAATTTACCTACCCATCCTAATTACCTCCACTAACTAATTCTCTTACCCTAACTAAATTTAATACTAAATAACTTCATATTGTTATATCCTTACCTTTCCATCCCTCCATATCTCCTAAAACACCTTATCCTATCCTTATATCCCTCATCCCTTAGCCATTTCCCCCATCCATGACAATATCTCAGTTTATGAATTTTCCCTAACCCATAACCTTGTCATTATCACCACTTGAGTCTTGCAGTTTTGCATAACCATGACTATAATCTCATGGTTATGTAAAACCATGGATTAATAACCTATGATATTGTGATATCATAAGTAGAGACTTGTGGTATTACAAAACTATAGTTCTATAATTTCAGTATTGTAATACCACAACTTGCAAAGTAATATCGCTAGTTATGAGTGCCATAAAGTGACTTAGGGCTTGCTATCAATCATGGTATTTCAAGTATAGTAATTTTGATCCAATGAATAGGAAAAAAACGAAAAAAATTGACAAATTACCAGGATAAGGGAAAGAAACATATCAATAGTCTATCATCCTTAGGCTTTTAGAACTGCGATGTGAAGCTCATGGGATTTGGTCCATGATTTTAGCATAGAGCCAATTTTCACCAAGGTAGGAAGGAAAATGAACCCCCTTTCACCTATTTTTTCCTATTTGACCCACCTCTTTCCTTACCCCCATTCCATCACTCCCTTAACCCCTAATACCCCTATTCTCTTATCATGATACACCCAACTCTTGATTATCATCCCTTAATCATCTGGGGCATGGATTTTTAATTTCCCCATTATCCAACCTAATCCCACATAATAATTACATTGGCTTGAGGTATTTTTATACTATGTAGGCAATAATTGGACATGATTTTTTGCCCAAGGATAACTCAACCACTATTAACCCCTAATCTTCATCTTGTCTTGGATCTATCACTCAACTTTATTGCATCATTCAGAGCTACACATCATACATCCAGTGGCTTATTATCAAAAATTAAATCATTTAATATCTCTTATAATATTTAAATCATTCCTTGGAATTTATCCTTATTACCAAAATTATCACCAACTTGTAGCCTATCTCATCTTTTTATTTCCTAGACATTATCTCCATCTTGGAAAAGTTGTCTTATCAATGAATTCTTCTTTCTAGACATTGATCATTTATCTAGATCCCATCTCTCAATACTAAGCCACTATATCCCCCCATATATTTGATTTGGGAATATCAATCATAGATACATCAATCTTAGGGGCATTCCAACCTCATCTTATTGTTTAGCTCTTATCCCACCCCTGCATCACTTGGTCAGTTCTCCTTATATTCTCCCTCAAGGGGGCATCATATCAACTAACACCACATAACATTGATTGCATACATAAATATGGTTTTTATTTTAAATACCATTACTCCTTCCATCCTAACCAATCACAATTCCATTTCAAAGAGGCATAAAATGTATGCACCTAAATTTACTCACCCTGATAATTATACTAATTTCACTAATTTAATCTATAACTATGTTTTCTATCTAATTAGGTAACATTGTATTTCATAATCCCAACATCCCAAAAACCTTATTCTACCCTTGAAACCAATTAATAACCCTCATTAGTCTACCAACAAAGCCTATTTACCTACTAACCTACCCATTAATCCACTTATTAATTTAAAAATACATTTTATTCACCTACCTGTCTACCATCCTAATGAACTAGCTATTGATGCATCCTTAATCCCTAATGGAGATTCTAGAATTGGATAATTCTAAAATATCCTCTAATTTAACCCTTCTCCTCTAGAATCCTCTATTCTAGAGGTTTCTTTAATTCTTTGGCCATTGATCTCAATGACTCAAAATTAAATTTGAGTTATTGATTTTCCCTCTATGGCTTATATAAGCAAGCCGATCCCTTCATGAAAACTAACTTAGAAAGATTGAATCCAACTTGATAACTTGTCTCTATAAAGCATACTTATTTCATTATCCAAGCATTCACATAACCTCATCAAAGCCATTATCAAACTAAGAATCCATTGAAGCCATTAGTAAGCATAATCAAATAATCCATTTTTTTAAATTGAAAATCGGTTCGGAAATATTAGATGGGAGCTATAAGAGGTAAAATGATGGTAATATATTTCATTCCAAGAATATGATTATCTCTTTATCCTCTCCATTTGATGTTGTTTGCATTTTGGGTTTTATTGCTAAAGATAGTAATTGTTTTATTATTTTTGGGAATAATGAGTTTTATTCCTATTAAATAGGTTTGAGTTGGAAAAATTAGTAAATAATATTCTTAATTTAATATACTAATTTGTGAAGTTAAATTACAATTAAACCTTTTCTAAAAATAACAATGAGAGAGAGAAAATTAAACTTAACTTATTCTAGACTATTTCGATTGAGACAAGGTCTAGAAATTTATGTGCAGGATATGACACTATCATAAATAAGATCTTGGACTTCATTTTTGATTCAATAGGAGAATTGAAACTAGACACCTTGGGCTCTAACAATGTAGTACTTATCTAGTGCTATTATCTTGAGGATTTAAGCTTTCTGAGTTTTATTCACCTATTGTATGTGAGCATGTGTTCCAATTTTGAGGTCTCCATTATCAATATAGATCCATATAAAGATTATTATTCATGTACTTATATCTTCTATGTAGTTAAAAAAAAATTTAAAAATGAGGAAAAGGGGTTAGCGTGTATAAGATGCACTAGACATGACTCACACCCTATGTGTGGGCATGCTACCTACATACCAATACTATGAAGAGGGATCAAGACATATGTAGTCCTCCCTTTAAGAGTGCTTGGTGAAATAGTGAATGAAATTAAATAAATAATAAAACTAGGTATGCTTGAGATGACTAGGGGCTGGTGTAGGGACTTTAATTAGCTTGAAGGTGTATAGGCTAGCTGTATGAAGAGAATAGGGAAGATCGATTGAGTGGTCTTGCTGATATTCTTGCTTACTTGATTGATATTTGCCAACCCTCTCTAAATGATCTTTGAATGGGATTATATATAGATCTATTGGTCATGGGTTAGATGAAATTGGACTAGGATGATATAATGAACAAGAGGAATTGAGTGAAAATGGTAATCTAGGATCAAATTATGATTGGATAGGAGTGCTAAAAAGGGGACACCCTAGGGTCCAGTACTATAGTCCAAATTTAGTGCTATTATCTTGAATAGAAAAAACCTAGGGGGATGGATTAGTCATGAAGAGAGGGTCCTATCTCAACTAGGGTCAAGTCTAGAAGGCCATAGATGACTTGGAATTAAAGAAAGTAAGCCTAAAATGGTCATGAGAGAAAATAAGAGGGACCTAATGGTTGGGTGTCTTTAGCCATGCTCAAGTTACCAATTTTTTCATTTTATATGACTATATTCCCTCCCCCCCCTTTATTCTAGTGATGTAGTAAAGTGAAATACTAGGATAAAGAAAAATAGAAAGCATACTTCAACTTACTTACAAAGGTAAAGCCTATGAAGCTTGTGATGCTGAGTAATGTTGGCTAGTGCATAGAGATCATGTTATGTAAGTGTGAATCTATAAAATGAATATAAAAGTATATTAGGTCTTATTATATGTAATATAAAAAAAGAATGTACAAATCTAGGTAAGAGAACAGAAGAGAAAGGAATGAATTCACCTCACTAGGTACTTGAACTAATACAAAACTTCTTGTGATACTGAGTAAGGTTGAGTAATGATAGATGTGCTAGATGATGTTGTACCAAAATTTATATCATAAATAGAGTTAAGTGCTTAATTCCCCAAAAAGTGGCTCAAGAATGCAAAGGATAGCCCTTTGGCTCCATTGTCACCTACTAAGTGAAGTTGGATGATCATACATATGATAATAAGTGTTTGCATTATGTGTCCAATCCCTCTGAATAGGTGGCTCAAGAATACAAAGGCTGGCCATTTGGCTCCATCATTACCTCGTGAGGTGAAGCTATGAAATGATACTAATATGAATAAATATGTTGTATGAGATGGCTTCTAAAGCCCATAAATGCTCTAAAAATATGATAATGTGGTGTGGATAGTTTAATGTGTGCTAAAAACGAGGCTAATATTGGATAACTCAAAAAAGATGGATATTAGGATTGTATGAAAGCCACTCCAAAACTAAAAATTTGGCTTATGTGGAAGCCACTCAGGAACTTGGGTACTCAGTATCGTGGAGGTTAAGATTGTATGAAAACCACTATAAAATGATGCCAACCACCTATGTATGGAATAAGGCATGTAACTATTGATAATGCCTAGGTAATGCTGAAAATTAAAAGAAAAGAAGTACAAGTGTTGTGCAATCTACCCCAATCATTGGTGTCTAAAACATGGATTTTGATTTGGAAGTTATAACAACTACTATATCTAAAACTAAAAGTGAGAACCAATCATGCCATGCATGATTCCTTCTATGTCTAGATTATTTGAGAAAATTATATTGAAAATTATTGATTTGAATTCGTCTAGTTATGCAAAATTGTAGCTAAACCTACCTTCTGCCTACTTCTAGAAAACCTAGTTTTTCTACTATTTGAATAGGAGTGCAAAAAATGGACACCTTGGTGTCTAGTGTTATAGTCTAACCTTGATGCTATTATCTTGGGCTAAAATTGATCATTGTTCTATAATCTTGACTATCTACCTAGTCTGTTCTGAGTGGTTTGATGATTAGTTGCTATTTTGGTTGTTCTAAAACTAGATTTTTCAATCGATTAGGAGCTTTGATATTTGTAAAAAAACCCTTATTTGTTGCCTCCTCTTTTGAGGGTAGGAATAGGTACCCTAAAATGACTACCCTCAGAAGAAGAAGCCCTGAAAGTGTGTTAAGATAGAAATATGCATGATATAGCAAAGATAATAAATAATATATCTTAAGATATAACATGGTTTGATTTGAGAGATTGTTAGATCAACAGGGGTATGCCTAGATAGATGTAACAATGTAATAACATGTGTAATGTTCTTGAATTGAATTTAAATTATAAATGTTAGTTATTAGTTGGAGAGATGGGGAATGATGTCCATCATGGCATCCAAGAGAATAGGAAAATGCATGATATGGATCATGGCATTGCAACAATCAAGAAGAAATCAAGAAACAAGCACACAAAGAAAGAAGAAAGAAGTATACAAGGTTGGCCAAAGGGCCATGAAAATAAATGATATGGGTACATTCACTTAAAATAAAAAGCAAGCATATAAGGCATGGTCAAATGCCACATACACATACATGAAATAAGCAATGTTAGGACAAGGGCCACAGGCTCATAAAAGAGTACAAGTAAAGGATATTGGAAAATGTCTTAAGGCACACACATGAATATAAGAAACAGACATTGGAAAATGTCCTAAGGCACATATCAGAGACAAGCATGAAATAGAAATACAATCTAACAAATTATGCTAAGCAAGAAGAGAAATCATGTAATAAATGGAAAGATAGAATCACATCTAACTAATCAAAGTAAGAGTGAAAGTATGCAAGACATGTTTAGTATAAGACTAGGTATATGCTAAGAGATACATAAGTTATAGATACTAGTGAAATGTTGATATAGTAATCTTTGTAATCTAGTAAGTAATGTACATTAGCATGATAATTTGGAGTGTGTGGTGTAGGAATGACATAACCTAGATGGTGTAGTCATGTAGAAGATGACCCCAGTGGGTATTTATATCAAAGTGTGTCTCAAATGTAGAAGTAGGATGTCCTTGCAATGGGTAGAGTGAATCAATCAAGTAGCTAGATATCATTGCAAATACTTAAAAAGGATCAAGTGAAGCATGGTAATGTAGATAAATTGACATAAAATAGTATGAAACAAAAAATGTAAGTCATAGCATGATATTCACAATGTAAAACATGGATGATGCATATAATTGAAATGCTTTTGGTGTTTTGGCATTTTTAAATGTTTTTGTATTTTGAAATGTTATATTATTTTTATATTTTGGAATATTTAAACTATGTACAATCAAGTAGAAGAGATTATGTATAAGCAAAGCTAGAAAGAGATGATACTAATTGATGAGTCTCATGAGAGACTCCTTATCATGGTGTCCTGTATCACAAAGTAGAATCATGCATGATCATGAAACATGATGGAAATGTTGGGGTTATGGCTCTAAAAGTTGTATATGTTGTAAATATTTTAAAATATCTGAAGTAGAAACCAACTGTGGGGTCCCTATGTAAATATAAGAAGTGGATGCATTTATAGGGCTGTTAGGGACCCATCTATAAGTAGGAAAATCTCTTTAAACATGTGCTCTATGTGTAGATACATGAGATCTGAATGAAACTACTCTGGGTGTGAATACTATAGCTAGAATATTAAAGCTATGGAGGTGTATGAAACCTTTGTACTGGTTATGGATGCCTCAACTATGTCTAAATTTGAAGTGGAAGAGGAAATGAAACTAGAGGAGAAGCTGAAACTAGTGGCAAAACTAAAACTAGTGGTGAAACTAAAACTAGTGACTACAAACTAGTAGATGTATCTAAAGTGGGGAGTGGTAACTCATATGGAACTCTACTAACTGAAACAACCTGATTAGTGTGAATGAATTTCATGAATCTATGAATTTTAGAAGGTATTATTCTAAGTTTTTAAATCATGGTTGACCAAGTAACATATCAAAAACTCCTATGATAAGAATTATAGTGAATGGTGTGGCCACATGTGTATGACCAAACTGTAGTGGAAGTATTATCTCACCTAATGAACTATATATATTCCCACTAAAACCACTAATAACTATGTTTGTTAGAGTGATATCCTACTCTAAATAACCCAAATGATATAGTAGTGTCAAGGTGCACATGTTAGATTGGAACCATTATCAATTAGCACATTATTAATAGGCTAATTATGAATGTGAGGTCTGATAAAGAGTGCATGATAATTTGAATCATCCTCAATGATCACCTACTATGAGAAGGAGATATAAGGTCTAGTTGGAACTATGGAATTGTATACACCAATCATGTTGCTCAAAGGATGTAACTCAATTGAAGGTGCCCTATATATATCTAGTTGTAGATGTGTATGATATGCATGATGAACCCCTGATGTGTCCCCTATATCCTATTTTGAATGTTGTGGAAATGGATTTGAGAAGATTTTCATTGCTTTATCCTATGTTTTCTTTTCTGGTGGAGGCTCAATTGAAGTGCCAAGATCAATAGAGTTTTAATATATTAGGTTTTGTATCTTGTGCTTTAACTTGATGCATCTATTTGTCATATGGCTTGGTGCCTTGTGGTAGTTAAAAAATGCCTACTAATCATATTCCTTTAAAAGAGGATTTGTTGGATCGAATTACCAAATAGGAGGGAGAGATATGATATTACAATCTAAAATATATTGTAAAACCTTGGCTGGAGGAACTGGAAGATGTGAAAAAGCACATTGAGGGGGCGTTAACAAAATTATTTGTCGAGGAGGCTCTGAAGCTACATTAATTATAGGTTGATTATAATCTTTAGTATCATTAAAATTGACCTTATATGGGACTTTGTTATTACTTTTATTAGTTGCATTTGATGTATTAGTGTACTTTAGTTTTCCCATTGAAATTAATAAGACTTCTCTTTACTTTAATGTTTGACACAATTCAGTGAAGGAAGAGAATATTTTGAACATGATTGATTCATGAAGTGCTAATATAAGAATTTATTTGAATATGTCCTGTAACTCCTAATCTACCATGGGGATAGTCATCTTAGCTAAGATGGTCTTATACTGAAGAACATAGTCCATGATTTGCTCATTTGGTCATTATTTCTACTATGAAATTTGAGCATATGAAACCTTATCAGCAATGTTGATACTGAAGTGTGCTAGGAACATGTCAGCTAAAGGATTAAATGCATTGACTGACTGATTCAGTAGACTATAGAACCATTGTAAAACATAATCCTTTAGACTTTGTGCAAATAAATTGGTAATTAGCTAGTTCTTTGGGACATAATCCAAACATGCTGCATGAAAATCTCTAAAATTTATCTCTAAATCACCCTTGCCATCATATAGAGTAATCTTAGGTTAAACAAAACCTTGTGGTAAGAGTGTAGAGGCAATGTGACATGCTAATGGTGTATGCATTAAAAGAAAAAGAATCTAAGGCCTGTGTAGGTCTAGTGGCACCTTGCTCAAGATGTAACACCTTGGATTGAAGTGATCTTATCTCTTGCACAAGGGCTACCACATCAAGAGATATGGATGTACTAGTTGTAATTGGTGGCATAGAGGCAAGTTAGGCTACTATAAGGGGTTGTTGAGATATAGTTTCCCCTGTAGTGTCATTTATAATTAGTGGCTCTGAGGAAATGGAAGACTCAACTTATTTAGCCTTTTTAATTTCCATGATAGATTGCAAGATAAGAGTATGGTCTTGGGGTTGTTCCTTGAGTCTTTCTCTAAAACTTTGTAAAATAAAATGTTTTTTTAGGATAAATTTATTATCAATAATATGTGGAAGTGGATCAGTAGTCTAATGTGGTGGAGCATGAATATCAATGTGTACATCATCATTTTTATTTTCATACTACTCATTATCAAAACTATTCTCATGAAAATTTATGTAATCTAGATGTGTAGGATTTATAACAAGAACATAAGATGGTTGTTTTTCCATGTTGTATGGTTAGATTGAAATAATTTAGGTGAATTTAGGGGGATTACCACTAAGTATTGCACTTCATCTTGAAGGAAGAGATGCAAGGAACTTAGGTGGCATAAGAAAAACAACTTCGATAATAGTAGAAAAGATTAAACTGATATAATCTAAACAAGGAACTAAAGTATGCATAGAAAGGATATGTAGCTCCCAAATATGTAAGGTGATACCTCAAGAAGTAAAATAGGAGCTAGTACATGCAATTAGGGATTTTTTAAAAATATTTTTGCAAAATACTATGAATATTTGAGATTGAAATTGAATTTTTGAGTTAAGTATTCAAGAAAAAATCTAGTAATTTATGGGAAAGTATTTGATTTATTGGAACCTAGTATATGCAACTATGGTTTTGAGGATTTTTTTTTTGAAATTACTTTGAATTTTTAAAATTTGAAGTGGTTTTTTGATTTTAGTATGCAACTAAAAATTTAGAAAATTACTAAAAATGTACTGGGAACTAGTTGATGCAACTAGGGTTTGAAATAAATTTATTTTAAAATTTTCTACAAAATTTTAAAATTTGAGATAAATTTTTGATTTATATGTGCAAGCAAAAAATCAAGAAATTATTGGATTAATGTTAGAAAATTACTGGGACCTAGTGTATGTAACTAGGGTTTGAAATAAATTTATTTTAAAATTAACTAAATTTTTTTAAAATTTGAGATAATTTTTTAATTTATATGTGCAAGCAAAAATTCAAAAAATTATTGGGAAAAATCAACTAGGAATTTACCTTAGGGTTTTTAGGGTTTTAATGCAAAATTTGAAGTTGGGTTCACAAATGTTTTGTCATTTTTGGGAATAATGGAGTTTTAGTCCTATTAAATAAATAGGGTTGAGTAGGATAAATTAGTAAATAATATTTCTAATTAGAGATAATGATTTATGAATTAAATTGTAATTAGACCTTTTCTAAAAATAGCAGTGTGAGAGAGAAAATTAAACTTAACTTATTCTAGACTATTTCAACTAAGATAGGGTCTAGAAATTTGTGTGTAGAACTGTGTCACTATCACAAATAGGATCTTGGACTTCATTTTTTGATTAGACATGAGTTCTAGAACTAGACACCCTAGGCTCTATCACTATTGTCCTTCTCTGATAGTATTATCTTGAGGATTTAAATTTTTTGGGTTTTGTTCACCTGCTCGCTGTGAGCTTGTGTACCAAATTTTAGGTCCTCATTATCAATAGAGATCCTTATAAAGCTAATTATTTTTGTACTTATGTCTTTTATGTAATTTAAAGAAACTTTAACAAATGGGGAAAAGGGTTTAGTGTGTATAAGATACACTAGACGTGCTTCACACCACGTGTGCATGCACATTACCTACATGCCAGTACTATAAAGAGGGATCAAGCCATATGTAGTTCTCCTTTTAATAGTGCTTACTGAAATAGTGAATGAAATGCTAAAACTGGGTATGCTTGAGATGACTAGGGCCTTGTGTAAGGACTTGAATTGGCTTGAAAGTGTATAGGCTAGTTGTATGCAAAGAATAGAGAAGATTGCTTGAGTGGTCTTATTTGTATTATTGCTTGATTGAATGATATTTTCCAACCCTATCCAAATGATATTTTAATGGGTTTATATATGGATCTATTGGTCATGGGTTAGATGAAACTAAACTAGGCAAACAAAATGAAAAAGAGGAATCAAGGGAAAATGGTAATCTAGGCTCTAATTGTGATTAGATAGGAACCCTAAAAAGGGGACACCTTAGGGTCCAGTGCTATAGTCCAACTTTGGCACTATTGTCTTGGATATAGGGGACCTAGGGGGATGGATTAGTCATGAAAAGAGGGTCTTAGATCAGCTAGGGTCAAGTTTGGAAGGCCACAGATGCTTGGAAATCAGTGAAAGTAAGCCTAAGAAGATCATGAGAGAAAGTAATAGGGACCTAAGGTTAGGTGTCTTTAACCATGCTCAAGTTACTAATTTTTTTATTTCATATGACTACATTAATATAGAGAGAATCCAAAATTCATACTACAACTATATGCTCCTCAAAGACGTTTATCACTACATCCGTTGTGTAATTATTGAATGCTTTCACTTTAGTCTAACGAGTGTATTAGTAAGTCACAATAAGGATGAAATTATGTCCTATAGAATAATTATAATTGGTATCTCCAACAAAGTCCAACCCCCATTTTGTGAATGGTTGGACCTTAATGACCAGTTGCAATGTCATGGCATGGTAAGGGTGCATTCTATATATACACCAACTTGATAGGTATGGTAGTTTTGGACATGGGAATGTGCATCCTTGAAAACATGTGGCTTGTAATAACTTGCTCTGAATAATTTATTAAATATAACATTCCTTGAACTATGGCCAATATCATACTTCCCATGGAATTATTTAGGAACTTTAACTGCTTTTTATTTGTTTAAGCATTTCAAATACATGTTGTCATTATTTATTTTGAATAATAGACCTAATTTAATCATTAAATTTATTCTCTTTAGATGAAACACTCTTATTTTTGTGGAGTTTAGATGATTTGGACACATTTTCCAATAAATACTAGACTATGTCCTTATACCAATCATCACTAGTGATGTTTTGCACTACATAGTGAAATAAAACTATTGGTAGATCTACTTCAACTATTGTATTATTATGTCCTTTATCTATAAAAATATTCATTGGTTGAATCTCTATATCAAAATCCTATATAATAGTTATCCATTTTACATGTTGTTCACCCAACTCATTTTTCATCAACGTTGCGTTAACAACTCAGTCTGACACTATAAAAAACACCTTGTTGTGAAGAATGTAATTTATAAACTTATTAACTACCTTGATCAAGGAAAAAATTGTTTTTCAATTATTAAATATCTCATCTCAACATTTATGAGGGGATATTTCATAAAATAAACTAATATCTCATCTACAACTTCCTTTTTCTACATTAGGAAAACAACACTTGGATGTTCTAAAGTGAAGGAGTAAATGTAAATGGTTGCATATATTCTAGAATATAAACATTAGTGTGATCATAATTATATTTATTTATCGTAGATAAATCCACTTGTTCTTCAGGGGTCCATTCAATCTTGGCATCCTTCTTGAGCATGTTGTTCAATGGTTAGACTATCTTTGCAAAGCCCAAGAAGAACTTCCACACAAAGTTGATCTTGCCAAATAATGACTTTAGATCCTTCTTAATACTAGGAAATGTGATAATTCTAATTGTTTTAACTCTATCCAAGTATATGGAAATTACCCTCTCTAAAATGATGTGACATATAATTTTAACCATAGTCACCTTAAATATACATTTCTTCAGGTTTAGGGAAATTCCATGCTCTCTACATAGCTAAAACACCATCCCTAGGGCCTTCATGTGGTCTTGTCAGTTCTTGGAAAATAATTCAAGTTGCTCATGTAAATGATAATGAATTTTATAATAATATATTTCAATGCAATGTCTATGGCACATTGTAAAGTGACACCCACATTGATCAGGCTAAACAACATCCTCTTGTATGTGAATACCCCCCTTTTTTATGAATGATGTCTTTATTATATCTTCATAATTAATCATCACTTGATTATATCTTGAATATCCATATAGGAATGACATCATTTGGTATCCATTTACTATCTATAGGACCTAATATAGTGAAGTAGTGAATATTTATCTTTCTCTAAAGCTTCATTCAGGTTCCATAAGTCTACACAAAGCTAGATATATCCACTCTTCTTTTGAAATGAAAACAAATTAACCACCTAGCTAGAGTGATTAACATGAAATATGATCTTTTCAAAAAGTAACTTTTGCACTTATTTAAATAACAAAGGTTCCAATAATGTATTAAGTGGACTTTTTTTTAGTGAAATAACTTGGCTCCCAGTTTGAGAAGGATAGTGTGAGTAAGTACACAGGGACTAAACATTCTCAAATATTCATAGCTCCATGAAATAGTGTCTCCAAAGTCCTTAATAACTTACATAATATTTTGTTTTTCATCTTAGATGAAATTTGTGCCTAAAATTACACATTTTGATTCACTTTCATTTCCTAGATTGTAATGTTCATGGTACATACCTTTGGCAGGAGATGTCTTCTCTTTTTTACCTTGATAGTCGATGTCAAGCAACATTTCTAATAAAACCACACCTTTTAATATGTTATTAGTTTTCAATTTATCACTCATTCATCTAGATTAAAATACTCTCTATCATCCTCATCAATAATTTGAGATTCAAATATATTAGTATTAGTGATGAAGTTGATGATATGTTGATCATCATTGAATAATTGGAAGTTCTCAACATTATAAAGAATGGAAGGAGTAGAAACTAACTCTAACATGAATATCCTTAATGTAGAATTAGTAATTGGTTATATAGTATTTGTAGCAGTTTTCAATGCATCTATCATGTAATTGTTTATACAGGGAAATCTCTATATGTATGCATTGAAATATTAAATCAAGTTCCACATTATGCTATATAATATGGATATATATTTATCATTAAATTCATAGTGGATTATTACTTATTTGACCACTAGTTTTGAATATCCAAACACCTTGAGTTTTTTGAATTTATTTATTAATGAAAATTGGAGGCCATGCACTAATGATTCATAATCAACTATGTTTTTTAGACACATAAATTATAGTTAGAAGGCTAAAATATATGGCTTTCCTTGTGGGTTGGTGAGCTCAATTCTAGCACCACACCCACTCTTTGACTTGGAGACATCAAACTTCAAGGTCCATATGTGATCTTCAACTGTGCACAATGTAATCTAAGACATAGATGATGCTATGTTGACTTATTTATTCCTTTCCTCAACCTTTAATGTGGATACACTTTTTTCTTCAGTTGATAATGACCATCTAGTTTGATCCTAAGTAATAGAGGTAGGTATTAAACTATTCAAATAGTAGTATTTTCCACCTTTAAGCCTTCAAAATCTTTATTACTATTGGAAAAAATTATCCTTCATAATTTTTTTCGCCTAGATGGACTACACCATTCTCCCAAACCATTCATTGACTTTTTACCTTGATGACTAATCTCTTTCTAGTCATGACTTGATGATGCAGTGCACTATCTTAGAGGGTCCTAACATGGTGAACTAAACTGTATCAAGAGATTATTTTAGTGTATTATCCAATGGTGAAGAGAGGATATAACTTCATGTCCCTACTTCATGTTCTCAACTTCTTTTGAAGCTTTTAGAAAAGTTTAAGGTCAGTTTGGAAATTTCAAGGTAAATGCTTAAAAGTGGGGTTTTACACTGCAAGTGATAGATCAATATGGTTTTAAAGTTTATTAACCATAAATTATAAATAATGAAGTGTTGGAAAAAATGAAAAAACTATCAGAGCCTTCAAAGGATAAAAAATGAGGTCATAAGGACCAAAAGTGATTAAAAACCATCAAAAGTGCATTAATTAACTTGAAGATCATTTCAAACAGAAATTTAAAAGGCAAAGTGAATTATTGAAGAAGTTAAATTGGTTTTGAGTTTACCTTCCACCCTTGTAAAGTTTAATCCCTCCATGATGTTTCCAGACCCATTCAAATCATTTGGAGTTGGAGGGGAGAGGTTTAGAGTGAAGAATAAGGCATTTTGCCTAGTCTAGCCTCATGAACATTTCTTGGTTTGCACATGTGCACAAGGTTTCAGACCTAAAAATTTGGTATGAATTATAAAAATATCCCAAAAAAATTGAATCAAACACTTTTAGGATATTTCCTATGTGTAGGAGCTCAAAAAGGCCAAAATTCAATCTTGAAACTCATAAGCTTAAAAGAGGCCTAATTAGAGAGAGCGAAGGGTGGATTAAACATTTTTACCTTGGATTTTATATGATGAAATTATGAAAACAAAAATAATGGAAAAATGGGTACTCAAAACTATGTTTGGTTTGTTGAGTTCACTTCTAGCTTGCTCTAGACAAGGAACTTTGCATGACTTTAGGGCTACAAGGAGATAAGGCTAGTAAAAGCCTTGAGCATGAAATAAAGTGTTGGGGAGGGAATGAGGTGACCTAGATATCTATAATATTAAAATTATGAAAAATAAACCTTTTATATAAGGAATTTGTGTACATGAAGGTCCAAGTTTTGAGGGTTTTTAAGTAAAGTTACCATCTTCCATTAATGGTGGCCAATTAGTTTCAGGTCAAAATGCCTTATTTAATTACACTAAAATTGTCTTTATTAACTTGAATAATTATCAATAATTACTATATATAACCTTGATACATGATAAAAAATATTATAATATCCACAAAGAGCCTAAGCTACCTAGACTAACCTAAGACACCCATGCACAACACCAAACTCAAAAGTTGTAGGTCTACCAAAGCTAATTTCAAGAATAAATGGTGGATCCAAAGGTTTAAATGGGTATAAAATGGTCCAATAATATTATTTAAGGATTAATGAGAAATAAAATAATTCATTTAAGGCCTCAAGCAATTGTAGAGGAGCCAATCCCCTTACAGGACTTAAGAGGCCTATACCCACTTACAGGTGACCAAACTAGTTTTTACCATAAGTGACCATTAAAAATCATGCAATGAGATATTTAAGGCACTATAAAGGTTTTAATACTATATATTAATTTTAACAATAATTTCCAAACCTAATTTTGGTGTTTTATGCTAAAATGCACTCTCTCGACCAAACATGCAACTAGGAGTTCGAGATGGATTTTATTATGCTTAGCACATGCTTGAGAGGTTTAATGGGAGGATTATATTATTGATGAATTTTTATGGGGTTTAATCAATCCATTTAATTCATTTAGAAAAAGTTATATGCCTTCAACTTTATGAACAAAATCACTAAGGAGTAAAACCCTTCTTAAACACTCACAACTCAATTTTGGGAGATGAATTGCATTTTTTGAATTATTTTCTTGAAAAAAAGGGTTTTTGAGATATTATTTTACATATATGACATTTATAAACCTTAATAAATCAAAAAATTCAATAAAAAAGTGGATAAGTTCAAATTTGCAAGTTTTAGGGTTTTAACATGCAAGTGGGGACAATCGAAAAAGGTGTTTTTGAAAGTTTTAAAGGATTATAGGATGATATATAAAAATTTAAAATTTTTTATGTATAATTAAATGTACCAATTAAAAAATAATTATGAATTTATACCTCATAAATCTCAATCTATGCCTAATTTTATCTTCTTAGGTTTTTTGGTTCTCACTTTCTGAGTTTGTAGGTCTAGATTGGTGATTCTAGATAGTTTTTATGGTTTAAAATGGAGAAAAAAATATTTTAATAGTTTTGGGTTACATATTGGTACTAATTAAAAAATAATTAATTATTTTTACCTCATAAAACTCAATAAAATGTCAAAACTCAGAGCTGCATATTTTAGAAATGAGACAAGGCAAGTTGAGGCAACCCCGAAAGATGTATATTTTTAGTTATAATAAATAAAATGACTTGAAATTTGACATGTAGGTTTTTTTTTTTTATGTCCTTTAAGTTTTATTTTTTTTTTAAATTCTAATAATATACTTTAGGAGAGATAAAATGGCAAATTACAGGTTTACTAAAGAAGTATGCCAAGGATTCTCACTTGCTTGCTCACACATGGAGTTGGAAATGAGTGTTAAAAGTGTTTCCAAAGGAAAAAAATGATTTTATAGTGTGTGTAAATCATAAAAACATCTGAATCAATCATCATATAATGAAAACCAATCCAAAATTATCTCCTTGCAAAGAAAATCACTCTAGACAACTGTATTAGCTTAGAGAGCTCAAGAGAGCATAAAGATTGCATTTTTAAGAGTTATACTTGGAATTAAGATATTAAATTTTGTGTGGAGGTCTATGAAATCATTTGGAATATTTTATAATATTATGTATACCCATTCCATGCTCAAATCATGAATATCCACCAAGTTATAAGCTCTCATAGTATGTTTTACATGCTTACCAAGATGGATAAATTGATGGTCTTAAGGAACTCAAATGAACTTGTTTAGATTGTAAATGGTTAGGATGGTAATAAAATGTCTTAATAACACTAATTTGAGTCACTTTTTGGCATGTGTGCATGCTTTTTAGGCTAAAAAAAACCTAGAAATGCTCATAGTTATAGGTCTTTGAAGGAAGAAGTTATCTAATGGCATGGAAGAGGTCTAATAAGACCTAAATAAATGTTATATGGAACTATGGGCCATTTAAAATGGTTTATAGTGTGATTTTATAAGCTAAAGTGTGAATAACCTAAGGTTTATAATTTTTTTGTAGTGTTTTTAGGTCTAATGGAGGCTTCCACCATTGTTGCAGGTCTTGACGAAGGCCTAAAAATTAATTTTAATCCTTAAACACATTGTATTGAGGTCTATAAGTCTTCTACATGTCCCAAAATAGATACCTGGGTGTCAATATGACCTTGAATGGGAGTTCTATATCAACCAATTAAGAAAGGTTTGAGCTTGAATACCTCCATTAATGGAGTCCAAAGGAATTATAGGTTTCAAAGAGACCATAAATGGTCAAGAAAGCATCAAATACATGAGAAAGCACCTTGAAAACATATGTATAGGCCATTAAAGGTCTTGTCAAGTTAAAAAGAAGTTATCATGATGAACTATCTCCTCAAGAGGCCTCTTGTGGGCCAAGGTGAAATAAAGCTCATAGTTGTAGGTTTCATGGTGTTATTGTAGGTTAAAGGAAAAAATAATAGTCAAGAAAATATGACATTTAAGCAAACCCTCAATGTTTACCAAACATCAAATGCTATCATGACTAACCATAAAGTGTCTAGAGGCTTCTAGAAGACCAAGTGGAGATGTGGCATAAAAGAAGAGTCAATTAGTTTAAGAGGAGTGTAGGGAGTTGGGAAAGCAACTCAAAGCATTTCATAAGACTTCTATAAAAATGGATACTTTTATCCAACTAGTGGATGATGACATCAACAATCAAAATCACTTTTATGGAGGATTGAAAGCTTTCTCCTCCTCTTTATCTTCCCTTCTTATATCCATCTCTAATTTTCTTCTCATTATAAGATATACTCTCATTTGACAAAGTGAAAGCATATTAAATTTTTTAAGAAACAACCTTTTAAGTAATAAGATCATCTATTTTACCTATCTCTTTGAGTGCACTTTGTGGTCTAGATAGTTTGTGCATGACTACCTTGTGAAGAGTTCTTCTTGGTGTTTATCCTCTCTTTATTACCCTTTTTTATGTGGTTTAAGGTGTTTGCATGTCTAAGTTTGTATTATTTTAGTCATAGGTGGGGTTATAGTGTGATTTTTACCATTCCTCTATGCTTTACCCTTGTTTAGGATGCCTTCCTTAGAATCATTTATGTAAAACCAGCTAGTGTAATAAATTGTGTGAGTGAGAGATATTTGAGCTACCCTTGTGTTTATTTTGGAGCAATAGGAGTGTCTTTTAATTTGGTGCATCCCCATTTTCATGCTTTTAGCTATTTTATGTAGCTCTTCTATCCCTTTCCCAAGAAAAAATAGTACTTTAGGTGATCTACCAAGAGGAAACAACCTTCTCTGGACCTTCAAGCCCATCATAAGATACACACATCCTAGGATTGATCCCGTTGTGTGGCTAGGAGTGAGAGATCCTAAATAACCCTCTCACAGGGTGGAATTTTATGCCATAACAATTCTCACATAGGAAACCATGCTCTACCTTCTAAGAAACTAAGATAAAAACATGAAATAAAAACATTTTAGGTAGATATAGGATATCCTCTTCATCTAGCTAATCAAGTTATTCAAATTTAGATTTCTCTTGTATAGTCAACATGTTAATGGATAATTTACCATAAGCTTATACTTCCTTCACAAGTGCATAAATTACAAGTTTAGATTATTTGTACAATATCTCATTTGTTTTATTGTAATCTATGATCATATGAACCATATTTGGTTCTCTCTCACTATGATTTGATTGGGCATACCTTACCATAGAAGCCACATGTTGGAGAAATCAGTTGCCATGTATCCATTTAAGATTCTAGACCAAGATATGTTGATAATAATCCCATAAGTTTTAGGAATATCCACCACTTGGATTTTAATGAATAGTTTCACCCTTGGATTAGAAGCTAGCTACATGTGAATGTGGTTGAGTTCACCAACCACCTTGACTTTTAACTTGTCTAGATAAGCAAATTTTATGATTTACTTTACAAGAGTCAAACCCAATAAAATTGCACAAGGCATCATGTTTCTTGAAGCACTTGAATCTACCAAATGATTATGTAAGTTTTTAACAACAATTTGAATTGTTAGTAGAAAAGGAGTTTTAATTTTATCTTTATAAATAACAATATGAGCATCAATTATGTTATTAGCTTCCTTCTTTTTGGGAGTGGATTATTATATTAATAACAAGTCCTTTTGGTTAGACATTTGGAACAAAACAAGCATTGTTATATATTAGCCTTAGTTTTATTCATGTCTTCAATAATGTTGTATCTTAGTTTGTTTTTTTCTAGTGGTTTGTCAACTTGTGGAAGTGTAAAAATATTCTTTGGTTAATAAGATGTGTTGTGTACTTTGGGTGGAAATAGACTATTACATGAGTTTTAATTATAAGGAACTTGAATGTTGTTCAAAGGAGTATGTGTAGTTAAAGATGTTTATAAATTAATCCTCAATTGATAATTATTTCCTCTTTGATATTATTTAAAGGCACAAACTTCCCATTCAGGCTCATTGTCACTCTCAAATAGAAAATTGTAAGTTTCTAAGAATAAATTAGTACTTAGGTTATCTTCACTTTGGCTTGGGTTACTATAATGTGTAGGTACTATCTCAAGGTTATCCATCTCCTTTATGAATATGGTTAAGGCTAATATTAACTCAACACAATTAGTTTTAACATGATCAGTTATGTAGGTGACACTAGGTGGGCAAGGCTAAATCTTCCATGTTTATTAAGTTTGAACAACTATTGCTATTATGATTTGTATTATTAAGAGGACTAGACACATTTCCATTGTTAGGCCTAGTGTTCCACCACCTATTAGTTATTTCAAAATTATAGTTTTTGGTTTGAGGTGGGTTACTTGTGGTTTGATTAGTGTTTTGAGGCACTTGTCTTTGGATGATAACCATGTCATTATTTAACATTTGTACCATCTAATATACATTGGAAATCTCTAAATTTATAGTGGCATTCTAGTTATTTCCTACTTGTGGTAGTGGGTTAGCCATTAGTATAGTATCATTTAGAAACATAGGGATAACCTGTTGATTATTATTAGGAGAAACATAATAACTTAAACTAGGCATGGTAGAAATATTATATATAACTGGGATAAGTTGTTGATTTGTAATCTATGATAAAACATGATTAGAAGGCACATATGGATATTTTTAGGCATGTGGTTTAAAGACATTAGATTATAGACTGAATTTGGACTTAAGTACATAGACCCTAGGACTAGATTCATCTATGGTGTGTTCTACATGAGATCTTGGTTGATCATGGGAATTTTATTATAGGCACCTGGTTATCCTAATGAAGGTAAGGGACCAACACCATATTCTTGAGGCACCATTTTCTATTTAATACCAATTACTTCATTATAGGCAAAATACAAATATGTAAGTGTTTTTGGGGTTATTCTAAAAAACATAGAAGTCACTGAAGATAGAGATCACATGTGTATCTGAATCAAAACAAGTTTTATCTATGTATAGGGGTATTTTAAAAAATTATATAACTTGTGTAAATGAGTATTTAAAATACTCATAGGCTCATTTGGTTCCATATGTTCAACTACAAATAAATGGTATAATATGGCATGATCAATTGGTATTTTGATATGGTTGATAAAATCAATCTCAAAATTATCCCAAGAAGTGATGGATCCATCTAGGAAACCAAGGTACCAACCATAAGCTGACTCATTTAAAGTGTATGGAAATTATTAGTAGGCCACATCCTCATGCTAAACCCAAGTTCGGATTAAGGCATATTGGAATGCTTGGATAAGTTCCTCTGTTGTTCTCATTCCACCATGAACATGCCTAAGACATAATTTCTTAGGGTTTTTAGGCAAGTCATATGTGAGTCCATAGATTATTCACATGATAACTACTTACTCCAAGATAGGTAAGAGTAGCCATTGGTAGGTTTTGAGGAAAATAAAAAGGGCTAAGGAAAGGGACTGCAACTATAGGGGAGTTATTGACTGAACATATTTGTCTACTTTTAGACTTATCTTTGTCAATTATATTTATCCTATACTTTGTGAGGTATAATAAATCAAAACCACCTGAAATAAACTTTGACCCCATAATAATATTCCTATTTTCTAGGTTTGAAACCTGGAACATCTCAATCTAAGCAAAGTTTTTCAAATGTCAAATTTTCCCTCTTAGCACCAATCTATTGGTTGTCTACTTGGCATACTAATTTTTAAGTTAGGAGTGGGAATCCACACAACCTATCTTGAAAGGAGACATGCTTTTATCTAGTCTTCCCAAGGTATATTTCTACTAGGTCTTGACATAATAATTTCACTTAGTTGTTTGTTGTGGACTATTCTAGTTCAAGTGGACTTTACTGGTTCAAACTATGACACTTATGAAATAAAACTTATACTATTAAAATCAAAACATCAACTCATCTCATTCAGATTAAACATGAAACTTATAGTTTATTAGTAATTATTATTTATTAGTTAAAGTCAACAATGCATAAATGATGACAAGTAATGAACATGTAATCTAGATAAAACTCATAGACTATGATTGGAATTCCAAATATTATAAAACTTAATCTAAAAAATACATAAAAAATATGAAAGGAGAAAGGTCATAGAGAAATAAAGTATGAGCCTACTTTGCAGAGAGATAAATTTATCCTCTATTGAGTAGATGAATCCCTTGAAAAACCCAATCTCTAGTTGGCCAACATAAACAATCAAAAGGCAAAGATGGTGCAAGAGTCTATGGATAAAGTAGCTATGCCAATAACTAGGAAAAATTCACCATATAAATTTAAAAATAATGAATATCACTTTGCAAAGCTTTCCTAGAAAATATAACTCATGAATCATTGATGTAGATTCATTAGATGCTAAGGTGAATACATAACTAAGTCCAAACAACCTCAACTCACAAAGGAAAAAACTAACTAGAAAGTAGAAAAATACATAAGGGAAAATGGGAAAAAATACTTGATCTCTTTCCTATCTACCCTATTATATCACTTGATAAAATAGATAGCCCTTATTCAATCAAAGAGCTGATAATTTATAGGAAATTTTAAGTGTTTACTCAGTCAACCACCATGTGATAGAAAGAACTCAATGAGATAGACCAGTTTGAAATTTGAATTGACCCAAATCTTGCTTGATATTAATCTCATTGATATCAAGGTCCTATTGACTAGGTTTGCATTGAATTTTGGGCATTTGAGAGTTTCTAAGATCTTCTTTGGATAGTTATTCAACCATGTTATGTGTAGAAGTAACTATGCTTGATTGGATTTGAATTTGTTTCTAGGTGGCTAGAAGTTATTTCAATATTTGGGACACTTAGACAACCACTTTTTGTATAATGATGACCATACCTAATTAATGTCATATATTATATTTTATGCTTTTTTCTCTATCCCAATGTATACACCAAGTCTCTGATCAATACCACTATCTAATTTTGATTTAATTATGCCCCTTTTTAAAAATCATTATGGCACTAGAGATAAGCTAAAACTTGATTGTGTAAGTTTAATCAGACCTACCGTTCACTCTCAAACCTTGACAAATTTTATGGGTTGAGACAATTGTCAATTTTAATTATATATGTTACTAACTACGATGCCAACATGTCCTTGGTGGAAGGCTTAACCCACATGGTTTTTCTTCACTCATCTTTTGATTGACTGGGATCAATACATGTTGACTACTTTATAGCTCTATTGAGGCAATATTTCACTGTATGGTGTCATCTCACTCATTTGGTAGCTTGATTATGGGATCCATGTGCACAGACATTTCTATGGCCATAGTTAAGCAAGAGTTTTCCAAGTGTCCTAATCTATCTTACTTGATTGATCACATTCCTACCCTAATTATACTATATATCTTAGGGCTAGAGAGAAGGAAGATCTTTCCACATAGCATCATCTTGTTCACCTAGAAATTATAAGGTAGGTTCATCATTCAAAGTGACATGGGGAAGCAATGAGATTAGATCTATAAAGGTGGAAACATCTTACTTGTCCTTAAAGTAAAGGACTTGGCCCAAATATTGAAACACTATAGAGACATGGTGAGGTTATATATGGACACATGGTCTCATCCTATTCATCTAGGTCCTGGGGGCCTAAAAAGGAAAAGGTAACCATTAGGATTTGAATATGAAATTGACCAAAAATGTCTAAGTCAAGAATATGAAAATAAATCAAAGGAAGTAATTAAAAATGAATAGGAGCAACTACCTTTGACAAGCCCAGAGCCAAATTTAGCCCAAAATGAAAAAAATGACTAAGTCTAAAAATGAAATCATGAAAATACTCATTCATTTTACTCGAAAAGGAGTAGAAAGGGGATTGAAAGGAGATAAATTTAATGGATAAAACAAACCCATTTGGTCAAAATTAACATAATTTTAGTCCATTTTTAGATAAAGTGACTAAGTTAGATAAAAAATAACACAAATACTTAGCCAACTAATTTGAAATAAAGTAAATAATGGACAAAAATGCTAAGAGAAGTAAAAACTCTGAGACAATTAGATAAATTGCCCAAGCTCAAGTCAGATTTTGCCTAAAGGGGAAATTTTTATGCAATTCAAAAACATGTTTAAAAAAAACTAAGACTATTCAAACTTAGGAAAATTTAGATAATATAATAAATGAAGTCCCAAACGAAAATTTTAGACCAAGTGCATATAATGAACATTTATCTTTCTAACTTGGTTAAAATAATGAAACTAGCCTAAAATGTAGACTTCACATCTAGAGACCTTTTTAGTTAGACCAACCATATAAATAGGTTCAAGGCACATAATTAAAGTAAATGACCATATTATAGAGCAAAAAGAAGTTCCATGATTTAATGATGAAATTAGGATGTGTTGTGAAATAAATAAAAAATATGAGGTGATGTCCTCAAAAGCATTATGACTCATTTGTTGGTGATATTCACATTTTATTTAACAAACTAATAATTTTTTTCTTCATGTAATTATCTTATTCTTTTTTTTGTTAACCTTTCTAACCTTCACAATTTAAAATGACTATGTATTTAGGGTAGTGTGACATATACTCACTTTCATTGCTCATCTACTTCTACTTCATTGTCCTAAACAAGGGGCTTCATGGCCATGTCATCAACATAGATATTGATTGGCATCTACTGGCTTGGACATGATTTTTTATATTTTTATTTTCACATGATTTTTATGACATGTATGAAGTGTAATGATACATATTATTTATACATTATATTTCAATATAAGTGTTTCATTTATGTATTCTCCTAGCTAAGAATCATTTCATTTATCTATAGTTTAATTAATTTATGGTGGTCAATATTATAATTAGTGATGTATTGTAAGACTATGCCTGGTTAAATGATACAATGATGGTCACATGTACTTAGACAATCATGTAGATATGTAATGATGTTGAAATTTAACTATGTTCACATAAAATCAATTGTGTTCACATGTTTATATTATTCTATTTTGAATGTTACAAATGTTAATAATCATGTGAACATCTTCACATGTCACTATGTATGTTGACAAGTGATCATGGTGAAATGGAGTGATATATAGGGTTTTGTATATGGATTGTATATTTTACCTCCACTTATCTCATTTCATGTCTTTATTTATTCATTAAAATTTCACAACACTTAAAATAATGTCTATGGATCCTTGTTTGAGGAGTAGGAAGAGGGAGAGTGAGGACTGCAACACTTCAACAAATCATATTGAGCCTACTAAAGGTAAAAATTCATGGTTTTATTTGTTGTTTTTTTACAAGGTTAATATATTATTGTATTTAGGCTATAAAAATTGAGATTGTCTTATTTTTAATCATATCTTATCACGAAACCTTGATTTCTTTCTTGATCTCCTCACATTTATTTCCATGTTAGAATAGAAGAATGAAAAATTTCTTAGTTTTTCTTTGGTTTTTTGCTTCTAGTCCCATATACATTTTCATGAAGGCATTTGTGCCTTTCATTAATTCATAGTCACCAACTACTATACCTAATTTTTATAAGTTTGTGAAGTTTTTTTATTGATTAGGATCAAATTCATCATTCAATATCCAATTGAAATTAAGAATTACTAATATCCAATATGAATGCTTTTTCCAATAAAAATCTCTTAACTTATAGTAAACACAAGATTTAACACTAAAAAATATTGGTTAAATTGATCCTTGAAAGATTGAATCTGAGTACCAACATCCTAACTACTCAGGTGTTAAGACATAAGATTCACTGTTGTATAGAAGCTATACCATGTGAGGGTTTCTTGTAACTTCTATTTTATTTTTAAATATTTTGAATAAATTAGATATTTTTATATTTAATATGCAATGAAATTAGAGTTTTATGAAATGATTCATGATTTTATCCATTCTGGTACATCCTCCCAAGGCCTTCTCACACTTAAGAAATTTATTCTTTATTTTCAAAAATTGACATCTTTGCATGGTTTATTATCACACCTCTTATGTAAAGTTCAATATTATTGATGGTATTTCCAACCCTTATTAATAAAAGTAAACTTGGTGGTGTTATATGTTGTTTTAATAAATCTAATGATGGTTCTATTGGGGTGTGGGACTAAGATACCTTAAAAGACTAATTATTTTGTGATATAGGATTAGTGACCAATGTGGTGTACCTACTGACTCAGATAAGAAAAGAAACCAATTCATGAAACATGTACTATGGTAGAATTAATGTACTTATTGAAATAATATTATGGTGATAATAAAATATCATTTGAAACATGACACATATAGTGGTGATAGTGTTTCATTACTCTATGGTTTTCTTGCCTACTTTGGCTTGATGTATTTTTAGGTAGAAAATATCTTAATGCAGTTATTAGTAATGGATCATATAATTTATGGGGTCGTTGCTAATCAAGATTCTTGAAATGCTTAAAAACTATTACATATAAAATGCTAGAGTAGTTTAGAGTTTAGGATATGCAATAAATAAAGAAGTTGATGACCATAAATCTATTTTACTTGATTACACTATGATGCTTTATTTTTATCTCAGACTCAGGTGAAGTATCCTTGTATTATTTGGGTTATTTTAGGTTTTGCAGTTGTCAAACAACATTATTTACCTTATACTAATATTTCACCTGAGTATTATAAACTTTCAAGGTATGTTAGGTTATCCAAGTAGCATACAAATGTTTTTTGTGATAATTTCAATTCATAATTTGAATTACAATCAAGTTCTAACTCTTGTGATAAATTTTGTTCCAAAACTTAGGAAACATGGTTGTATATTAGCAGTCTAAAGGATATAAAGCAAATTAGTCCCTGATGTATTTAAACTAAATGCTAATGGAATTCTACTCTACCTATTCATGTAACTCCTTAATTTATAGTAAGGTTGATAATGAATGTTGATACAATACCATATTTGTTAGAAGACAAGGACTAATCAGATAGCTCTTGTGAATCACAATTTAGTATGCTCATAATGTTATCATATTTTTAAGGAAGTATATACTAAATGGATGTATGTGATTATATCTATATGGAAATTTTATGTGGGAAGTATGAGTAAGGATGTTTAAGGATGATTATTTTATTTTTAACCTTCTTAACTGATGGAACTAATATTTTAGAATAATTAATCTAGGGAAGAAGGACAAGTAACTTTTATAATATACTTCATGGTATTATAATGCTACATCTTTCTTGATTAGAAATGGTGTTTGCATTAGTATTTTACACCAATAGTGACCCTAAGAAAAGAATACTCCTACTAGTTTTGGTAAGGATGACTGATGCACTATTGTACATTATTGAGATTATGTTGAGTTCCTATCATAATAGCTGAGTTAAATGTTATTTCTTAACTTACATTTTATTGTTTCATGATTTTCTCTTTCTTAGGATAAAGCTAAACTTAAGTCCTATTATTTTGATAATCAGAAGGTACTTATAGATTGAATATTATCAATATTGTTTATGAACCTAGGCACACTCAGTGTTGTAATTATAATTAAGAGAATCAAAGATTGAAAAGGTGAGATTTAGAGCTTGTAGACCCATGTGATGCTTATTGAATTTAACATACCCTAGTTAGTAGCTACTAATATATTAGACAAGAAAATATATTGTTTGGATATATTGTTATGTTATATTTGGAATATGTTAATTCACATAGATAATTTATACTTTGCATATCCTAATTTATGTATTTTGCATATGTTATAAAATTTTTATGTTGATTTTTTTATTATGTAGTTTACATTTTGATTTAATGTCCTAATTCAATTAGCCATGCATTATTTTAGGGGTCCCTAGAAATGAATATGGAAATGTAGTTGTTGAAAGTAGCTAATAAGTGGGGGGGGTGAGGGGGTGAATTAATTTATTAAAAATATCTACTCAATTGAATTTATCATTCCATGAAGCATTCATTCACACAAAATATTAATAGATAATCAAAACAACTACCCAAGCATATCACAAGGAAACATAAGAGATATGCAAGAAACCCTCTTAGGGGATTAAAAAAACTAATAAATGCACATTAAATATAATAATATAATGTCAAGATCCAATTTTTAGTGAAGCACCAACTTCACAAGGAGCTCCAACCCCTATCTAGATAAGCACCAACTTAACTAGTCTTCTGCAAGATCTATCTTACAAGGATGATCCAACCCCCTAGGTAACTTAGCACTGACCAAGTCACCTATGATATATGATCACCTTATAGTTTTTTTTGATAATATTAAATTGAGTATTTACTCCTTTTTTTACACTCTTTACCTTTCAATCTCACTCAAAAAACCTCTTAGGCCTTCTCGCTCAAATAACTCTCTCTTTAGTAGAAATAGGTCAAATGATCTTCCTTAATATATATAAAAAATAGTTAGATAATCATGGAATGTTTTTATCATCTTAATAATGATATTTAATATCTTAACCTATTCTTAAAAACACTATATCCTTCTCTCAATAGCTCAATCCTCTAACTAGTCAAAATAGGCTTATTAGGCCTTGACTTTATACTTGATTCTTTCTCATACCTATCTTTGTCAGATAAGGACCTTACCATACTTGGATTATTATTTAAATATTTAAATATTCATTTTTCATTATTTAAAAAATTAATACACAAGTTGGTCATAGTCCATAAGGACCAAATACTTCATTAGGCCTAATGGAGACCTAATGCAATTAGGTATGTCCTATCCACACATTACCATTCTGACCTTTAATAACACTTATTATCTTAAAAAATGGATTAAAAACTTAATAAATTCCTAAAATATACATATAACAAGTTCACCTTAGGTCTTAAACTCCATTTGTCACATTTCACTACTTAAACCTACCAATTAGGTCTCCTCACCAATAGGCCTTCTCACTGCCTGTAAGTTTGTGTTGCAAATTTAAACCAAATACAAAAATTTATCACATAAAACATGTATTAAATAATATTATTATGATAATAAATAATTTAAAAACTTCAAAAAGATATTTTTTTTCCACCACACATGCTAGAGGGCATCAAGAACACTCATGTAGATGACTTACTTAGAAACACTAAACACTGTCAAGACACATTCAAAATAATTTGAATTTAAAAGATTGATATGGGACTTAAAATGATAAAAAATTAATTAAAATTATAATTTTAGTAATTTATAACACATTTAATAAATTTTTATCATTCATATCAGTGAAAATTGACTCAGAAAGATCCCTTTCACACATAGAGAAAAGTTACCTATAGGACCAAAAACATAGTCAAGAAAATCAACTTGTAAAACACCTATTGGAATATTTTTGTGATATTAAAATGGATTTGTGTGAAAATTTATAGTCCTTATAACATATATATAAATATATATTTCACGGTCATGTATCAATATTGGTCTTACGGACCAATCTCACTATGTCACTCTACACAAACTCCATTATGTTAGATAGACCAGTTTGGTGACAACATTTCGCATAGGTGTAGGAAGAATAAACACTTATAAAAAAATGGTATAGGATGTAAAGGTATTTAATAATTACCCCATGCCTTAGGATCCATCCCTAGTCCTCTGTAACCAATCCCTAATCTCATTCTCATTCTTGCCTAGTTTCTTCATTATTTTACTCATTAGGCCATTTTAGTGATAGGCTAACGTCCATGACCAGTTTTGCACATTTATATTTAGAAAAATAATTATAGTGTTTTATTAACATAAAATAAAAATATTTAACATCATCATCCATCCACTTTCATGGTTTGATTTGGTCAACCCTACCTATAACATCAAAAACCCTAAAAATAAGGGTTTTCTTGTAGCTTCTACTCACTATTCAGAACAAAAAAACACCTAAGGAAAACTTGATGAGTAATTTTAATGTTCCAAACATTAAAATAGGTCAATTAAACCATTATGATCCATAACCAATTATATATTTCTTATCATGTCTTTGTAAGGGTTTTAAGAGGGTTTTGACCACCTTACCTTCTTAGAAACAATTCATAAAGGATTGCTACTCAATCACAAAACCAATGCTAAATGAATTAAATATATGGAAATTTAAAAACTAACATCAAGTGATCAATCTCTCATGCAAATTTTTCGCATGCAAATGAGAATGAGAAACTTCTTCTCGAGTTTATAACACCCTTTTCCATGCACACAATGAATCTTACTATCAAATTTATTGATTTATTATTAAATTATTATCTTCAAACTTGGTAAACATGATTATAAAAATACATAATAAAAATTTAAATTCTCTCAAGAGATCTACCATCTTTTAAAAATATCTTGATCTTGCTTAGGCCATTATAGGTCACTTTATACACTGGGCCTCATACTGCCAAGCATACTTTGCGTATGATCATGCCTTATAACCTCTTGTACCTTATTCAACACTCTACCCTAATGTTATAAAACATAATAACATGCTCTCACACTATCACCCTTGAATAATAAATCATCTCTATCTTATTTTTCCTATTTTGTTTTTAGGAAATCTTGTATCAAACATAAATTTTTTAAGGACACCACCTATATTAGGTTATTAAATATGTTAATGTATTTTATAATTAAAGTAGATAAATTAGGTGTGAATATGATTTAAATAGTGGAAATGAATATTTTAGATACATTAGTAATTTCATAATTTTTGGAGAAGAGAGTAATTTTCATAGTAAAACAAATAATCTATATCCTAGTTTTCCTATTTGGTTTTCTAAATATCTTGTATCAAACATAAGTTTTTCATATCACAGTGGCCACTCCTCATATATGGTAATTTGGATCACTAGAATAAGAAAATACAACTCATGAAGGACTCTCTAAATAACATGGTCATGTATTTGTCCTAATTATAGCAATTTCTGACCATTTTGTATTCCTCTAGTTAAAATGGATGATTCTTAAAAAGTGCATCAACACTGAATGACAAACAACCATCCTATATATTTTATCTACACTTTTTCAAATGTTTATTGTGTGTTCTATATAAGACCACATTTGGTATATGTATCTATAACAAAATCCATCAAACCCATCATGTTAAAATCCACTCTTAATTTCTATACCCTTAATTATTTATTCTCCATTACATTACAAACAACATAGTTGGAGCATGAAACATATGCTATAATATTAGGTTGTCCTATGAACCATATTTTATAAAAAATAAATTAATCTCTTCCTTTTACACATATTCACTAATTCTCACTCATATACTCTTTACTTAACCTATGCCCCATTACATATCCTACCATCATTGCTTCAAATTTTTTTTTACATAGTCATGCATTACATATCCTAACATCATTGAATTATATGAGACCATGCTTAGGTGACATATATTTTCAAAAAATTCACATTAAATTATTAGTTTGTGTTTTTATTTAATCTATACATTTGTAATGTGTAAAGATTATTTTTAGACATATAATGTTTTTAGATATATATTTTTGACATATACTATCAAAAAATTGACATGTCTATTATATGCTTCCAAATTTTGAATATATGTCTATTAGACCATTGAAAACTAATTTAAAATAAAATTATTCCATCAAGAAAAAAAAAATTATTATCTAAATTATGAAGTTCCTAATGTAACTACAATATTCATTTCCATTGGTAACTTTGTGTTCACACCTAATTTATCTACTATAATTATAGAATACCTTAATATATTGAATAACTTAATATAGGTGTTACCTTTACCTTATTTATTGGTATATATATCAAAAACCCATTTTCATATCTATGTATTTTATAGATAAAACACATTCAGACAATCATGGTTGAAACATTGAATGGAGGGATAAATTTAATAACTTCACAACATCAAAATTTGTCTCTATCAATAATTTTCTCTTGATTTTAATCATATATGTTTGTGACATTGAAAGTGTATTATATATCTTATTTTTATTATGTAAAAGGATTGAAAGGGAAGGTTAAATGCAAAAAAATCAATTAAATGGTAGATACAAAAAGTTAAGCAAAGGGGGGCTTGTGATGTTTCATGATTTTTATGAGCATGATTAACTAGTGCATGTGTATAAATGTAGTTTAAATTCTAATATTTTGATGTTTTTGAAGTGAATTTATAATAATTGTAATATGTGTAATAAAAAATGCATTTTATTGGTTAGTGACCGATAGAAAGGAAGGGCTATTCAGATCAATAATATGCTATTAAGTCTAGAAAATATCATGATAATATAGTATGGTAATTTGCTAGCTCATGAGGATTGTCTACATTGTTCCCATTACATTGCATTGACATACATGCTTAGTTTATGTTTTTAATTATGCAATAAAAGAGGTATTTGTGTAGAGGTGGATTCAAAATTAGTTGTTTCCAAGATGAAAGGGGAGAGGGATGTTCCAAGAGATCTCTTAATAAAACTACATCAAGATGTCATTTTATTGTATGGTTATTTTCATGATATTAAGATCCATTCTACAAATGAAGAACTTGGAAAAGGAGCATCAGATGAGGAATGAAAGGACATAAAAAAAATAAGTATGGATTAGTTGGACATGAATTATTTATAATATGCTCTTACAGAGTCTTCTAATGTAGATCAATATTTTGATACAGTGTTTGATTTTGGAGTGCATGGTAATGTCACTGTTGTGCAACAATTTTCATTTTTTTGAATTATAATGTTCATGTTTTTTTAGTCATACTCTCCATTATTTGTGGTGATGGGATATAAATTTTATTCAATGTTGTAAACATTATAGTGGGATACATATTATATTTCTTTGAAATAAAATAATTTTTATTCAATTATACAATGATGACTATATGTTATAATGATATTTTTCTTACTATGTAATTATTCAAGGATGAGTATATGTTGTAATTTTCTTTTTTTAACTAGCATGGGATACATCCTAATCATGAAATGATGAGTATATGTTGTAATTATGTATTCATTCCATTACCATTATGAATCTCTATCATACTACTAATTATCCAATATTTTTTATATTTAAATATAAAGAACAAAAGTTTATGCATCAATGATGTTAAATAGAAAAAAAATAAAAAATAAATAGATCTAGAGAAGGGGAACCCCAAAAAAATCAAAGTTAAGTTATCTATATTAAAGTATAAAAGTGGCCCCAAAAAAGTCGCACCAATAGAAATGAAATAGAAAAAAACACCTAGCTAGTGACCCCAAAAAAAGGGTGGCACAATAAACCAACAACTACATCACCAAATCATTAGACACCTTCCTAGTAATGGTGTTGTCTACATTAGAACCATCATCCAAATCAGTGCCCACAATAATAGGACCCAATGTAATATTTGACTCCACACTAGGTCTCATTTGACCCAAACCATTATTTTAAGGTAGAGTGAAGTGATCAAACATCTCAAGAATGGAATTAATATTATTAGATTTAACATAATTCATCACATCTTCAACATCTATAACACCACCCATTTTAATGAACTTTTCCATCTTGCCAGAAAAAACATTCACATTATCATCAATCATTTTTTAGAGATCATTTTGCCCATTAGAACTCTATAACAAGAATGGGAAAGTAGAAATAAGAATAGATTGATTCAAATCCTTTCTTACAAATCAAAAATTAGCCTCAAGGTCCAAATGAACATATTCATCCTAAACATCCTTTATTAAATTAGCATGAATGACTGAATTGGTACTTTGACTAGCCAAAATTTCATCATTATTGGTAGCAAGCTAGCTATCAACACCATTCTTATCAAACTCAGATGAATTAAACCAAGAGTGAATAGGATCATCTACCTAATCAAAGTAGGCATATTTAATATAGTCCCACTCATGTTAAAAAACTTTAACTTTACTAGTCAATCCATGACATATACCCCAGTCTAGATGGGGACTAAGTTTAAGATATCCACTAGAGTCAATCAAGAATTCAAAAGTAATTTTTAGCATCACAGTCCTTAAGAACTATTCCAATTGTGATTGTGGCACCTTCAACTGAATAAAATTCTTCAAGGAAATAAGGATAACAATGACTTCAATAATGAAATTAGTAAGCACACTAGTCTTTACTTGAAAAACATCAAGGTTATTTTCCCTTCATAAAAACCATAATATTTTAGTGGAAACAATAAAACCATAATATTTTTAGGAAACACATACACAAACACAATATTCAACCAACCAATCTCATAATCAAATACCATGGCCAAACCTTTAAGACAATAATTCCAAATTTTAGTAGCATATGGACACGAAGAAAAAGATACTCAATATATTTAATACCACTATATAAGGAACAATAAGGCTGACCTAAATCACTTTTAACCACAACATCACCAAAAAACAAGTTTATTGTAAATTAGTAACCATCTAAAATAATATTTTTTGGGTTTAATATAAGATGCCCAAATAACATCAAATCTAAATGACTAAGGATGTAATGGATCACAAACACTATAAATGATTGAGGGTGATATAAGGGACCTTGGAGAAAGAGAGTTTACCATATAGCATTTTAGTGGAAAAGACACAGATGGGGAGTCCCTTCAACCATTTTACATTGTCCTAGAATTCATCCTCTTCATCCATAATAGAGACATTGTTAACCCCTTGTAAATCCTTTAGTAGGAGAGTATACATCCTACATTGAGAAAAAAAAATTGGAATCTATTTTGAATTTACATATAAGAGGCCCAACCATTATGATAAAAAGATCCTTAAAATTTCTAAACCCTTTAGTGAACCACTCAAAGGCAAAGTAACCCCTGGTAAGTTTAAGATTAAATTATATTATATTCACATAAATGAAACCCTAATGTGTGATTGATTTAATGACTGAGGTTATGGAAAAAAAATAGAAAAAAAGAAGTATGTAACCCTAATTTAGTGCACAAAAATCGAGAAAAGGAAAACTAGTGTTTTAAGAAATATTTGAAGTCAAGTTCACCAAATTATTTAACCTTTTAGGGTTTTACTAATGTAAATCCTATATTAGATTAAAGGGTTGAGTTGTCTAAATAAGTGAAATAATATGTACTAGATATCCACTACTTTGTTATAGAATTTGACTTGCTTTGAATTTCTAAAAATAGTAATAAATATGTGTAAATAAAGACTTATCTATAAAACAACTATCATAGAAGATCTGAATGCTAAAAATTGGGTTATAAATAGGTCTAAGTGTCATCAATAGGACCTCTAAGTTAGATCCTTTCCTATATAGTATCACCCTACTTAGCTTGGAGTGCCATGTGGCTCTAGTGTTTTAAAAATGGTGTTAGTGTCCTCTATGTAGGACTATTCCTAAATTCCAGGTGTATCTGTGCTTGTGTTTCTAGGTTCTGTTCCTACATGCACAAATTTTGAGAATATATTTGGTGGCTATAATAGCTGATTTATGTTGTAAACCTTAATTCTCCTTATAAGTATGGCATGATATAAAAATGTGTGTTCATTAGTAGGATAGGCTGAACACCCTCAACACTCTGCTATGAAGAGAGCTACCTACATACCAATACTGTAAGGAGGGATAAAGCTTGATGTAGTTCTCCCACCTAGTGTTTGGTGTAAGTGAAAGTGAATGCCTTGAGTGTGGTTGAGATTACAAATATTTGAAATATGGGATTAGGACAATTATATATGGTAGAATTTAGAATTAGGGTAGAATAGTGATAAATATCCTTGATTTTGCTCAACTTATTTCTTGTTTGAATAGGCTTTTTGCATCTATTTTCTATCTAGTGGATATAGGTCTAAGAGTATTGTATTTATAGTGTTTCGTAGCTTTTGTGGATAATAAAATGTTCTTAGGCTGACCTTATGAGGTTTAAACATTTGAAAATATATCCATTTAGGAGAGTTAGGGAAAAAAACACTAGCATCATGTTGGGGACACTAGCACCATGTGGCTCTAGTGTCCTTAATGTGGTGCTAGTGTCCAAATGGTAGGTTACTAGTCATGAAGGGCCAGGATCTAGGAATGAAGGTTTATGACTATGTTCTAGCTGATTAGGGACATATGTGGTCCATATAATGGCTAGAAAAGTGTGATAAAGGCTCTAGGATGGGTCTAGGGCTAAGCTAGGAATATATTATCTCAAGAAACACTTTTAACATCCAAATATCACTTTTAGGTGTTTATAGAATGATGTGAATTTATTAACAATACATGTCACCTAAGCATGGTCTCATAAAATACAATGATGGTAGGATATGTAATGCATGATTATATAAAAGATGTTTTGAATCAATGATGGGCATGGGCTAATTAAAGAGTATATGGGTGAGACTAAGTGAATGGGTGTGAAATTAAGAGATGAATTCAATTTATATAGAATATGGTTCATAGGACAAATTTATAATATAGTGTAGGTTTCAGCTCCACTTATGCTCTTTATAATGTAATAGGAAACAAATAGTTGAAGATAGAGAATCAAGAATGGATTTGAGCATGATGGGTTTTGATGGTTGTTTTTATATATACATATACTAAATGTGGACTTATGTAGAATACATAACAAAATTTTGACAAAATGTAGATAAAAAACATAGGATGGTTATTCATCATTTAGTGTTGATGTAGTTTTTGAGAATCATGCATCTCAACTAGAGGAATATAATTAGTTATAAATATCTATATTCATGACAAAGAGATGAATATGTTGTATTTAAAGAGTCCTTCAGGAGTTATATTTTCTCATTCTAGTGATCTAATTTACTATAGATGGGGAATGCCCACTGTGATATGAGAAAAATTATGTTCGAAACAAGATACCTAAATATTTAATAAAAAAATGATAGATACTATAGGGTATACCTAGAAAATATAAAATACCTAGAAAATAGAGGATATAATAGTTGTCTTGTAGAATAGGGGATTACATGATTTTCCTAAAGAAATCAAAGATTAATGCTAATTTTCTTTGCTAGTATGGATGCATGCATCTTGAGGGGTGACATGTAAGGGTATTTGTTAGTAGTGGGCCCTGGGGAAAATGAACATCCACTGAATAAAGGCATGATGGGTCTCTCTATGAGCATTAATTATGTGGACATCAAAGACTCAACATAGTCATTGAAAATTCCTATTGACACCAAGACACACTAAGTTTATGCATATTAGTTTATCTCATCAAAAAATTTCAACTCATTTCCTCAGGGTTTCTCACATGAAATTTAAGTTTACCCATTCATTTTATTAAAATTTAACATGGATATATTTATATATATTCAAACAAATGTAAAAAAATACACCATAGATTTTAACCGATAGGAAGAGTAATGCAATAAGGGTATCCGTACTAACTCATGAATTACCTATTTGATGCTTAATCAAATCAAACATGTTTGCTAAAGTTATAAAAATATGGCATATTAAAAATATTACAATTGAAAGTGATCATTTTGATGTATTTTTCATATAGATAAAGTTTTTCCACTAAATCTCTATTTTAGGATTAGTCACAAGTGAACTGTAGGTGGTCTCAAATTTTTTATCCATTTTCCGAGGAACGTGTGATGGAATATCTAACTTGTTACTTATAATGATTTTATTTTTGAGATCTCACAATAAGGGATTTAAAATGTCTATAAAAAATTCTTACACATTTTTTCTATAATTTTTTAATTATAATAAAATAATTGTTGTGATTTTATTTCAAAGGAGAGTATTAAATGATATTGAAGGAACCTAAAAACATACAATAAGGATTGGAATACTAATATGTTATGTATATACTTTTTTTTTTCTATTTATATGTTTAAGTAATCCATTGGAATTTTATATGTTTAAGGAAATTGATTTTTTTTAAATGATTTTCACTCTAATCCCAAGGGAAATTATTCTTATACGATTATAATTTATATAAGTTATGTAGCTATAGATTTATGACTTGTGAGGTCAAATTAGGT
Organism: Torreya grandis; assembly: GCA_037957365.1. NCBI lineage: Eukaryota > Viridiplantae > Streptophyta > Pinopsida > Cupressales > Taxaceae > Torreya > Torreya grandis. The sequence continues at coordinate 1,782,392 of JARHVA010003790.1, forward strand.
CTCTAATATGAATGCTATTTCAAATGAATCAATATACACATGCAAATTTATATTATATTTTTGAACTTTTTTGGGTAGCAATTTTAGCAAATTAAGCTACAAGGATAAATATTATCTGATATTTGTATTCTGAAATGTTGGCATAAGCAAACCCTGTAGTTTCATATGATGAATCTAGGTGTAAAAAATCTAATAGAAAAGGTGTCTAAATATTTAGGCCAAAATACATAATGATAAGAAAATTAGTAATAAACATGGATTAGATGAAATTTGGCTTGTGCTTCTCCATAGGAGGTGCCTTGTGTAATTATTATGTTTTCATAAAAAAATATTTAAATTTAATTAGATTGGGTTGTATAATTAATTTTTATATTTTATGATTTAGAGAGATTCATACAATCAGATGAATTAAACCAGGAATGAATAAGATCATCTGCTTGATCAAAGTAGGCATCTTTAATATAATATAGTCCCACTCATGTTAAAAAACTTTGACTTTAGCAGTCGATCTGTGACATATACCCCAATCTAGATGAGGACTAAGTTTAGGATATCCACTAGATTCAATTAAGAAATCAAAAGTAATTTTTAGCATCACAATCCTTAAGAACTATTCCAATTGTGATTGTGGCACCTTCAATTAAATAAAAATCTTCAAGGAAAAAAGGATAATAATGACTTCAACAATGAAGTTAGTAAGCACCCTAGTCTTTGCTTGAAAACATCAAGGTTTCTTTGCCTCCATAAAAACTATAATATTTTAGTGGAAAAAATAAGCCAAAATTTATGAAAAAAGGATGGATTTTATTTTTAGGACACACATACCCAAATGCAATATTCAACCAACCAATCTCATAATCAAATACCATGCGCCAACCTTTAAGACAATAATTCCAAATTTTAGTAGCATATGGACAAGAAAAAAAGATGCTCAATAGATTCAATATCACTATATAAGGAATAATAAGGCTGACCTAAACCATTTTTAACACAACATCACTAAAAAAAAGTTTATTGTAAATCAATAACCATCTAAAACAATATTTTTTGGGTTTAATACAAGATGCCTAAATAAAATTGAATCTAAATGACCAAGAACGTAATGGATCAAAAACACTCTATAAATGATTGAGGGTGATATAAGGGACCTTGGAGAAACATAGTTTATCATATATAATTTTAGTGGAAAAGCCACAGAGGGGCAGTCCCTTCAACCATTTAACATTATCCTAGAGTTCATCCTCTTCATCTATAATAGAGACATTGTTAACCCCTTGTAAATACTTTAGTAGGAGAGTATACATCCTATGTTGAGAAGAATAAATTTGAAATCTAGTTTGAATTTACATCCAAAAGGCCCAACCATTATGAGAAAAAAGATCCTTAAAAATTTTCAACCCTTTAGTGAATCACTCAAAGGTAGAGCAACCTCTGGTGAGTGTAAGATTAAAATATATTATATTAAAATAAATGAAACCTTAATGTGTGATTGATTTAATGAGTGAGGTTATGCCAAAAAATTAGAAAAAAAAGAAGTATATAACCCTAATTTAGTGCACAAATATTTGGAATAGGCAAAGTAGTTTAAGAAATATTTGAAGTAAGTTAGGTTCACCAAATTATTTAACCTTTTAAAGTTTTACTAGTGTAAATCCTATGTTATTTTAAAGGGTTGAGTTGTCTAAAGTAAAATAATATTTACTAGATAGACACTAATTTGTTACAAAATTTTACTTGCTTTGAATTTCTAAAAATAGTAATAAATATATGTAATTAAAGACTTATCTATAAAACACCTATTGTGGAAGATCTGAATGCTAAAATTTGGGTTACAAATAGGTCTAAGTATCATGAATAGGACCTATAAGTTAGATCCTATCCTATATAGTATCACCCTACTTGAATAGTAGCACCATGTGGATTTAGTGTTTTAAAAATGGTGTTAGTGTCCTCTATGTAGGATTGTTCTTAAATTCTAGGTGCACCTTTGCTTGTGTTTCTAGGTTGTATTCCTACATGCACAAAGTTTGAAACTATATTTGGTGCCTGTAACAAATAATTTATGTTGTAAACCTTAATCGGGTTGTATTCCTACATGCACAAAGTTTGAAACTATATTTGGTGCCTGTAACAAATAATTTATGTTGTAAACCTTAATCCTCCTTACAAGTATGGCATGATATAAAAATGTTTTTTCATTAGTAGGATAGGATGGACATCTTTAACACTCTGCTATGAAGAAAGATGCCTACATACCGATAGTCTAAGGAGGGATAAAGCTTGATGTTATTCTCCCACCTAGTGTTTGGTGCAAGTGAAAGTGAGTGCCTTGAGTGTGCTTGAGATTGGAAATATTTTAAATTTGGGCTTAGGATAGTTTTAAATGGTAGAATTTATAATTAGGGTAGAATAGGGGTTAATAACCTTGATTTTTCTCAACTTATTTCTTGTCTGAATAGGCTTTTTGCATCTATTTTCCATATAGTGGATATAGGTCTAAGAGTCTTGTATTTATAGTGTTTCCTACCTTGTGTGGATAATAAAATGTGTTTAGGTTGACCTTAAGAGGGTTAAACATTTGAAAATATATCCATTTGGGAGAGTAAGGA